>NSJW01000371.1:0-588624 GCA_019955255.1 Castanospermum australe | reverse complement strand
GGCCAGAGTCGGATTGTGGTTGCGAGGTGAGGGGTTCCGTTTCGGTCCGGCTGGTGGTGGCAGCCTAGCTCGAACGGGATGATCGACCGGACTTGTGGATGGTCTTGGCGCCGCCGCGGGATGACCGGAAGAATGATGGGTTCCACGTCTTGGGGTTCGGGGGATTTGTTTGGGGGTCCCCCTGGGCTCGGGGAAGAAGGTGGACCGGGAACCCATTTTGGAAAAAAAGGGGCTTTCTGGCGGCCGCCGAAGGAGATGGACCGGGGACTTGTGAAGGGGTTTTTTGGGCGCCGTCGGAGAAGACGACCGCGACGCCGAACGCCGCCGTAGAAACAGGTAGTTCGCGCGCGGAGATTGTTCGGGTTTGATGAAATATTCAAAAAAAAAAAAATAAACAGGAAGAAAGGAAGGAGGAAATTTGAATGTATCTTCTTAAGGCGTAATAGAACCTTGTTAGATATGGTTAGGAGTATGTTAAGTAATTCATCTTTACCCATTCGTTGTGGACTTATGCTCTTAAAAACTGCCATGTATCTGTTGAATAGGGTTCCTAGTAAGGCAGTTCCAAAAGACTCCTTTTGAACTGTGGACTGGAAGGAACCTAGTCTAAGGCACCTGCATGTTTGGGGTTGCCAGGCAGAAATTAGATACTATAATCCACAAGAAAGAAACTGGATGCAAGAACAATCAGTGGATATTTCATTGGTTATCCAAAAAATCGAAAGGGTATAGATTTTATTGTCCTAATCATATTACAAGGATTATTGAAACTGGAAAATGCCAGGTTCATTGAGAATGGCGAAGTTAGTGGGAGTGAAACTTCACGTAATGTGGAGATTCAAGAATTGAGAGTACAAGTTCCCATGACTTGTGTCTCTAATAAAGTTGTTGTTCCTCATGTTGCTGTACTGAATAATAATAATGAAGAACAACAAATAATTGATCCCACTACTCACAATGAAATTATAGTAAATGAACCGAATGAGCTCATAGTAGAAGAACCACAACGAATAGCATTAAGAAGATCTCAAAGAGATAGGAGATCCGCTATTTCTAATGACTGTGTGGTATATCTACAAGAGTCTGATTTTGACTTAGGAATGGAAGATGATCCAGTTACGTTTTCACAAGCCATGAATAGTAATAATGGTGAAAAGTGGTTAAACGCCATGAAAGAGGAGTTGAAATCTATGGAACAGAATGATGTTTGGAACCTTGTTGAGTTACCAGAAGTTTGTAAGAGAGTTGGATGTAAATAGGTCTTTAAGACCAAACGTGACTCTCATGGTAACTTAGAACGTTACAAGGCCAGACTAGTTTGTAAAAGGATTTACTCAGAAAGATGGCATCGACTATAAGGAGACCTTTTCACTGGTATCCAAAGAAAGATTCTTTAAGAATCATTATGGCATTGGTGGCTCATTATGATTTAGAGTTACACCAGATGGATGTGAAAACAGCCTTTCTAAATGGGAATTTAGATGAAGATGTGTACATGGACCAACCATTGGGGTTCATAGAAAAGGGAAAAGAGCACATGGTGTGTAAACTTAAGAAATCAATATACGGACTTAAACAAGCTTCACGACAATGGTACCTCAAGTTTAACGATACCGTTGTTTCCTTTGGATTTAAGGAAAAACACCGTCGATCGGTGTATATATCTAAAGGTCAGTGGGAGTAAGTTTATATTTTTGATTCTGTATGTTGATGACATCTTGCTTGCAACTAAAATCTTGGTCTTTTAAGTGAGACTAAGACATTTCTCTCTAGTAACTTTGAAATGAAAGATATGGGTGAGGCAACCTATGTGATTGGAATAGAGATATTCTGTGACAGATCACAAGGATTGTTAGGCTTGTCTCAGAAAGCATATATTAATAAAGTTTTAGAGAGATTTGGGATGGAAAAGTGCTCATCATCTCCGGTTCCAATTCAGAAAGGAGACAAATTTAGTCTCATGCAATGTCCAAAGAATGATTTGGAACGGAAAGAAATGGAAGCAATTCCATATGCATCGCTTGTTGGGAGCTTAATGTATGCTCAGACTTGTACGATACCAGATATCAGTTTTGCAGTTGGAATGTTAGGAAGATATCAGAGTAATCCTGGTATGGATCACTGGAAAGCTGCAAAGAAAGTTCTGAGATATTTGCAAGGAACAAAGAATCACATGCTTACTTATAGGAAATCCAACAACCTTGAGGTCATTGGATATTCAGATTCAGACTTTGCCGGATGTGTGGACACAAGAAAATCCACTTTTGGCTATTTGTATCTTTTAGCTGGAGGAGCTATATCATGGAAAAGTGCGAAGCAGTCTGTAATTGCTGCATCCACTATGGAAGCTGAATTTGTGGCATGCTTTGAAGCCATGGTTCAGGCTAAATGGCTACGGAACTTTATTTCAGGGCTTGGATTGGTCGACAATATTGATAGGCCGCTGAAAATTTATTGTGACAATTCCGCAGCAGTCTTCTTTCTAAAAACGACAAATATTCCAAAGGTGCTAAACATATGGAGTTGAAATACTTTGCCGTTAAAAGAAGAGGTTCAGAAACGTAGAGTGTCTATAGAGCATGTTAGCACCAATCTTATGATAGCTGATCCCTTGACGAAGGATTACCGCCCAAAATATTTACTGGTCATTTGTATAGTATGGCCATTATGTCAGCTAATGACTGTTGATCATTATTGTAATTATTGACTATTGACACTCTGAGCTCATTAATATATAAGTTTCTGAATTTTTCCTGTTTTCAAATTTATGTATACATGCATGTATGAATGATGATATTGAAATACAGGATTTGTCCCTAATGAAGACATTATTGTTTGTTATTGGACATGATGTGTACTTCCATTAAAGTATCATATTAGGGAGAAGAGCTAATATAGTGGTACATGGAAGGAACTATGCCAATTTGATAGTATAGAACCGTTATGACTCTTATTAGTTTTTATTCCTAATTATGAATTATGATGCAACTAATGTATGAAACTTTTAGCCGAATTTATGCGCACTAAAGTTGATGTTTTATTAAATCATGAAATGACATTTACCACATGAGCCAAGTGGGAGAATGTTAGAAATATGTCTCATGTTTAATGGGAATTAATGATGATTTAATTAAAACATATTAAAGGGCTAAAAGGTAAATTAGTTGTAAGGGAGGATAATTAAGTAATTGCTTGATGGGAGCAATTATCTAATGATTATAGGATGTTATCCTAAGTGATAACTGATGGTTTTGAAATTCGAAAGAAACCGATAACTGATGATACTATCTTATGGGTTTTGAATTTCATAATTAAACCCCTATATATTCAGTCTCTACCCATAAGGATACACTAACTAAGAGAGATCATCTTCCATCAGAAAGTGAAAGGTGTAAGTACGAAAGGGGAAGGGACCGATAAAGACTAAAAGTTCAAGAAAAGCTTTCAGATTTGAAGTTTATTCCGCATCATGGATAAAGGTTAGTACCATTTATTGTTTTGATATTAATGTATGTGAAAACCATGAATTCCTAAGATCCTAATTGTGTTCTAGTATGATGATCCATAATGTAAAGAACACAAGTTTAAGTTTACATAGCAGTCATGACTTTCTATATTTTCATCAAATTTTAATTTTTTTTTTCAATTTCATGCAGTCATGGCTCACAACCAAGACTTACATCAATCCCTAATTTTTTCAATGCGCTCAAGGTTTTTTTTTTTCTACTTTGCTTTACAACTAAGAAAACACACAACTCACTAAATTGTTTTGTCAACTTTAATTAAAGGGAGTGTAAATTAACAAGTAAAAATATATCAATTTTTAAATTCCACAACATGGAGCTTTCCTCTTGTTCAATCGTTTTTGTTGTCCTCTACCACTTGTGTGTATACCTACACCACTGCTTCTTATTCAGACACCTCTATCACCTCCTCTTGTTTGAACACCTCTACCACCCTCTCTTGTTCGAACACCACAAGCACTATCTCTCTTTAGGGATGGCTCAAGGATAAGACTGATAAAGCCCTTTCTCAAGCCCCCAAAATTTTAAGCCTCAAATTTATATAATATATATATATATATATATATATATATATATATATATATATATATATATAATATAAAATAAATTAAGGCCTTCAATTTTCTTAATTTAACATCTAAAAAATTGACATTATTAGTGAGAATCTGAAAAAGCATTACCGTAACCTTCAATGTTCCTTAAAACATAATAATTACTCTATGGTTTAGAATTATTTTTAGAATTGAAAGTGTTAAGAGAAAATGTATAAATAGAAAATAATATTCTAATTTTTACTCAGTTATATAAAAAGATTTGAATCTTTTCCAAATACATATATTACATACAAAATAATGTTAAGGGTTCTTGTAACTATTTTCTAAGTGAAAAGAAGTCTTTTTTTAAAAATAAACCTAAATAAAAAATGTCTTAACAAATTAAATGGATTAACTATATTATCAATTAAAAAAATATTAGAAGAAAATGATTATAAAAAATTTAATTAGCAACTTTGCACCTCTAAAAAATTAGAAAAATAAATTTTAAATAAAAATTTATATTAATTTTATTAAATAAGTTAAAAGACCTTGTATTAAAGTTTGACTTTAAGCCTCCAATATTCTTGAGCCGCTCCTAACTTTGCTATGGACATTTGAATATTCCCATTCTCTTTATCATCATCATTTTCACTGTCCTTATCATTTTCCCTCTGTTCTCACACTGAGCCATGACTTGCATGAAATTGAAAAAAAAAAAAAATTAGGGTTTGAAAGGAAAATATAAGCATGGAAAAGCCACGACCTTTGTAGAAAAAGAAAAATTAAAAATTGCACCATAGGAAATACTCCCAGAGGTGCACTAAATTGGGAAAATTGTTTCCCATTTGCACCTACTCCCTCAGAAGGCCCAAATCTACTTATCCAAATCAATTAGCAAATTATAAGAAATTTGGAAAGACAGTAGGTCTAATTAATACAAGTTATAACATAAATTCAAAGATATTAGTATAGGTGTCAATATTTGTTACGGCACGGTTATTAAAAAAAAAAGAGATAAAATAAGTTAAAAAAAAAAGAAAGATAAGAGATAATAATTTTTTTTTAAAAAGCAAAACTTATCCCTATTAGAATAAACCCACGTACACCACCCCAAATTCCAAGGACGAAATTTGAAGCCTCTGTTGTATTTCCATTTTCTTTTCAAGCCACCATTGGATAGAGTTTATAGAGCCAAGAATTGTTGTTTGTTGAAGGTGTATGCTAACCACTTCCTGACGACTGTTTCTTTCGCTTGTTCATGTAATTCCAAAATTCAAATTTTGATTATTTAATTTTTCTAATGAGTAATATTTGATTTGGAGAATTTTGAATAGTAAATGTAGGCTTTAGTATCTATAAATATTTAGAATTTAAGGATTCAATTAGAAAAATTAACTGTCTATGATTGTTACTAAATTACTGATATGTTTCTATGGTTATAGAACATACAGGAACTTCTAATTTACTAAGACGAATTGTTAGAGAAAAATTATTAAGTACTGTGAATGATTACTGTCGATTTCAAAATTTTTATTTTGAATATATTAAAGCTTTAGGCACTATTAAAATAAGCAAAATTTTGGAAGACTCACTTTTAACTTTTGAGTATGGTTATAATGAATTCTTAGTAGAATTAATAAATTTTGTTGTCAAATATATATATTGATAATGGCTTTGGAACAATTGTCATAATTGTTTCATATATTAGTTTTGGACCAATAGTTTCTGGACCATTAATAGTAATTATTTCATAATATGATTTGGCACTATATTGATTATTGTTTTAAACATTGGTTGCTTATGAAAAGTATATTTAAAAATATTTTTGAATAAGTTTTCTGATGTTAGGAAATATATTCTTTTCGAAATAAGTCTTTTAAATAAATATAAATTTGTATTGCCACTTGAAAATTTATTTTCTTGATAATTATGTTACTACATAATTACTTTTAAATTATTTTTTTAGGAAAAACCTTGTCAAAACACTATGTCAAATAACAGTAAATATTAACCTTGGTGCACCTACGATTAGATTCTTTTGAGAATATGTTGACTGTGTGTTAAGTTAATACGTATGGTTGGTTATGATTTTGAGCATGATGCTTATCAGATAAAGCAGTGGACTTGTAAGATTCAATTCAAGCTTTATGCTTGTCAGATTGTTGGTTTACTTGCAAGTTATGTGCTTGTTCAATTCAGTTCAATCCTTAAGCTTGTCAAATTGTTATCTTACCTCTATGAGTTGTATACTTAGCCTATTCTGATTCTACTTGATGAATTATTTCACTTGAATTTTATATTAATTAATTACTCAATGTTTGAGATTTTTTTTGAAAATTGTTTATTTACTTTATTACTTTATTATATTTTTCAATGAAAATTTATAATTCTAAGATTTAGAATTGTTTTATTTTAGAAAGAATTATATATAACCATTATATTTTCTTAGGTATTTTTACAAATTTTTTTCTTTGCATAATTTCAGAAATTATTTTGGTAAGCCCAACAAATTGTTTATGTGGACAAGTTTTAATATTTAATTCAGTTTATTTTATATTTTCATTTGAAAGCCTTGTAACCTGATACTTTTATATGTGTTTCATTATTTCTACAAACAGGATCCTTGCTAGTTTAGATTGAGTTAATAAGTAACTTAACAAATTTATAGTCTTTATTTTTTTTTAATTTGTTAGTTTAGAATTACAAGTTTTAAGGCTTATATGATTTGAGTGAACTTACAATAATCCCATATTATACACCGATCATAAATTTCTATTTCAGATTATGACAATATTAACGCACCCCTTTGGCTCAAAAATACCTTTGGGCTAGGCATTATTTACATGGGTTCGCTTTTTGTTGAATTAGCCAGGTTAGCCTAATTTGAAGGGCATTGGACTCATTTTTATCTAGAAGTATCAATTTTCACCTAGTTTATAAGTTCGTCCCATTTGCCCTGAAAAAGAAATTCAGCCGGAGTCATATTTTCATTAGTCCGATTTGACCTAACCTAATAAATAATACTAACATTAAGAGGTTGACCCACTCCTCTCTCTTTTTCGATATAATAAATAATGTGATGTTCGTATGTAAGAATATTAATTTCATTCCATATTTAGTCTATAGAATAGAGCATTCTTATGTTTCTTTGTAAAAATATTATAAAATAGTGATTCTGTTTCATGTTACATTTCATAAAACTAAGAACGAAGCATGTAATATATTCCCTCCTAAAGAGGTAGGATTAAAATTTCATACTTCATGAAATAAGATAAAATTATTTATTCCTAATATATTTTTAAAAATTTTATAATATTATACCTATTGTCCTTATTATTTATTTGGTAATAAAATATTATCCTTCTTACATTTCAGTTTATGGTATAATTTTTTATAATCAAGTTTTATGTATCTGATTATTTATTAACTTTAATGATATTTTAGTTCATTAATATAATTTTTAGTCTCGATATATATAGTTTATTTTTTTATTTAAAAACTTATTTATAAATAAAAATAAATATTAAATATTTACTTGACGTGATAATATTTATTGTAATCAAATTATAAAAAAATTAAAATTAAATAATATTATTAATGTTTAAAAGATTTTTTTCTCATAAAGAGTATTATTTCATTTAGATCAACTTTAATTCTATTTCACTGTGAATCTATATACTAAATAGTGTAATAGATTGAAAAAAGCTTTCTATTTTAAAAGTTACTAAACTATAAATTAAGAATATAACCATTCATTCTATCCCATTCTAATTTAATCGAATTATTATTGCGTGTACCAAACAATGCATAAGTTGTTAGTTAATGGTTCAAACGTAATAATAAAGTAGAGATATACAGAGGTGAAGAAATAAAATATAAAAAAGGTGGTCAGAGATAATAAAACATATGATCTTCCTTTTGTAGTTTGAAAAGAGTATAATTAAAATAATAACAGTAAATAGTATTCTTTTTAGAGAGAAAAAAAGAGAAAACTGTACTTAGTAGAGTTAAAATATGGGGAAAACTGTATGTGTCGAAAAAAAATATTGCGAAACCTGTACTTAACAGAACTAGATGTTAATGGAATCTCATATTTATATTAAATATTTTTTAAGATAATTAAAAGTAACTAATAAAGTTAAAATATAGTTAATAAATTTGATCAAATAGGGCGGAGTATAAATTTTAGATGAAAATTAAGTTTTGTTAAAGTTATATTTATATAAAAAAAACTAAAACATAATTAACAGTGTTATTTAAAATTTTAAAAAGTTTGGGGCCATAGTCCCACCAAGCCATTATGCGGTTCCGCCCGTCTATACTTCATATACATGAGCTAAGCCTCAGTAACCTAAGAACCCTAACATGTCTCATTAATTTTCTTGTCTTTATGTCTTACATATATATCTCATATTTAGGATAATTACTCCCATAAGCCTACTATTGCAACTATCCCTTGTTCCCTCGTGTTACTGAGGACTCGGATGCACAGTGAACCAGCCTATATGTGACAATATATCTATTTATTTCAAATAATTCAAAATAATTAATTCATAAATATTATAAATTTTAGTTTATTGACATGTTACCCAACAAGAATTCGAGTCCGTTAACGAAACTACTTATTGTGAACACTTATGGACAAAAAGAAAAATGTGGGCTTGCAACAAGAAAAAGACGGCTTAGTGTATGTTTAATATCACGGAAAGAAAGAAAATGAAATGAAAATGAGGGTGAGAGTGAGAATGAGAATGAAAATAGAATAGTATTTTAAAAATAAAAGTATTTTAGAAATAAAAAGAATAACATTTCTTAGAGATTGGATATTTCCTATCTGATTTTCTACCAAATAAGAGAATGAGCTCATTCTTATTTCATTCTTTTTCCTTTCCATGTACCAAACGAGCCTACTGAGTATAAAAGCTCTTACAAGAAGGAATTAGTGAATTAGAAAAGGGAACATTGAAAACTTGCAGAGTTAAAGGTATAGCCCTTGAAAGTTGAAACTTGAAACTTGAAACTGCTATCAGTCTAAAATTATGTTCTTCTTGACTGTTCTATGACATCTAGCTTTATTTGTATTATGCTTATTTTCTCAAACTAATTGGTAATATGTCTTCACAAAAAACTAAATCTCATTGTGAAATTAGCGACATACTATATCTAGTTTTGTTTACTTGGAAGTTGGAAGACGTTGAAAATAGCTCCAAATCAGATTTACTTTGACAAAAACAGTCCTCGTTAATTCCACTTGAAAAAACTCAAAGTGAAATTCCTCTGTATTCCTTCTTTGAGGAAGAACAGCAGACTACTTTCCCCCTTTTTCTCTTGACCATATCTTTTTACCCGTTGCATGCGATTCCCCCAAGAAAAAAGAGTCTAATTCTAAACAAGTTTTCAAATAATTAAATTGTTGAAGATGAGAAAGGATGTTCATACTGAGCTTTCACATTTACACATCTTATTTTACAAATAAATCCCTTGGTTACAAAATGATGTGTGAAGGCCTAATATCAGAGGTCATATGAAAAAGATGTGTCGGATCCCTTTATGATTTTTTAAACTGAAACTGGATTTGTAGATGAGAGGAATGACAGTGGCAATGGTGGGTGATGGAATAAATGAGTCGCTAGCCTTAGTTGCTGCTGAAGTCGGGATGGCAATTGGTGCAGGAACTGACTTAGCTATGGAAGTAACATGGTTGTAAATTGTGGTATACAATCATAATTATAACTGCAATATTGCGTTTGCAAGAGTCATCGCAACTGTAAGGAGACTGCAATTGCAGCCGTATCAATCGCATTTTTTTGCAATTATCCACAATTTTTACAATCGTAGTATAATTGCATTCGCAACAGTACAACAACCACAATTTAAAACCATGAAAGCAACTGATATAGTTCTGGTCAAAAGCAGCTTGGAAGATGTGATTGCAGCCATAGATCTATCTAGAAAGACCATGTCTCGTATCAAGCTCAACTGCATCTGGGCTCTTGGTTACAACATTCTAGGCATGCTAATTGCTGCTGGTCGTCTTGTCCCCCTTTATTGGAATTAGGTTGCCCCCATGGCTTGCTGGTGCTTGCATGGCTGCTTTATCTCTTAGTGTGGCTTCTTCATCTCTTTTGCTGCAGTTCTATAAAAAACCTTTGCCTATGGAATCCACATGATGGCCTATTTATGCCCTTCTAGTTCAACTTGACGGCACATATTCTGGCTTTTTTTTAGCCTCAAGTTGCAATTTGTTCTGTGAAACAAGAGGCAAAAGCCCAAAAAAGCTTCACAAAAAAATGTATGTCAAATTTGTAATTGTACTAAAGATGTATCTTTAATTACATTTCTTGTTTAAACTTTAGCAAGGAATTATAGTAGCTCTTACATATCACTCATCAATAAAAGATCATTGGCATACATTAAATTCAAGACCTTTGGGTCGACCCGGTTCCATTTACTAATTAAGCCAACACTCATTAGCATCTTTGATTACATCTCTTACTAAAATTTCAAAATATTATTCTAAAATTAGTGCTATTTTACATGTTATTGGGGTTTTCTCATGTACGTCGCACAAAGAATGAGGCATGAGCATGCACCGTCCAACAAAAATATAATAATCTAGGATATAATTATAATATGTTGAAGAATAATGCTAACTAATAGTGAGTATGGTTAGTTGAGATTCTCATACTCATCCTTGTCAGAACTCCTTTTTGAGACAACTCACGTTAGACCTTGTGTTTCATCTTTTCTAATTTTCAATGTGTCTTGAATTTGTGCACCACAACTCTCTTACAACCCCACATTTTTTTATTGCCTTTCAGGAGAGACAGAAAATTTATTTAAACAGAGGAATTATATTGAATAAAGTGTGTGGAGAAACAAAATGAGCATGCTTAGAATGAGATCCGAAGGTAGCTCTAACGTTATGGCTCGATATGTTGATGGTTTTTGCTCCATTATAGTTTTCCTCTAAGCAACTTCGCCCAAATATTAAAGCACGATTCACATTATTGATGAATAGAAAAACAAAAGCTGACAAGATTTTGGCAACTATAATTGAACTAGAGTACAACGATAATACATAATTGGCATGATAATGGACATTCTAGAAGTAGCATTACTAGCCTTTACATAAAGGTGAATCAACTTATGAGCAAGAAAAATAAACTTGAAATATTCAAAAAAGGCATAGGATAGCAACTGAGCACATAGATAATCATGAGTCACTCATCAATAGGATTTCCCTGGATTCCTTTCTTTAACCTTGCTAACTCTATTGCAATTGTAACATCTATCTTGTGCACTGCCTCATCGATGTATCGAAATTAAGCATGCCTCCAACTCTTCTTCAACAATAAACCTCCAACCACACCCCAAAACCCAGTAGCAAAGCCAAGCACTACCACAAAGTAAAAACCACAATTTTTCTAACCTATCCTCTTTCCCATCTTCATCTTCATTGCCATGTTCATAATCATCAGCAGGACACTGATCTAGTGGTGGAAACCCACACAGAAATGGGTTACCAGTATAAATGAATGGATCATCAAGGCCTAAAATTGATTTCCTTTGGGAATTGGTCCTGAAAAGTTGTTGTAGGACAAATTTAAGTGACTTAGCCAAGTTGAACTAGACATGCTAGAGGGAATTGTGCCTGAAAATTGGTTATGAGAGATGTCAAAAGATTCTAGTGACTTCATGTCTCCAATCCTTTTAGGGATTTCTCCTGACACATGATTGTATGATAGATTTAGGCCTTGCAATGCAATAAGCAAAGTTATTCCTTCAGGAATGGATCCACTTAAAATGTTATTTGACAAGTCCATGTTGGCTAACAGTTTTAGATTTATGCTATAATCAAGTTCTCTTCCTTTCAAGATCTGCTTGACCTCTTGTTCATGCCAATGTGAATCCTTGGACTCTCCAGGAGATTGGGCAATTGCAGACGGTGCTATATTTGCTTCATTTGACTTCTTTCCTAAAATCAGTCCTGTGAGGTTTCCAATGCAATGAGGGATTGGGCCCATTAACTTGTTGTTTGAAAAGTCCAAGATTTGCAGTGTAGAAAGTTGACATAGCTTTGAAGGAATGAGCCCATGGAACAAGATTTCTCGTAGGCTAAGAATTTGCATTGAGGAAAAAATGTCCCCGATCCATGAAGGTATAATCCCAGACAATTGGTTCTCTCCAAGATCTAAAAGTATCAATTGCTTTAAATTTCGCAAAAACAATGGAAACTCTCCATGAAGACTGTTATTGCTCAAATGCAACCAAACCAGTTTGGGAAGATCACCTATGGAGCTTGGAATTACACCCGATAATTTGTTCGATGACAAATTGATGTCATTCAATCTTTGAGTAGCACTCCAGCAGTTAGGAATTTCACCAGATAATTTGTTGTCTGAAAGGTCAAGAATGTACAAGGAGTCCATTTTGCACAAGGAATCTGGAATAGAATCATTTATAAGGTTGTCTCCAAGAAGCGTGTAACATTAGGCAATCTATCATCAGTGTTTTGAAGAAGTGATCCAGTGAGATGGTCATCAAAGAGGTTCAAGTAGGAAAGTCGCTGAGGCCATATTATTTCAGAAATCATGCCCTCTAAATGATTAAAAGACGTGTCTAAGATGCACAGGTTTAGAAGTTGACCAAAACTATGGGGAATGCTCCCATGTAAGTTGTTGTCAAAAAGATAGTGTGCAATTTTGAAAGTTGACCAAGATTTTGAGGAATTGGACCACGTAGAAATTTTTTTGAAAGATCAAGGTATTCTAGGCATACAAGTTGCCAAAGACTCCCGGGAATAACACCTTGAAAATGATTAAAAGAAAGAAGTAAGGTGTTTAGATTGACAAGTTGTCCAATAGAATTTGGATGAGACCCTTGCAAAGTAATATTGGAAAGAACCAAATAGTTTAGATTGACAAGTTTTGTTACAAATTTTGGAAGGACCCCGACCAAATGATTATTAGAAATATCCAAGTAACTTAGATTTTCTAGTTGTCCAAGAGAAGCTGGAATAGTCCCATTCAAATGATTGTCAGCAAGGATTAGTTGTCTCAAATTTGACAATTTTCCAAGAGAAAAAGGAATAGGACCATGGAATAAATTTGACTGAAGTGCAAGGACTACCAAATTTTCAAATTGCCCCGACCATGTTGGCAACTGATCATTAAATTCATTGTTACTCAAATCTAGTTCCTCTAAATCATACTTAAGGCATCCAGATTGTATATAGCCTATAAATGCATCTGCTTGAATCTTGTTTCCTGACAAATCTAATACTTGAAGATGACACAAGTTTCCCAGAATTGATGCAAGAGAACCCTCAATATGATTTATGTCGTTCCATGAAACATTGAGGTAGAGAAGATCCTTTAAATCACCTAACCACAATGGAATAGAATCAAGATTATGTAGGGAAAGGTCAAGGGTTGTCAAGGAAGTTAGATTGTGAAGAGAGGAAGGAAATGGGCCATCAAGAGCATTACTACCAATATACAAATTGGCAAGGTTATTACAACTACCCAACCAAAATGGAGCTGAATTCAGGTTGTTATCTAAAAGGTCAATCATTGTAATGGAAGTCATGTTTTGAAAAGTATCCAGAATTGGAACTTCAAGTCCATTCTCTGCAAGATTGAGGATTTGAACCCTAGAAAGATTTGTGGTACTAACAAGTTGACGATGACTGTGCAACTTGTTTAGTCCGTAACTCATCAAGTCTATTTCTATCAAAGAAGAAGCATGTTAAGTACCTGCAATAAATTTTGTGCCTTCCCCAGGTAGACATCACTCATGTAAAGGTATTGGAGTGCTGAAAGTTGAGAAACCCAGTATATGTCATCAGTATATAAACCATTATTGAAGCTGATATCAAGAAGGAGCAATTTTGTGAGGTTTCCAAGATTGTAGGGGATACTCCCACTAAAATGAGCATCAGAGAGAGAAAGGAATTGCAGTTGCTCCATAGATTGGATGAATATTGGTATTAAGCTAGCATGAAAATTATTTCCGCTCAAGTCCAAATAGCTCAGATATTTGAACTGCAACAAAGAAGGATGAACATGCTGAGTTTCAAGCTTATACATGGAGAAGGAACAATTTGATTGAAAATCTCCTTGGTTCCTAGATGGGTAGCATGGATTCCTGAGGTCAAGCTTGACAACTTGTCCTGTAATATTGTTGCAACCTATACCTTCCCATTGGCAACAATCATTTCCTTCCCAAGAGGAAAGCCTAAATGATGGATCTTTGAAGCTTCCCTGGAGCTTAAGAAGAGCTTGCCGCTCTTCTTCTATGCAGTTGACTGATGATTGTCCACAGGTACATAACTCTGAGATTGCAGTCAAAAGGGAAACAACTACCAAAAACAAAGCTTGGGTAGCTTGAGCTTCCCATGTTTACAGAAGGTGTATTTGAATAGCAAATCAACAAGAGCAACTTTGGTGCCTGTATGGTGTGTTGAGGAGGAGTGAGGAGACTTTTGATCAGCTTTGGGAGTAGCGAGCAAATGTTGTCGTATATATTAGTAATGAAGAAAAAATGATGGATCGGAATCATTTTATTGCACAAGAGAAAAGCTATTGAAGGTTTAAATTGCTACCATCGTATCTTGTCTTTCCTAGCATCTTCTTTGCGTAACCTTCACCCATACATGTAGGGAATAGCTCTTGAAAGGTCAAACTGCTACCAGTCAAAAATTATTAGCCAGTCAAAATTTATGTTCTTCTTGTCTGTTCTATCACATCTCGCTTTGTATTATCCTTATTTTGTTACACTGATTGGTTACAAGTCTTCATCATGTCTTCAACACTTCGTACGTGGGTCATATAGATTGAGAATTATATATTTTGGGAGTATTTTGTATTATTAGTTAAAGTATCTAAGAAACTACATGAGTAGTTGAACTTTTTAGGTGATAAAATTTTCACAGAAAATAAATTCTTCAAACTGAAATGTATGTAAAAAATTGTAATTGTAGTAAAAGATGTATCTCTAATTACTAATTATATCTATAAATAAATTCTTAGATCCCATATTATGAACTTAGTAATGTATATTAATTATATCAGGGTTAGATGGTAAATAAAGGAGCATAGACATTTCAAAATAGCTGTCGTCCTCGAATACCATTTGAATACTTTTAATTTGCATTTTACAATTTTTTCTTTATATTTTTCTGAATTTTTGTCATAATATAAGTGTGATATCATAATAATTAAATAAATTATAATTTTTTTAATTATGTCTACAATGACTAACGCTTACTTTTAAAACATTAATATCTCTTTTTTAATTTTAATGTTTAAGATTTGTAATAAAAATGACTATATAATAACACTTATAATTTAAACACGAGTGATTGTGTTAAATTTGAGTTTTTATCGACAATATATCTTTAAGATTCATGTTATTAAGTTAACTTTATATTATTTTATATTTTAATTATGTGGTATCCTGTAATTTTTAAGAATTTTCCTTCTACGTTGATATTATGAGGTGTTACATTTATGCTTCCTAGATATGATTAAATGAATAAAGCAAACAAACTGGGAGAGATGCTTGATAGTATTAGTTTGAAAGAGATTGAAAATACCCCCAAATCAAGCTACTTTCACAAAAACAAAACTCGAAGTAAACTCACTTTCCATCGTTGACGAAGAATAGTATAACTCATTTTTCTTTGTCATGAATAAGATTCTCAGTCATCATCGATCCCATGGTTCGTGAACCAACTACCACCAATCAGCACCTAAATAGGGATGGTAAAGAGGTGGGCAGGGCGAAATTTTGCATAACCCGATCTTGCCTTATATTTTTTAAAATACAACACAATTCATCCATACTAACTTTGTGGGTTTTGAGCGAGCTTTGAGAATATATTTAAAACTCGCACCTTAGCTACTCGCCTCATCTCATCCCAATAAATATTTCACACAAATTATAAATAATTATAGTTTTGAATGTCAATCATTATTTTATATAAATTATAAAATATATTTAAAAAAACATTCTTTTATTACTTTTATTCAACTTTTAAATAAATAAATTAACATAATAATACCTTAATTATAACATATTTTAAATAAAATTTAAGTGTAATATAGGATGTGGGGTGAAGAGCGGCACCCACCCCATCTCACAAGAATATGAAATCCTAACCCCCTCTACAACCAACGAGCTAGTAGAAAACCCACCCCATGCAGAAGCGGAAAATGAATGATCAGACCCAACAACTTTTCCTTTTTGACCTTGTCAAAGAGTTCATACCCCACATGCGGTGATCAATTATTGAGCAAATGTTGTAAACATTGTACTCGTATTAAATCATAAAATGATAGATCATATTCATTTTATTGTACAAGAGAAAAGCTCTTGAAGGTTGAAGCTGCTATCACCAGAGTCGTTTAACGTATCTGATTTTTCCTAGTATCTTCTTAGCAAGGCCTTTGCACATACATATAGAAAATAGCTCTTGAAAGTTCAAAGCACCAGTCAAACAATATATATTTGCCAGTCAAAATTTATGTTCTCCTTGTCTATTCTATCAAATCTTGCTTTGTATTATCATTATTTTGTTAGATTGATTAGTTACAAATCTTCATCATATCTTCATCATTTCTTGGGTCATATAGATTGACAAATACATATGATTTTTAAGTATTTTATATTATAAATTAAATTAAAGTATCTAACGAAATATATGAATTCTGTAAATTTTCAGGCAATAAAATTTTCATAAAAAGTAAATTCTTCAAAATCAAATGTATGTAAAAAATTGTAATTGTGCTAAAAGATGTATCTTTTAGTAATTATATATCTAAATAAAAGAATCTTATATCTCATTATAAAAATAGTGATCTCTATTATCTCCAAGTTAGATGATACACAACAAAGTATGGACACTTCCAGATAGCTGCTGTATTAATTGGTATTGGACATGTATCCGTATGGGACACATTTGGACACCAATATTGGATACATATAATTTGCATCCTATAATTTTTTTTTTTTGTGGAATTTCATGCTAATACAAGTGGAATATCAAAAGAATTAGATAAATTATAATCTTTAATTGTGTTTACAATGACCAGTGTTTACTTTTAAAACATTAATATCTCTATTTCAATTTTATCGTTGAAGATATGTGCTAAAAAAGAGTATATAATAATTCTTATATTTAAAACATGAGTGATTGTATTAGGATAATATATATATATATATATATATATATATATATATATATATATATATATATATATATATATACACATACATACGAGAGAGACAGGATTCGTTATTCATATTTTTGTATTAATTTCATATTAATTTTGTATTTTATATCTTAATCATGTTATATCTTATTTAAAAATTTTATTTTCCTCTAACATCTATGTCATGCATATCTGTGTCACATGTTGTGTTCATGCTTCCAAGACGATACTAATTAAAGCCAACACATTGGGAGAGATGCTTGATAATATTACTTTGAAAGAAAGCAAAAATACTTTTGACAAAAAGACAACTCAAAATAAACTTGCTCTCTTTCTTTGACGAAGAATAGTACAACTCTTTTTTCTCATGCAATATATTTTACCAATGGCATTTTATTCCAAAATAAGAGCAACAATTTATTCTAACATACACACTTGAACACACATAAACTTTTTTATAGAATATAATTTATATCAATTAAATTGTTGAACTGTAGCTATATATCATATTGATAATTCATGTCAAATTTTGAATAAATTGAACCTCATTAAACCTCATTAATTTCAAAAGTATATATTACGTTATCTTTAGATATATCATTTAAATATAAAATAATTATGGATTAAATGTGAAACTTTATAAGTATAATCTTTACATGATATGAACTTTGAATCCAATAATAAATTTTGTGAAAAAAATATCTAATAAAAAGTTATTCAAAATTGAATTTGACTTATACAAATACCAATTGATTCTTCCTCATATATATAATTTTTTATTTTTGTCCTATTAAATTTATCTTTAAATTTTGAACCTGATATCAATATTTTTCTGTATAAATAAACATGCAAGCTAATAACATTAAGGGTTTATCATCCCGTTTTGAAGAAATTTTTACATACTTCTAAAATAAATAAAAATTATTTATTCATGTCATTATTTGCAAGATAAATATATACATAATTTTATATTTAACGTCGTTATTATGTACTACTTATTTCGCAGCCATTGGATTTAAAAACAATTTCTACTTGTTTCAAAACTAATAACCTCTCTTTTCATTTCTCTTAAAAGTTTTGCC
This sequence comes from Castanospermum australe, assembly GCA_019955255.1. Classification (NCBI taxonomy): domain Eukaryota; kingdom Viridiplantae; phylum Streptophyta; class Magnoliopsida; order Fabales; family Fabaceae; genus Castanospermum; species Castanospermum australe. The sequence goes on along the minus strand of NSJW01000371.1, from coordinate 570,265 downwards.
ATTCTAAATTAAACAGATAAAGAGATGGATAATGCTATATGAAATTTGCATAAAAAAGTTTTAATGATTGATGCATCATTACCCGAAAGAAATAAAAGTAAAACTAACGAAATTGAATGAACAGACCCAACAGCTTTTCTTTTTTGACCTTGTCAAAGATTTCATCCTTTTTCAACAAGATGGGACCCGAAATGATTAGAAAATCCTCATTATACAAAACTCTAATTTCTTCTTAAAGGTTATATTATAATTTATAAAATATTATTTTTATACCTAAATATTATACCTCTCTTTATCATTCCTAACATGACAGATTAAGAGACAAGTGAGGTTGAATTGTGGATATCTACATCACCATTCTTTTTTTTTTTTCTGTTTTTTTTCTCTTTCCCTTTTCTTTTCTTAATAACGTTGATCTGCATAGGAGTATATGAAAATATGATGGCAGAAAAACGGGTTTATAACATTTTCCTATCTCAAGTAAGCACATCAATTTGACCAATTTAAATCTCCACGGTTGGACGAAGACCCAAGGTAGTATATAAAATGTACAAACTAAAAAGTTTTGTTGTCTTACCACATCACAAGGCACAAAAGATGTCATACTTTACCCTGCTATTTAAGATTTATGACAGAAATAACTATATAATAACACTTACAATTTAAACACGAGTGATTGTGTTAAATTTGAGTTTGTGTTGTCAATATATATTTGGGATTCATGTTATTATGTCAACTTTATATTTTATATTTTAATTGTGTGGTTTCCTGTAATTTTAAAAAAAAAATTCCTTTCGTGTCCATGTTATGTCATATCTGTGTCAGGAACTGCATTCAAACTTTCAAGATATGATTAAAGGATGGTGCATACTTCGGCGTCCTTGAAATTCAAAGGGTTTTGAAAACCCTTGTGAGTTGGCTCAACAGAAAGAGTACATGTGATCAAAAGTAAGCAAAAGCTCGCTAATATTGGAACTTAGGCGTAAAACTAAAAATTGCCCCAAATGATGTTAAAAATTTAAAAATGATTCCCGACAAAGATTCAAATTGCCAAGTTAGCACTGGAATCTTGCCTAACTAAAGGTGGTCCTTGTCCCCTAACCCTTGTGATATGGGCAATGAGAGAGGAAGATTTGGGTCCAAGTGGAATTGACCCTTATTGGCGTTATCATTTTGGTGGTGCAAAAGAAGAAAGAGGTTGAATAAAGCAGCTGAAATTGTACCTCATTGCAAATTGTTGGATTCATTGCATTCTCTATTGCCATCTTCCTTTGTTCCCTTCGTGTCAATTGATTTTGGGATGGGGTGATTTTGTGAAAAAAAAAATTGGGACAATAATAAAATTTACAGCTCAGCTTGCAATATTAGTTGTTAGTGATAACATGTCTTTATATTATTGGTCCACCTCAAAACTCTCTTAATTTAAAAGAAACTGAAAATAAAGCTAACTAAGAGGAAAAGATGATTGATAATATTAGTTTAGAAGAAACTGAAACACCTCCAAATCAAGTTTACTTTGACAAAAAAAGAACTCAAAGTAAACTCACTTTCCGTCTTTGACGAAGAACGGTATAACTCTTCTTTTCTTTGTCATGAATAAGATTCTCAGTCATCTCATGTCCCATGGTTCATGGACACCAATCAGCACCCAAAGGAAGAAGGGTCTAATTCAGTTACAACATGACAAACAAGTGGGGCTAGAGTGTTGTCCTCCCCAAACCATGACAGTGCACCACTCTTAGACCCAGGTGAGGCCTTGAAGATAAGAAGCGAAAAGTCAAGATTTCTCTTGCGAGGTGTCTCTCATTCCTTGAACCATTAATCATCTGTGGTGCCCCCTCGCATCCTTTATTCATATTTTTTTTGTTTTTTTAATGAGAGTGAGAAAAGGTCATTCATTATATGTGAATTTTTCTTATCCTAATTTTTCTTAAACACATTTAGTTTTATTTTCACTGTATCAATTAGCACACTTGTATCCGCTACATTTTGTTTTTCTAAGGTATCACATATTATTGCTTAAATAAAGAAAAAAAAAGAGCACTAATACTCTTAAATTTTAAATTATTTATAAATTATTATTATAAATTTTAAAATTATTTTAATTTATATTTAAACTATAAAAATTATTTAAATTAATTATTTTATTTATTATTTATTAAATAATTTAATAAAAATATAGTAATGTGACTGATATATATAATTTTTAATAATATAATATTATAATTTTTATTATATTTAAATAAATATAAATTTTGTATTTTAAAAATTATAATGAAATAATTTTTCTAGGCTAACACCACCGACATTGCAAGGAGTTTTTTTTTTTTTTTCCTCACCTCTGTTTTAGCCAAAAAAAAAATAAAAAAAGAAGCCATACTCCCCCTCTTTCCCTCGAGTCTCCCACCCAAACAACCTCCATGCCTCCAATTCTCACAAAATCCTCCATCGACCAGCTCCTTTAATCACCTCCTTTCAAGCTGTCGCAAGAAAAAAGGAGAAATCATCCACAGATCGAGAGAACCAGAGGAACTCGAGGAAAAGGCACTAGCAAGGAGGCGGAGTGAGTAGTAGCATCAGGAAGTGCAAAGGTATTCAAGCTACTCCTCATTTATGTCTATACTTACTGTGATATTTTTTGGGTTTGATATGGTTTTTCTTGTTTGGAAGTTCTGCTTCTTTTCTCTTGTTATTGCTTGCATAAACACCATCTCATTCTCAATCTCACCCACACAAAACCTCCCTCAACAGTAGCATCCCGCGCACCAGACCCGCAGCGTCAGGCACCTTCCACACGGCTGTACCATGATTCCAAATTATAGTTTTAAATTGTAATTGTGGTTGCAGATATAATTATACTATGACTGTAAAAATTACGAATAATTATAAAAACAAATATGACGGATGCAGTTACAATTACGGTCATATTGAGATTGTAGAAATTCTCGCAAATATTGCAACAACCATTGTAGTAGCCTGAAACCAGTTGTATTTTAAAGTTAAGATATGGAGTAATAAGCAATAAAAAAGATATGGAGGTTTGAAATCAAGCCATTTTCTGCAGAATGAAATTCTGTTCTGTCAGTAAAGTTGCAAACTGCTTGGACTTTGTTGACAATTATAAAAAAAAAAAATACGATGGATGCTGTCACAATTACAATCACGGTGAAATTGTAGAAATTCTCGCAAATATTGCAACAATCATTGTAGTTGCAAAACTCAATTTAAAACGATGCTCCAAACCACCACTGCGACACTACAAGCTCACCCACGTATCTTCATCCACGTCTAAGCACCTGCACACAACCTCACTCACTCTCTGCACCCACTCTTATCCACACACTACAGCATCCAGCTCACCTTCACACAGCACCAGCAAGCGCCTAGCATAACACTTACCATCACTCATACACAGTACCACAAGGACACGATCCAGTACCCAGGCACCCTACCTCACGACCAAACTCAACCGCAAGACCTCCGCAGTACCACCACGCAATTTCACCCTTCGTTTCTCATGCACTGCACCCAGCACCCCCACATCATCTAAAGTACTTTTAGACTACTGCATTAAATTGAGATTTAAGTTAAATTTTATTATTTAATATTTTATATTCAATTCAATCACTTAAATAATTATATTTTTCAGATGTTATAATTTAAATAAAATGACTAAATGAGTGTAGTACCTTTAGAGTACATAAAATTTTTTCCCTCATCACAACCTGCACCCACAGCACGTTCACGCATCGCCCAAGCACCTTTTCCCTACTGCAACACACGAAGCACTCACAAGCCCATACACTCTGCACACACCAATCACCCCTTATACCCTGTTTTGGGAGGCCAAAACAGAGCTCCTCACCCATACCAATCTCCATGACACAATCACTGCTCTCATTGACACGCTCACGACTCACACAGCTCACAGCACCGTCCACCATGCGCACAAACCTTCCCTCCAAACCACCCTCACCCAAGTTCACCACGTAGTTTACGCACGACCAAGAGCAGACCCATCGTCTTTTGGTTTTTATTTTTTTTTAATTCTTTAATTTTATTCTTTTCATATCTGCTTTTGGGGTTGAGTTATGTATATGGGGTCAGATTTATTTTGGGGTAAATATATGTCGGGGCGCATTTTAGATGCTGACCTTGGAGTGCTGTTTCATTTTAATAAAAAATAAATAAATGAGATTATATATTTGAAAATATCTAGTTTGGAAAAGAAAAATAAAATACAATAATTATGTCCATATTTTATGTTTATTTTATTTTTAGATATCATGTATGTGTGGTTTACTTCAACTTAAATTATTATCATACTTTAATTGATTTCATGCACATGTTTTATCCCATTTGTTGATCATTCTCTTGAATTTGTTATTAGTGTTTATTAAATAATAAGATTAATAACAATAAAATACAAAAATGAAATTAAAAATTTTTATACTTAGTTTGAATCATCTCAATTAGGTCAATTTGTTGTTTTGAAAAATAATATAATAAAGACCGTGTTGCCGCAATGATTCTTTGGTCTCGAAATTAAATTTGATATTAATTAATTATTAATCAACTAAGAATGATATTATTGTGATGACTTTTCTGTCCCGAGAATAATTTAAAATCACTAGCAGTTAATGTTATCGTGACGACACTTTAGCTAATAAGAAATGTAGGAATCTAATCCTCTTTTTTTAATCAATTAACAAATTTTCTTTTAATTTTAAACAATCCTTTAAAATTAATTATTAATCAACTAGGGACGATGTTGTCGTAACGACTTTTTTTTAAGATTCCTAATAGTCATTGTTGTCCTCACCTGACATCTTTAATTCAGAGGTAATATAGATTTTAACTTATCATTATTTAGAAATCATTAGTTTTCAATTAACTTAAAATCATTAATTAATTACATACGATATTGTTATGACAACTCTTTCATCCCAAAAATAATTTAGGACCACATTAATGGTCAACGTTGTTGGGCTGACTTTTTGACTTGAGGAAAATATTTTTTTAATAATTTTTTAGAAATCTTTTTTGGGCTTTCTAATCATAAATTAATGACTTAGGACAATGTTATCATGACAACTCTTTTCGTTCGAAAATATATAGAATTACCAATGATAAACATAGTCATAACGTCTCTTTGATTCGTATGTGATATACGCATCAATAATCATTTTAAAAAACAGTCAACTAACCTTATGATCTTTAAGTAATAAATTATTCTTATCATTTTAGTTAATACACAAGTCATTTTTTAATTAATACCATTTTAATTAAAATTCTTTAACACACAAGCATTTAATACAAAATTATATGGCTTTAACTTTTCATTGCATGGGAATATGTAGACATGTAAGATAAGTTAAAATTATAAATATTTTCATTTAATTATTTGTTTATTTTTATCATTATTTGTTATTTGTAATTTTTGATTTTGGATAAATTAAATACATTTTGAGATTATAATTATTTTGGACAATTAATTTTAGGTAACTATCTTAATATAAATGTATAAAGTACAATAAAATTAAATTCTTGTCATTTTTTATATATAATTAAACTTCGGAACCTGATACGATTATAAGAACTTCTCTTCACAGTTGGAGGAAGAAGACCCAAGGAAGTATATAGAAGGCACAACTAAGAAGTTTTGTTGTCTCGTCACATCACAAGGATCAAAAGATGTCATACTTTGCCCTGCTACTGCAAGTTTTGTTCCTTGCACTCATGGTGTTCACCCGTCCGGGGCTTGCTGATTACAATTTCACGAAGCAAATACACACGCCAAGACCACCACCACCACCACCGAAAAAGCCCTTCTACATGCGACCCATCATCCCCAAACCACCCACGGAACATCATCCACCGAGACCACCCCACAAAATTCGGCCGCCACCTTTCAAGAAGAAGGCACCATAGTTGGCCACTACCACTATCCCAAGTGCTCAGCAGCAGCACAACAGATATAAACCTCGTTTCTATTCTGCTGTGCCTGTATGAGAGAAGCACTTAATTACTTATATTTTACCTGCAATTCTGTTAATAGTTTAAGGCCTGCAACTTCAGCTTTTGCGACCTCACTATGTGCCATATCTATCGAGGGTTGACTGCAACAAGCTTCCCCTTTTCCCACCTTCGTAATAATACTACACCACGAACTTCATACTTTTGCATAGTTGGATGGCCCTTCTATAGATTTCTATTTAGAGCAGTGTGGGCAAGTCCTGCCTGCAACTTTTATTTAAATATGTAGACATAAGTTTCATTCTATTATTATTTCTGTGATTTAGACTTTAATTTAGTTTTGTTAAACGACTCTTGCTATGGTAATTCTGCGGTAGCCCCTACGGCATCGTTACCCCAGAAATTAAGTATAACATGTGATAACGTACACTGTTCTGCCCCTATATGTATGAGCTAAGTGGATGACTTTGATCTTTGGTAACTTTTTTTTTTTTTTGTATTGATATCTGATTAGTTGGCAAGTATTTATTTATTTAAATATTTATTGTAAAAATTAATGGCCAAAAAATGCATCTAAAAAAAATTAGTGTTAGGCCTCGGCCACTTGTTTTCTGGTGGTGAGTTTATTAAAGTGTTCGTTGAATCCGAATTTGCCTTGATCTTAAATTGTGATGTCCTTTCATCAATTTAAATTTTTATTGATTAGAAAAAAAAAGAAAATTAAGAGGATGTTTGAAATATTTTCCATTTTTGTAATATTAAATTTGTTTTTAAATTTTAATATTACATCAATATTTTTATGCAAAAATTAACACGCAATCTAATAACATTAAGGGGTTGCCATCTAGTTTTGAAGAAAATTTTACATGCTTCTAGAGTAATAAGTAGAAATCATTTTTTCATGTCATTCGATGCAGGTTAAATGAACACAATTTTCTTTTTTTTGACCGGAACACAATTTCATATTTAACATAATTATTATGTCCTTATTTCGCATCCAATGGATTAAAACACAATTTCCACTTACTCCAAAATAACTAAGAACTCCTCTTTTTATTTGTCGAAAAGGTTTTGTCATTCTAAATTAAGCAGATAAAAAGGTGGAAAAGGTTATATGAACAAAATTGAAGAAGATAAAAGAGAATCAATATATATTATTAGTCAATTGTCTCAAAGAGTGTCAATAATTTTTTTAAATTATCCTATGAGAATATCTTTGAATAAGCTTTTTCGATAATCAAAACCAAGTCTCTGATCAAACATGAGCAAACCCTTCACATTGGTCTAGTACATTTAGGACAAATAATTACGTTAAGTGTTAACCGAAAATTTGAATCTAAATAATTAACATATATAGCGCACATAAAAATTTATTGCTAGTCAAACTAATTGATTGCAAGTCTTCGAAAAAATTAATATCTTCATCACTACTTGGGTCATAGATTGACGACAACATATTATTTGGAAGTATTTTGTACTATGGGTACCGTTTATCAATGTTCTGAAGCCATTGTTTAAAATACATTTAATAAAATTACTTAAATAAGAAAATATTGTATACCTTTTGAATTTAAAAAAAATTCAATATTTATATTTTTTATTTAACATTTTCTATTTTAATTTCTTAACCAATACACTCAGAGCATTTGTTAACAAATACCTGTAAAATTTGTAATTGTACTAAAGATGTATCTTTAATTACATTTTTTGTTTAAATTTTAGCAAGGAATTATAGTAGCTATCACAGATCACTTATCAATAAGCGATCATCAATATATATCAAATCACTATTAATAGAATTTAATCTTACTAATTGAGTCAATATTTGTTAGCATTATAATTACATCTCTTATTAAAATTTCATAATTATCATTTTAAAATTATATATATATATAGTATCTTAATTGTGTCATATATTGTAATTTTTAAAATTTGTCATTTCTCTCAAACGGTGTTATATTATATACGTGTCATGTGTCATATATGTACTTTTTGTATAATAAAATAAATAAAGTCAATAAACAAGAGAGATGCTTAGTAGTATTACGATGAAAGAATCAAGTTTACTTTGAAAAAATAATAGAAATTAAAGTAAACTCATCTACATTCTTTCTTTGACAAAGAAGAATATAACTCTTTTTTCTCATGACAATATATTTTTTCAATTGCACACTATTCCAAAAACAAAAAGGCAACAATTTATTATGATCAAAATTTTGAAATAAATTGTTGAAGATGAGAAAGCATATTTATAATGAGATTTCACATTTATGTATATCTTAGTTTTTCAAATCACAGCACTCTTTAATAGTCAAGAATTTATGGTCACATGCAGCCGTCACAAATGTCTTTGTTCATGAACCAACTGCCACCATTGAAGATACAAACATCTTTTTCATGGTTGTAGAATCATTTTGTTGCACAATAGGTCTTGAAAGTTGAAACTATGCCGTATGAGAGAATCATTTTTTTTATCTAGTATTTCTTAGTATCTACTCAAAAGGATGTGGCTTAATAATAAACAAATTAAAGTTTTAGTAGAATGAGTTTTACTTACAAAGTCAAAAGTTCAAATCAAGCCAGGAAGGGAACGTTTCAATAACCACAATGAGAATTAATGTCAAATTCAAAGGATATGGAAAGACATCATAAGATAAAGAACAAAGTCTTTCCTAGTATTTTCTTTGACTTCACCCACACATGTAGAGAATAGCTATTGAGAGTTGAAATGAAACTGCTACTAGTCTAAAATTGTTTTCTTCTGGACTGATCTATATCATATCGCTTTGTATTATCATTATTTTATCAAATTGATTGGCAATAAGTCTTCACAATAACTAAATTGTTCAAGATGAGGAAGCATGTTTTTGCTGATCTTTCACGTGCAAACACTTGGTTGAACATAATGCTAAAATCAAACCGGACTGTAAACTGGTAAAATTTCTAATTTAGATTCAATCGATTCAATCATTTAAACTAATTAATCAAATAAGATAACATCATAAAAATAATTTACATATAATAATATAAAATTCACAAAAAAAATCATAAAATGTAAAAGATATTGAGTTTTTTGAATAAAAAAAATTAATAACATGTTGGTTTAAGCAATTCAACTGACCGATTCAAGCGGTTGTAACTAATTTTATCCGATTTTGACTTATCTAAAATGGTCTGATTGTAAATTCAATTAAGAAGCTAAATTATAACTAACTAAATGGTCAGTTTGGTTGAACCAGCTAATTCAATATAATTCTGACAACAATAATTCAACAACCAACTACCACCATTAATGAAGTTACCATCAAGTGAATCTTGAAAGAAAAAATAATAATTCTTTTAAATCAAGATTGCTAATTTTTTTACCTGGTCTAACTCATATATTTTAAAAGTAAATTACACTTAAATTTTCTAGAAGTTATTCTAATTACAAAAACATTTTTCAATAAAATTTAATAATAAAATTATTTTTTAGTGAAAAATTTTAAAATAATAACGACATATTCATAATTTTTTCGCTAGTATCTGTCCAATTATTATCTAAAAGATACTTGATATGTTAAATAAAATATTTAAGACTACAAATAGTTTTTTAATTGATTATTGTGTTAATAAAGCTATTAATTCTTTTTTTTTCTTTACAACATCAAAAATATTTCAAGAGTTGGTTTATTGGAACATGAAGGCATGTAAATTTAATTGGTACTTGAAACACCGAAATTTGATATTTTTATATGTTAAATTTATGAGTTGTTTTTAATAAAAAACCAAATTTATATAATTTCCACAAAGAAAATTACAGTCTTTATAATATTATATATATATATATTTATATATATATTTAATAGATAATGTAAATAATCTAATGATACATTATTTTTATAATAATGTATGGCAACCCAAAAATCATACATCAGAATCATTTTCTTGTACAAGAGAATAAAATGTATTCTATCCTTTTTCGTTATCTAGTCTTCAATGAAAATATTGAAAACTTAAAAAGCTTCACAAAAAAATGTATGTAAAATTCGTAGGTGTACTAAAGTTGTATCTTTAACTACATTTCTTGCTTAAACTTAAGCAAGGAACAATAGTAGCTCTTACATTTCACTTATTAATAAAAGATCATCGGCATATATCAAATCCAAAACCTTTAGGTGGATGCAGTTCAATTTTATTAATTGAGTCAATACTCATTAGCATCTTTAATTATACCTTTTATTAAAATTTCAAAATATTATTTTAAAAAAATTAGTAATATTTTATATAGTATTAAGGTTTTGTCACGTGTGTCACCCAAAGAATGACACAAAAGTATGCATCGTCCAACAAAAATACAATAATTTAGGATAAAATTATAATATTTTGAAATAAATTTATAATATATATTTTCCACAAGATGGGACCTAAATGATTGGAAAATTCTGTATAGAAAACTTTGATTTCTTCTTGCATGTCATATATAGTTAAGCACCTCATTGTTGGCCAATATAAATAGGGGTAATTACATTGATCGACCTCGAAGTTAGCGCTTATTACAGTTGATATCCCTTTTATATGATAAATTAAACCTGTATCATTTACTTTATATATTATTCTTATACCTTACATCATTTTTTCTTTAAGAAATATACGTTTATAACTATCTTACTTTATGAATCCGTTTGGATATACTTTTTTTTAGAAAAAAAGCACATTTTTTTCAAAAATAAAGTACTTTAACACATTTTTAAGTGTGTTTGGATGCAACTTTTAAAAAAAGTAAAAGTTAAAAAAAGTTAATTTTTCTTTTTTTTAGAAGCTAATGATTTCTAACTTCTGAAAAAAAGTAGAAAGAGAAGTGGTTTTTAATATAATTTTATGATAAAAATATCATATACCTTTATTAAAAATTATATTTTATATCATCTCTTTTTCCTTCTTATAAACCTTATTTACATAAACCTCCCTAATTAATTTTATGAAATACATTTTAAATAACGCAACTTTAAGTCATTATGTCTTAATATCTTAAATTGAATTATGATTTCAATGACTATACCACTTAGAGAAAGTAAAATAGAGCAACATTAGCAACATGTTATTATGCCTTTAGGTACACAATTAGACATGTTGTTATTACCTGATATCTCAGTTTTTATTACTTTATTATCATGACATACTTGAAAATCTCACCGTCCCTAATATGCTAGTTCATTTAATCATATCTTATATATCATAACTCATCTTATCTTATATTTAGATGTATTTTTCAATAATTTTGATATAAATTAAGTGTCTCTATTCTTTTTATCTAAACAAATTTAAAAGTCTTTTTATTATTTAAAAGTATTTCTTAAATATTATATCTAAATATAAAATTACTTTTTCTTTAAAAAAAATCTACTAAAATAAGATATATAAAAAAAGTTATTTTTTTTAAAAGTTTATCTAAACGAGTCTTATATACAATTACTATACCATTATCCCTTGTAAATAATAAAACAAGAAAGGTAAGTGTAATTTCGTAAACAAAAAAGGTGTCAGTGTAATAAGTACTAACTTGAAGAGAAGTCAATGTAATTACCCCATATAAATATAAAATCTTTACAGTTGGACAAAAAAGACCCCAAGCTAGCTAGCTAGTATAAAAACCATGTGTATTATTCGTGTGTTTTGTCTCATAACATTTCAAAAGGCTCGAAAGATCGATGTCAAACTTAACCCTGCTACTGCTAGTTTTGTTCCTTGCACTAATGGTGTTCACCCCCTCTTGGGCTTGCTGACGAGTACAACTCCAAGAAGGACCCAATGTTTTGGCCTCAAATGCACAGAACATACACACCACCCAGCATCCCAATACCTGGCTTCAAACAAATTGCACCGGACATACCCCACACTTGGCCCCCACCAAGGTTTACTTCCCCGAAGACACCAGCAACCTGCAAGAAGACACCTTCTGGTCACTATCCCAAGCACTCTGCAGCACAACATGATCCTCCTTTCTGAACATTTGAGAGTTGCTGTTGCACTCATGATATTTCACTTGGCTAGTAGTTCAAAAGCTGCACCTTCAGCTTTTATGAGCTTGCAGAAATGGTATTTGCATACAAAAATTTTATATCTTTTCTTCACATTTCTGATGTGATAAATTTTTAGCCACAAAAGGATAAAGAAGATAGGTTGAGTTGTAACTAGAAATTTGTCACATGAAAGAAATAGAAGAAAGATGTCAAATGTTAGTATGCAAATAACAAAACTCATGGGCAGTTCTATTTACACACCAAAAAACCCCCACCATTTTTACACTAAAGGCCACCTCACAATTTTTCTTTCACCATGTCACTTGGGTACATATTAAAATTTGACTTTGAAGGTTATATTACTAAATTTCTTCTTGCTTTCTCCTCCAGCTCATTCTGTTAATCACTTGTCATACTAAATTAACCACATATTCATATATTATTAACTATTTACATTACACCTTTAACACATAGCATTTTAAAACATAATAAGATTATTTAATCACTTGTCATACTAAATTAACCACATATTTATACACTATTAACTACTTGTACTGCACCTTCAATATATAGTATTTTAAAATATGATAGAGGTTATTTAATTACTTATCATACTAAATTAACTACATATTTACATATTATTAATCACTTATGTTGCATTTTCAACACATGGTATTTTAAAACATGATGGGATTATTTAATTACTTGTAATACTAAATTAACCATATATTTATACATTGTTAACCATTTGCCTTGTACCTTTAACAGATGGCATTTCAAAACATAATAGAGGTTATTTAACTACTTGTCATACTAAATTAACCACATGTTTATATATTATTAACCACTTGTGCTACACCTTCAATACATAGTATTTCAAAACATGATGGAGTTATTTAACCGCTTGTCATACTAAATTAACCACGTATTTACACATTGTTAACCACTTGCATTACACCTTCAAAATCCCGTTTCCGTTCACCAAATTTCAAAGATGGAGTTATTTAACTATTTGTTATACTAAATTAATTATATATTTACACATTGTTAACTACTTGTACTGTATCTTCAAAATCCGTTCACCAAATTTCAAAGATAGGACTATTTAACAACTTGTCATATTAAATTAACTATATATTTATATATTATTGATCACTTACACTACACCTTCATAAAAGAAGACTTTTTGTGACATGACCCATTGATATAAAAACAGTAAAAACTTTTTAGTGTGCAAGAAACATTATTATTTACATAGTTTGTTTTCTTCTATTATTTTTATTTTTTACTTTGAGTTGTGCTAGTCAGCCAAAATACATTGTTCAAATGTGATTTGCCAGAATGAAGTGACAAACTAATTAAGTGAGGTGACAAGGCCATTTAAGATTTAATTACATGTCATTATATATAATTAATATTTTTATATAAAACAAAAAAATTAAAGGAAACATGCAGTAATTTGATTCAGCACTTACTTTTTGATTGGCTGAATGATTCAGCATTATTTGGCTTAGAGGTGTGACTGGCAACCCCATGAAATCAATTTCTATATTTTTATGTGATTGTTTTGTTACACAAACAAAAGCAGATGGGAATCCTTGCAATTGAAATTAGTTACAAGAGTGGGACTAGGGAAATTAAATCTTAGCTTCTGCGATGATGTTTTCATCATAGAAACGTGAGCAAATGTGATAACAAAGCAGCCTTGAATTCCCTTCAATGTCTTCTAAATTGTTTCTGATAACTCTGCTCACTATTACTTTAACTAGAAGCTCTATTGAGCCATGATTTCCATGCCCATCAAAAAGGAAGTTAAGAGGGCACCCAAGCATATGGGGGAACCCAACAATTTAAGGAATAGAAATAAAAGCAGGTGAGGAATCCCAACAAAAGTATTACGGTCGACGATGGATTTTGAAGGAGAGTATGGAAATTGGAAAAGAAGGCTTGGATTCGTAAGAGACTGGAAGAGAGATTGAGAGAAAAAACTACGATTACTTGTAAATTCCATCTAAGATTCCAACTAATTCGGTCACAAGGAATTCAGGCAACTTTTCGGGCTCCATAGGATTTTCCTTTTATTTTTCATTTCTTTGGCTGGCGTTATAGAGATTTCTATGTAGAGCAGTTTGCCCGCAACTTTTACTTAAATATATCTATAAATATAAATCCATATGGTAACATTATTTGAGCACTTTAGACTTTAGTTTTTTTAACTATGCTTGCTATAAGGCAATTCTACATTAGTCCCTTCATGTTTATGCCAATGTTACCTTAGAATTATCTTACATAAGAGTTACATGATGTCATCTTAGTTGACTTATTGTCTAATTTCATTATAAAATTGTCAAATCTAATTGGCCAAATCAACTAACAAGTTAAGAAATTTAGAAAGAAAATAAGACTTTTTTTTAGGTCAACTATACTTCATTTCACCAAATCACAATTCCATAATAGAACAAATACAGAGCAACCTGTTCCATGTTGGAACTGCCCCTACCCAACGATACAGCTTGGGGAAGAGATGTACAATAGAAATAAACAACCAAGCTCGAAGGGGAAACAACTACTATTCTTGTAGTCTAGTAGAGGCAATATCAGCCTCTAAAAGCCTAGATACAACATATGGCATTTGCGATACCCAATTAATAGGCGGGGAGTTATTAAATTTTCTTCTTGCAATCTCATGTGCTACCAAATTAGCCTCCCTGCTAGCCCAAACAAACCCGCATTCGGCAAAACTAGCTTTGAGTATGGCAATATCATCTAGAGTTCCCTGTATTGCCCACTGTTGTGGTTCTCCCTGCTAGCCTCTATTAGCTCTAAGCAATCTAACTCAATGAGGACTCTTGGCCAGCTTAGATTATTGGCTAAGATTAAGGCCTCTTTAACTGCAAGTGCTTCCGCTGCTAGACATGAAGGAGCTCGAATGCCCCTGGTACACCCGGATACGAAATGGCCTTTATCATCTCTTCCTACCACTGCAACTGCTCCTACACCTTTTGATTCAACAAAAAATAAGTCTAGTTAATACAAGTTATAACCTAAATCCAAGTAGCTTATTATAGATGTCAATTTTGACCCAGCCCATTTGGCTCCAGCATAAATGGTGGGGTAATATTTTTATTATTTTATTATTTTGTCGAGTTGACTAGGTTTAACTTTAAAATATGACTGGCTCAAATAGACTAACTCGATTTGAGTGGGCTAAATTCATTTTTATTTGAAAGTGTCAATTTTAACTTACTCTATAGGTTCAACTTGTTTGGCTTGCAAAAAACATTTTTCCAAAGTCATCTTCATTAGCCCGATTTAGCCTAACCCGAAAAATAATGTTGTCCTATATAAGTTGACTCGTTTAACACTTTAACTATGATTAAAAACTAAATTATGTGTGGCCTATGCCTCACTAACCTAGCAACCCTGTTAGTGGTGCTCTTTTTTTTTCTTATTTTTGTTTTAAACATCTTACATATATCAAATGTAGAATCCACGCCCACAAGCCCACTATATATAAGTAATATAACATCTAACACTGTAATCCTCCATTATAATCACTTATTATGAACAATACTTGTGAAAAAGAAAAGACAAAGTGAAATGTGAGCTTCTAAGAAGGAATAGAAGGCTTAGAACATAATTGTATAATCCAGATTAGAGGTTGACCCGGGTAAATGATCGAATCATTAGATCAGCGGTCTGACCGCAGGTTAAGTAGTCGAATCGAAAATCCCAGATAAAGAAAAAAAATTAAAACAAACTTACAATATAAAAAAGTACTTTATATTTTAATATAACACAACTTAGTTGTAATATTTAAAAGGTACATAATTGAACATTACAATCCAATATAATAAACAAACATGTTTTTAACTAACAAATAACATAAATTAAATTATTTTGTACATGTTTTTAAAGAATAACATAAATCCAATAATTCTATTTAAGTTCACTCATTTTTTATTTCTTTTATCAGCATAAAATGAAAGAAAAAATGTTAAAATACATAAAAATAAATTTTATAATAAAAAATATTAAAAATAATTAGCATGATCGTGAGGTTACATAAGTATGACGAAGAGTGCAAGTAAAGAATAAAAGATGGATTTTGTTAAGAAATAAAAAATAACATTTATTACCCCGATTAAATTATTTTAATTACTGAAAGAATAAAATATTAAATTTGTTTTAAATTTTTAAGATATTAAATTTTTTATACTTTTTATTTAATAGTTTTTATTTTTAATTCTTTAACAAAACCTATAAAATATTCCTTTAAACCGTTATGCCTTGAATCACGTGAAATAAAGGTGGGCATTATTCAGTTCGAAAATTTGGGCTAATTCGATTCAATATAACTGTAACCACTTCAGAAGAAAAAAACAAATTGATTTTTCCTTATTGAATTTTTCAAAAAATTAATTAAAATATATAAACAGTTATTTTTCAGTTTGGTTTGATGGAAAAAGTTAGCAAAACCTCATGTTTAGCATTTTATTTGTATTTTTGTCGATGTTATTGTTAAAAAAAAAATTAATTGAAGTGGTTCAGTTTGGGGAACTATAACTAACTATAGTAAATAGTCAATCAAATCATTTTTTCGTAATGAAAAAAAAGACCACATTGAAATGTAACAAATTCAAGAAGTTTGATTTTTTGTTTTTTAATTCAATTCAGTTTGGTTTAATTTAATTTAGTATTTTAATTTTTTTCGCACCTTAGGTGAAATGACTACACAAACTTATATATTTTAGACGGACTGCAGCCGATATTGTGGTTGAGATACAACGTCCAAGTCCATCATAGCCAGTTCATCACATGTTGGATCATATATTCATCATTTGGAGTTTAAGAAGATACCTCCTTCTATACCCTTCCTAAATTATTGCATAGTTATGAAATGCTAATAGGACTATGCTCCATTAATTATATCTTGATATTCTAGCATTAAATGTTTAGAAAACATGGTTTTTAAAACAAAATGCATATTCTAAAGTAAAAATAATTAATACTATAGTAATAAGTGTATTTTCTAATCATTTGATACTGAAATGTAAAAATGTAATTGGATGAGAACATGATCTAAATCGCATTCCAAGAATATGAAATAATTTGTCAAAGTATAGACCACACCACCTATATCACCAGTAATAGTCAAGTTATTTTCTTTTTTATATTCACATGTGTCATCAATATCTTCATCTTCCCACCCATCATCGATGAATGTTATAACAATGTTATTCTTTCCCAAAATGCATAGGGAATGATTTTTTTTTAAATAGGATAATAGAGGAACAAGAATACAACATGTTTTTGATATAGAGACGTACTGGATACGATATGGCTACAAAAAATCAAGTATTTTGTGCTTCTTAGATATTGTGCGTGAAAATGTTTATAACAAATTTGGATCCTAATAGGACTATCCTATTAGAAAAAGATATACATAAATTATAATATGTTAAAACTCACCATGATAAATTATAAAATTTACTTTTTATATTTACAACTTATATCTTTTTCTCTCCAATTGAATACTCCTATTATTTCATTAATAATAAATAATCCTAATTTGCTTATAACTAGGATATTACTGTAGAGCTCCAAGCTCTTCATCATGAAAACTGTCCAAATAGACACAAGGTTGAGACCACAACTAGGGCGATAAACCAATCGAGCTGGACCCAGTTGAGGTTCAGTTCAGCTCGCTCGATAAGAAATGGTTCGGTTTGAACTCGATTCGAGTTTAATATGAACTATTTTTTTCAGCTCAAGTTCAGTTCAGATCAAGTTCTTGAACTATTCGCGAACTATTCGGTTCATCTCGTTAACTCGAGTTATATGAATCAAAATGAGATAAAGTGAACTAAAATGAGATAAAATAAACTAAAATAAGATAAAATAAATCAAATAAACTAAATGTCAACTCAAATTTCTTATATTTTTCTCAAAGTTATTTAATTTTTAAATTATATTATTGTGTGTGTGTATGTGTGTGTATATCGAGCCAATTCATGAAATAAACAAGTTGAGCAGAACTTGACTGAAGTTCAACTCATTTATTTAATGAGCTTAATTTTGATCTCAAGTTCAGTTCGTTTGATTCATAAATCAAATTTTATTGAGCCAATTAATGATTCGAGTCTCGAACTACTTACGAACTAATTTGGTTTATTGTCAGTCCTACCCACACCATACAATATTTGTAAGTCCCACACGATGGGACCCACTAGCCTTGTGTCAATTCGGGCAGTTTTCGGACATAAAAGTCTTGCGTTCACCACTCATAAATATTCACTTTCTTTTCAAAAAAAAAAAAACAGTACAGCTCATCTCAACTGTCGTTATTAATACACTAACAATAATTAACAATAAAAATAGTTTATATGACAAACGTTAAATGGAACAGTTTAAGAACTGTTTTATGCCAAATGTAAATAAGAATCTATCTAATCTACTGATAATAAGTAATGTCTAACAATTCTTCAGTGCATTGGTACCAGAAAAAAATATCTCGAGTACCAAAAATTTCCTGCAATTCATAGTGGACAATATTTGGCTGCCAGTTTAACAGAGCACCTTCAATAGCACATGATCCTTTATTACAAAAATTGTTGGTCTTCTTCCAATTGACAGCAAACGCACAAACCCCTTAACTGTACCTTTTAACTTATGGATAGAGTTCAGAGCAACTTGCATATTATGAATAGAAAAGATTCTCCTAATCAAGATATAACCAATAACACACTCTTTCCTTCCAGCACTGATGAATTTCAACGACTTAATTTCGAACAATTGCTCTAAAGTACAACAAATCCAAAAACAAGTAGGTGTTAAAGGTCACTGATACAACCATAGGTGAAGCTGTAGAAACACAAATTAGAGGAACAGAAGCACGAAATGAGGACTCTTGGCCAGCTTAGATTATTGGCTAAGATTAACGCCTCTTCCTGCAAGTGCTTCCGCTGCCAAACATGAAGGAGCTCAAATGCCCCTGGTCCACCCGGACCTTTATCATGTCTTCCTAACACTGCAACTGCTCCTACACCTTTTGATTCAACAAAAAATAGGTCTAGTTAATACAAGTTATAACCTAAATCCAAATAGCTTATTATAGACGTCAATTTTGACCCAGCCCATTTGGCTCGAAAGCGTCAATAGCTGGCTAATATTTTCATTATTATGTTGTTTTGCTGAGTTAACTTGGTTCAACTTTCAAATATGACCGGTTCAAATAGACTAACCTAATTTGAATGGACTAAACTCATTTTTATTTAGAAGTGTCAATTTTAGCTTATCCTATAAGTTTGACCTATTTGGCTTGCAAAAAATATTTTTTTAAAGTCATCTTCATCAGCTCGATTTAGCCTAACCTAAAAAATAATGTTGTTCTAAACAAGTTAATCCATTTAACACTCTAACTATAATTAGTGGAGTTGACCTTGATTTTGAGACGGGGTAATTTTGTGAAAAAAAAATTGGGACAATAATAAAATTTACAGCTGAACTTGCAATATTAATTGTTAATGATAACATATTTTTATATTATTAATTCACCTCAACAAGGTTTCAAAATTCTCTTAATTTAAAAGAAATTGAAAATAAAGCTAACAAAGAGGAAGAGATGATTGATAGTATTAGTTTAGAAGAAACTGAAACACCTCCAAATCAAGTTTACTTTGACAAAAATAGAACTCAAAGTAAACTCACTCTCCATCTTTGACGAAGAACAGTATAACTATTTTTTTCTTTGTCATGAATAAGATTCTCAGTCACCTCATATCCCGTGGTTCACGGACACCAATCAGCACCCAAAGGAAGAAGGGTCTTATTCAGTTACAACAGCACAACAAGTGGGGCTAGAGTGTTGTCCTTCCCAAACCATGACAGCGCACCACTCTTAGACACGTGTGAGGCCTTGAAGATAAGAAGAGAAAAGTCAAGATTTCTCATGCCAGGTGTCCCTCATTCCTTGACCATTAATCACCTGTGGTGCCCCTCTTATCCTTTGTTCATAATTTTTTTATTTTTTAAATGAAAGTGAGAAAAGGTCATTCATTATATGTGAATTTTTCTTATCCTAATTTTTCTTAAACACATTTAGTTTTATTTTCACTATCAATTAGCACACTTGTATCCACTACATTTTGTTTTTTTAAAGATATCACATATTATTATTTAAATAAAAAAAAAACACTAATACTTTTAAATTTTAAATCAGTTATAAATTATTATTATTATTATAAATTTTAAAATTATTTTAATTAATATTTAAATTATAAAAATTATTTAAATTAATTATTTTATTAATTATTTATTAAATAATTTAATAAAAATATAATTATGTAACTGACATATATAATTTTTAATAACGTAATATTATAATTTTTATTATATTTAAATAAATATAAACTTTTTATTTTAAAAATTATAATAAAATAATGCCTGTGTTTTTAGGCTACGCCACCGACATTGGAAGGAGTTTTTTTTTCCTCACCTCTGTTTTGGCCAAAAAAAAAAAAAGAAGCCATACTCCCCCTCTCTCCCTCGAGTCTCCCGCCCAAACAACCTCCATACCTCCATAAAATCTCTCACAAAATCCTCCATCGACCAACTCCTTTAATCACCTCCTTTCAAGCTGTCGCAAGAAAAAAGGAGAAATCATCCACAGATCGAGAGAACCAGAGGAACTCGAGGAAAAGGCACTAGCAAGGAGGCTGAGTGAGTAGTAGCAACAGGAAGTGTAAAGGTATTCAAGCTACTCCTCATATATGTCTATACTTACTGTGATATTTTTTGGGTTTGATATGGTTTTTCTGGTTTGGAAGTTCTGCTTCTTTTCTCTTGTTATTGCTTGCATGAACACCGTCTCATTCTCAATCTCACCCACACAAAACCTCCCTCAACACTAGCACCCCGCGCACCAGACCCGCAGCGTCAGGCACCTTCCACACGGCTGTTCCATGATTCCAAATTATGATTTTAAATTATAATTGTGGTTGTAAATATGATTATGATGTGACTATAAAAATTACGAACAATTATAAAAAAATACGATGGATGCAGTCACAATTACACTGCACCCACTCTTATCCACGCACTACAGCATCCAGCTCACCTTCGCACAGCACCAGCAAGCGCCTAGCATAACACTTACCATCACTCATACACAGTACCACAAGGACACGGTCCAGTACCCAGGCACCCTACCTCACGACCAAACTCAACCGCAAGACCTCCGCAGTACCACCACGCAATTTCACCCTTCGTTACTCATGCACTGCACCCAGCACCCCCACATCATCTAAAGTACTCTTAGACTACTACACTAAATTGCTGAGATTTAAGTTAAATTTTATTATTTAATATTTTATATCTAATTCAATCATTTAAATAATTATGTTATTCATATGTTACAATTTAAATAAAATGAATAACTGGGTGTAGTACTTTTAAAGTGCGTGAGAATTTCTCCCTCGTCACAACCTGCACCCACAGCACGTTCACGCATATCCCAAGCACCTTTTCCCTGCTGCATCACACGAAGCACTCATCTCCATCAAGCACTCACAAGCCCATGCACTCTGCACACACCAATCACCTCTTATACCCTGTTTTGGGAGGCCAAAACAGAGCTCCTCACCCATACCAATCGCCATGACACAGTCACTGCTCTCATTGACACACCCACGACTTACACAGCTCACAGCACCGTCCACCATGCGCACAAACCTTCCCCCCAAACCACCCTCACCCAAGTTCACCACGTAGTTTACGCACGACCAAGACCAGACCCATGGTCTTTTGGTTTTTATTTTTTTTAATTCTTTAATTTAATTCTTTTCATATCTGCTTTTGGGTTTCAGTTATGTATATGGGTTCAGATTTGTTTTGGGGTAAATTTATGCCGGGGCTCATTTTAGATGCTGACTTTGGAGTGCTGTTTCATTTTAATAAAAAAAATAAATGAGATTATATATTTGAAAATATCTAGTTTGAAAAAGAAAAATAAAATACAATAATTATGTCCATATTTTATGTTTATTTTATTTTTAGATACCATGTATGTGTGGTTTACTTTAACTTAAATTATTATCATAATTTAATTGATTTCATGCACATGTTTTGTCCCACTTGTAGGTCATTCTCTTGAATTTGTTATTAGTGTTTATTGAATAATAAGATTAATAACAATAAAATACAAAAATGAAATTAAAAATTTTTATACTTGGTTTGAGTCATCTCAATTTGTCAATTTGTTGTTTTGAAAAATAATATAATAAAGACCTTGTTGCCGTAATGATTCTTTGGTCTCAAAATTAAATTTGATATTAATTAATCATTAATCAATTAAGGATGATGTTACTGTGACGACTCATCTGTCTTAAAAATAATTTAGAATCACTAATAGTTAATGTTGTCGTGACGACACTTTGGCTCATAAGAAATGTAGGAATCTAATCCTCTTTTTTTAATCAATTAACAAATCTTCTTTCAATTTTAAACAATCCTTTAAAATCAATTATTAATTAATTAGGAGCGATGTTGCCGTAACGACTTTTTTTTAAGATCCCTAATAGTCATTGTTGTTCTCACCTTTAATTCAGAGGTAATATGTGACGACTCTTTCATTTCAAAAATAATTTAGAATCACATCGATGGTCAACATTGTCGGGCTGACTTTTTGATTTGGGGAAAATATTTTTTAATAATTTTTTAGAAATCTTTTTTGAGCTCTCTAATCATAAATTAATGACTTGGGACAATGTTATTGTGATAGTTCTTTCCTTTCAAAATATATAGAATCACCAACGATGAATGTAGTCATAACACTTCTTTGATTTGTGTGTGATATACGCATCAATAATCATTTTAAAAAACAGTCAACGATCCTTAAGTAATAAATTATCTTTATCATTTTAGTCAATACACAAGTTATTTTTTTAATTAATATTATTTTAATTAAAATCTTTCAACACACAAATATTTTATTCAAAATTATATAATTTTAACTTTTCATTGCACGTGAAAATATGTAGGCATGTAAGACAAGTTAAAATTGTAAATATTTTCATTAAATTATTTATTTATTTTTTATCATTATTTGTTATTTGTAATTTTTGATTTTGGATAAATTAAATATATTTTTAGGTTATAATTATTTTACACAATTAGCTTTGAATAATTGTTTTAATATAAATATACAAAGGACAATAAGATTAAGTTTTTGTCATTTTTTATATAAAATTAAACTTCGGAATAAGAACTTCTCTTCACAGTTGGAGGAAGACCCAAGGACGTATATAAATGGTACAACGAAGAAGTTTTGTTGTCTCATCACATCACAAGGCTCAAAAGATGTCATATTTTACCCTGCTACTGCAAGTTTTGTTCCTTGCTCTCATGGTGTTCACCCGTCCGGGGCTTGCTGATAACCATCGCACGGAACCACGACCACCACCGATCTCCGCCAAGCCACCCATCTACCACCCACCCATCTACAAGCCACCCATCATCCCCAAGCCACGGAGGAAACATCCTCATCCGATACCACCCCCCAGCATTCGGCCACCACCTTTCAAGAAGAATGCACCATAGTTGGCCACTAGTACTATCCCAAGTGCTCAGCAGCAGCACAGCATATATAAACCTCGTTTCTATTCTGCTGTGCCTGTATGAGAGAAGCACTTAATTAATTATATTTTACCTGCAATTCAGTTAATAGTTTAAGGCCTGCAACTTCAGCTTTTGCAACCTCACTTTGTGGGTTGACTGCAACAAGCTTCCCCTTTTCCCACCTTCGTAATAATACTACACCAAGAACTTCATACTTTTGCATAGTTGGATGGCCTTTCTATTGATTTCTATTTAGAGCAGTGTGGACAAGTCCTGCCCGCTACTTTTATTTATATATGTAGACATAAGTTTCATTCTATTATTATTTGTGTGATTTAGACTTTAGTTTTGTTAAACTACTCTTGCTATGGTAATTCTCCGGTAGCCCGTGGCATCGTTACCCCAGAAATTAAGTATAACATGTGATAACGTACACTGTTCTGCCCCTATATGTATGAGCTAAGTGGATTACTTTGATCTTTGCTAACTGTTTTTTTTTTTGGTTAATATACCTAATTAGTTGGTAAGGATTTATTTATTTAAATATTTATTGTAAAAATTAATGGCCAAAAAATGCACCTAAAAAAAATTAGTGTTAGGCCTCGGCCACTTGTTTTTTGATGATGAGTTTATTTATAAATTTCTTGTTAGTGTTAGTTGAATCCGAGCTTGCCCTGATCTTAAATTGTGACGTCCTTCCATTAACTTAAATTTTTATTGATTAGAAAAAAAAGAAAACTAAGAGGATGTTTGAAATATTTTCCCTTTTCGTAATATTAAATTTGTTTTTAAATTTTAATATTACATCAATATTTTTCTGCAAAAATTAACACGCAATCTAATAATATTAAGGGGTTGCCATCTAGTTTTGAAGAAAATTTTACATGCTTATAGAGTAATAAGTAGAAATCATTTTTTCATGTCATTAGATGCAGGTTAAATAAACACAATTTCTTTTTTTTTTTGGTTGGCCGGAACACAATTTCATATTTAACATAATTATTATGTACTTATTTAGCATCCAATGGATTAAAAAACAATTTCTACTTACTCCAAAATAACTAAGAACTCCTCTTTTTATTTATAGAAAAAGTTGTGTCAGTCTAAATTAAGCAGATAAAAAGGTGGAAAAGGCTATATGAACGAAATTTAAGAAGATAAAAGAGAATCAATATATATTATTAGTTAATTGTCCCAAAGAGTGTCAATAATTTTTTTAAATCATCCTATGAGAATATCTTTGAATAAGCTTTTTCGATAATCGAAACTGTGTCTCTCATCAAACATGAGCAAACCCTTCACAATGGTCTGGTACATTTAGGATAAATAATTACGTTAAGTGTTAACCGAAAATTTGAATCTAAATAATTAATTTATATAGCACACATAAAAAATTATAGCTAGTCAAACTAATTGATTGCAAGTCTTCAAAACAATTAATATCTTCATCACTACTTGGGTCAAAGATTGGCGACTACTTATTATTTGGAAGTATTTTGTACCATGGTTACCGTTTATCAATGTTCTAAAGCCATTGTTTAAAATACATTTAATAAAATTACTTAAATAAGAAACTATTATATACCTTTTGAATTTAAAAAAATATTAAATATTTATATTTTTTATTTAACATTTTCTATTTTAATTTCTTAACCAATACAGTCAGAGCACTTGTTAACAAATATCTATAAAATTTGTAATTGTACTAAAGATGTATATTCAATTACATTTCTTGTTTAAATTTTAGCAAGCAATTATAGTAACTCTTATAGATCACTTATCAATAAAAGATCATTAACATACATCAAATCTAAAACCTTTACATTAATACAATTTGATCTTATCAATTGAGTCAATATTTGTTAACATTTGTAATTACATCTCTTATTAAAATTTCATAATATCATTTTAAAATTTTATATATATATATATATATATATGTATATAATTTTTTATATAGTATCTTAATTGTGCCATATATTGTAATTTTAAAATTTCTCATTTCTTTTAATCCGTGTTATATTATATACGTGTCATGTGTCGTATATATACTTTTTGTATAAAAAATAAATAAAGTCAATAAACAAGGGAGATGCTTAGTAATATTACTATGAAAGAATCAAGTTTACTTTGAGAAAAAATAGAAATTAAAGTGAACTCATCTACATTCTTTCTTTGACAAAGAAGAATACAACTCTTTTTCTATTGACAATATATTTTTTCAATTGCACACTATTCCAAAAACAAAAAGGCAACAATTAATTATGAACAAAATTTTGAAATAAATTGTTGAAGATGAGAAAGCATATTTACAATGAGCTTTCACATTTATGTATATCTTAGTTTTTCAAATCACAGCTCTCTTTAATAGTCAAGAATTTATGTTCACATGCAGCCGTCACAAATGTCTTTGTTCATGAACCAACTGCCACCATTGAAGATACAAACATCTTTTCCATGGTTGTAGAATCATTTTGTTGCACAATAGATCTTGAAAGTTGAAACTATGCCGTATGAGAGAATCATTTTTTTTATGTAGTATTTCTTGGTATCTACTCGTAAGGGTATGATTTAATAATAAACAAATTAAAGTTTTAGTAAAATAAATTTTACTTATAAAATCAAAAATTTATATTTTGTTGGAGAATACTGTGTAGGAAGGGGACGTCTCAATACCCCGAATGAGAATTAATGTCACATTCAAAGAATACGGAAATACCTCATAAGATAAAGAAATAAAGTCTTTCCAAGTATTTTCTTTGACTTCACCCACACATGTAAGGAATAGCTCTTGAGAGTTGAAATGAAACTGCTACCAGTCTAAAATTGTTTTCTTCTTGACAAATCTATATCATCTCGCCTTGTATTATCATTATTTTATCAAATTGATTGGCAATAAGTCTTCACAATAACTAAATTGTTGAAAACGAGGAAGCATGTGTATGCTGATCTTTCACGTGCACACATCTTAGTTCAACATAATGTTGTCAAAATTAGACCAAACTGTGAACTGATAAAATTTTTTATTTATGTTCAATCGATTCAATCATTTAAACCGATTAGTCAAATAAGATAATATCATAAAAATAATCTACATATAATAATATAAATCTCACAAAAAAAATCATAAAATGTAAAAGATATTGAGTTTGTTGAATAAAAAAATTAATAATTGATTGGTTTAAGTAGTTCAACTAACCAATTCAAGTGGTTTTAACCGATTTTATCTAATTTTGACTTGTCTAAAATAGTTTAATCATAAATTCAGTTAAGAGGCTAAATCATAACTAATTAAATGATTAGTTTGATTGAACCAGCAGGTACAATCCAACTCTGACAACAATAATTTAACAATCAACTACCACCATTAATGAAGTTACTCTCAAGTGAGTCCTGAAAGAAAAAATAATAATTCTTTTAAATCAAGATTGCTAATTTTTTTTACCTTGTCTAACTCATACATTTTAAAGTAAATTACATTTAAATTTTCTAGAAGTTATTCAATTTACAAAAACATTTTTCAATAAAATTTAATAATAAAATTAACTTTTTGTGAAAAAAATTAAAATAATAACGTTAATTACATACCCATAATTTGTTCGCTAGCATCTGTCCAGTTATTATTTAAAAGATACTTGACTATGTTAAATAAAATATTT
This sequence comes from Castanospermum australe, assembly GCA_019955255.1. Classification (NCBI taxonomy): domain Eukaryota; kingdom Viridiplantae; phylum Streptophyta; class Magnoliopsida; order Fabales; family Fabaceae; genus Castanospermum; species Castanospermum australe. The sequence goes on along the minus strand of NSJW01000371.1, from coordinate 543,012 downwards.
AAGACTACAAATAGTTTTTTAATTGATTATTGTGTTAATAAAACTATTAATTCTTTTTTTCTTTACAACATCAAAAATATTTCAAGAGTAGGTTTATTGGAACATGCAGGCATGTTTTGTGTAATCATGTTCACGTCATATATTTGAATCCTTGTTTTAATAATATTTTTATGCAGGTAGCAATCAATTTTCATGTAATTCTCCTACTTTCGTTGAAAATTTTGTAGATTTTATTTCTTTTAAATACGTAAATTTAATTGTTACTTGAAACACCAAAATTTGATCTTTTTTATTATGAGTTGTTTTTAATAAAAAAACAAAATTTATATAATTTCCACAAAGAAAATTACAGTCTTTATAATATTATATATATATATATATATATATATTGAATAGATAATGTAAATAATCTAATGATACATTATTTTTATAATAATGTATGGCAACCCAAAAATCATACATCAGAATCATTTTCTTGTACAAGAGAATAAAAAGTATTCTATCCTTTTTCGTTATCTAGTCTTCAATGAAATATTGAAAACTTAAAAAGCTTCACAAAAAAATATATGTAAAATTCGGAAGTGTTGTAAAGATGTATCTTTAATTACATTTCTTGTTTAAACTTCAGCAAGGAACAATAGTAACTCTTACATATCACTTAATAATAAAAGATCATCAATATATATCAAATCCAAAACTTTTATGTAGATGCAGTACGATTTTACCAATTGAGTCAATAATCATTAGCATATTTAATTATACCTTTTATTAAAATTTCAAATTGTTATTTTAAAAATATTAGTAATATTTTTTATAGTAATAAGGTTTTGTCACATGTGTCGCCCAAAGAATGACACAAGAGCACTCATCGTCTAACAAAAATACAATAATCTCATATAAAATTATAATATTTTGAAATAAATTTATAATATATTTTTTCTACAAGACGTGACCTAGATGATTGGAAAATTCTTTATAAAAAACTTTGATTTCTTCTTACATGTCATATATAGTTAAGCACTTCATTGTTGACTAATATAAATAGGGGTAATTACATTGATCAACCTCAAAGTTAGCATTTATTACAGTTAATGTCCCTTTTATATAAGAAATTAAACCCGTATTATTTATTTTATGTATTATTCTTACATCTTGCATCCTTTTTTCTTTAAGAAATATACATCTATAACTCTCTTACTTTATGAGTCCGTTTGGATATATTTTTTTTTAGAAAAAACATATTTTTTTTCAAAAAAATGCTTTAACATATTTTTAAATTTGTTTGGATGCAACTTTTTAAAAAAGTAAAAGTTAAAAAAAGTTAATTTATCTCTTTTTTTTATAAGTTAATAATCTCTAAGTTCTGAAAAAAAGTAGAAGTAGAAATGATTTTTAATATAATTTTATGACAAAAATATCCTTTACCTTTATTGAAAACTACATTTTATATATTCTCTTTTTCCTTCTTATAAATCTTATTTACATAAATCTCTCTAAGTAATTATATGAATTACATTTAAATAACATAACTTTAAGTCATTGTACCCTATTATCTTAAATTAAATTATGATTTCAATGAATATACGACTTAGAAAAAGTAAAATAGAACATTAGCAACATGTTATTAAACCTTTAGATACACAATTAGACATGTTGTTATTATCTTATATTTCATTTTTCATGACATTATTCCCATAACATATTTTAAAGCCTCACCATCCTTATTATACTAATCCATTTAATCATATCTTATATATCATAATTAATCTTATCTTGCGTTTCGATGTCTTTTTCAGTAATTTTGATATAACTTAAGTATTTTTATTTTTTTTTATTCAAACAAACTTAAAAGTCTTTTTATTATTTAAAATATTTCTTAAATATTGTATTCAAATACAAAATTATTTTTTCTTAAAAAAAAGATATACTAAAATAAGATATATATAAAAAAGTATTTTTTAAAAAAATTTATCCAAACGAATCCTATATACGGTTACTATACCATTATCTCTTGTAAATAATAAACAAGAAAGATAAGTATAATTTCATAAATAAAAAAAGTATCAGTATAATAAGTGCTAACCTAAGGAGAAATCAATATAATTACCCCATATAAATATAAAACCTTCACAGTTGGACAAAAAAGATCCCAAGCTAGGTAGCCAGTATAAAAAGCATGTGTATTATTCGTGCGTTTTGTCTCATGACGTTTCAAAAGGTTCGAAATGTCGATGTCAAACTTAACCCTGCTACTGCTAGTTTTGTTCCTTGCACTAATGGTGTTCACCCCCTCTTGGGCTTGCTGACGGGTACAACTCCACGAAGGACCCAATGTTTAGGCCTCAAATGCACAGAACATACACACCACCCAGCATCCCATTGCCTGGCCCCAAACAAATTGCACCGGACACACCCCACACTTGGCCCCCACCAAGGTTTACTTCCCCGAAGACACCAGCAACCTGCAAGAAGACACCTTCTGGTCACTATCCCTAGCACTCTGCAGCACAACATGATCCTCCTTTCTGAACATTTGAGAGTTGCAGTTGCACTCTTGATATTTCACTTGGCTATTAGTTCAAGAGCTGCACCTTCAGCTTTTGTGAGCTTACATAAATGGTATTTGCATACACAAATTTTATATATTTTCTTTACACTTTTGATATGATAAATTTTTAGCCGCAAAGGAATAAAGAAGATAGGTTGAGTTGTAACTAGAAATTTGTCACATCAAAAGAGTAGAATAAAGATGTAAAATTTTGGTATGTAAATAACAAAACTCATGGGCAGTTCTATTATTTGCACATCAAAAAGTTCCCACCATTTTTACACTAAAGGTCACCTCACCATTTTTCTTTTTCCATGTCACTTGATTACATGTTAAATTTGACTTTGAAGGTTATATTACTAAATTTCTTCTTGCTGTCTACTCCGGCTCATTTAGTTAATCACTTGTCATACTAAATTAATCACATATTTACATATTATTAACCACTTAAGTTGTACCTTTAACACATGATATTTTAAAACATAATAAAGTTATTTAATCACTTGTCATACTAAATTAATTATATATTTATACACTATTAATCACTTATACTGCACCTTCAACATACAGTATTTCAAAATATGATGGAGTTATTTAACCACTTATAATAGTAATTAGTTATATATTTGCACATTATTAACCATTTATCTTGCACTTTCAAGACATGACATCTTAAAACATGATAGAGGTTATTTAACTACTTATCATAATAAATTAACCATATATTTACATAGTGTTAATCACTTGTGCTGCACTTTCAATACATGACATTTTAAAACATGATGGGGTTATTTGATCACTTGTAATACTAAATTAATTACATATTTATACATTGTTAATCATTTGCCTTGTACCTTCAACACATGACATTTCAAAACATGATAGAGGTTATTTAACTATTTGTCATACTAAATTAATCACATATTTACACGTTAACCACTTGTACTACACCTTCAATACATAGTATTTCAAAATATGATAGGGGTTATTTAACCACTTGTCATACTAAATTAACTACATATTTACACATTGTTAACCATTTGCGCTGTACTTTCGAAATCTCGCTTTCGTTCACCAAATTTCAAAAATAGGATTATTTAACCACTTATCATACTAAATTAACCACATATTTATATATTATTAGTCACTTACACTGTATCTTCAAAATTCTACTTTCGTTCACTAAATTTCAAAGTTGACACGGTGGAAGACTTTTTGTGACGTGGCCAATTAATATAAAAACAGTGGAGACTTTTTAGTGTGCAAGAAACATTTTTATTTACATAGTTTGTTTTTTTCTGTTATTTTTATTTTTATTTTGAGTGGTGCTAGTCAGCCAAAATACATTGCTCGAATGTGATTTGCCAGAATGAAGTGACAAACTAATTAAGTGAGGTAACAAGGCCATTTAAGATTTAATTACATGTCATTATATATAATTAATATTTTTATATAAAATAAAAAAATTAAAGGAAAGATGCAATAATTTGATTCAGCATTTACTTTTTGATTGGCCGGATGATTCAGCATTATTTGGCTTGGAGGTGTGATTAGGCAACTACATGAAATCAATTTCTGTATTTTTATGTGATTGTTTTGTTACATAAACAAAAGTAGATGGGAATCCTTGCAATTGAAATTAGTTACGAGAGTGGGACTAGGGAAATTTAATCTTAGCTTCGGTGGTGATGTTTTAATCATAGAAACATGAGCAAACGTGGTAACAAAACAGCCTTGAATTCCCTTCAATGTCTTCTAAATTGTTTCTGATAACTCTGTTCACTATTACTCTGACTAGAAGCTCTATTGAGCCATGATTTCCATGCCCATCAAAAAGGAAGTTAAGAGGGCACCCAAGCATATGGGGGAACCTAGCAATTTAAGGAATAGAAATAAAAGTTGGTGAGGAATCCCAACAAAAGTATTATGGTCGACGGTGGATTTTGAAGGAGAGTATGGAAATTGGAAAAGAAGGCTTGGATTTGTAAGAGACTGGAAGAGAGATTGAGAGAAAAAACTATGATTACGTGTAAATTCCATCTAAGATTCCAACTAATTCGGTCGCAAGGAATTTGGGCAACTTTTCAGGCTCCATAGGATTTTCCTTTTATTTTTCATTTCTTTGGCTGGTTTTATAGAGATTTCTGTGTAGAGCAGTTTGCCTGCAACTTTTACTTAAATATATCTATAAATATAAATTCATATGGTAACATTATTTGAGCACTTTAGACTTTAGTTTTTTTAACTATGCTTGCTACAAGGCAATTCTACATTAGTCCCTTAATGTTGTGCCAATGTTACCTTAGAATTATCTTACATAAGAGTTACATGATGTAATCTTAGTTGACTTATTGTCTAATTTCATTATAAAATTGTCAAATCTAATTGTCCAAATCAACTAACAGGTTAAGAAATTTAGAAAGAAAATAAGTCTTTTTTTTGGTCAACTATACTTCATTTCACCAAATCACAGTTCCATAATAGAACAAATACAGAGCAACCTGTTCCACGTTGGAACTGCCTCTACCCAACGATACAGCTTGGGGAAGAGATATACAATAGAAATAAACAGCCAAGCTCGAAGAGGGAAACAACTACTACTCTTGCAGTCTAGTAGAGGCAATATTAGCCTCTAAAAGCCTAGATACAACATATGGCATCTGCGATACCCAATTAACTGGTAGGGAGTTATTTAATTTTCTTATTGCAATCTCATGTGCTACCAAATTAGCCTCCCTGCTAGCCCAAACAAACCCACATTTGGCAAAACTAGCTTTGAGTATGGCAATATCTTCTAGAGTTCCCTGTATTGCCCAAATGTTGTGGTTCTCCCTGCAAGCCTCTATTTGCTCTAAGCAATCTGACTCAATGAAGACTCTTGGCCAGCTTAGATTATTGGCTAAGATTAAGGCCTCTTTAACTGCAAGTGCTTCCGCTGCCAGACATGAAGGAGCTCGAATGCCCCTGGTACACCCGGATAAGAAATGGCCTTTATCATCTCTTCTACCACTGCAACTGCTCCTACACCTTTTGATTCAACAAAAAATAAGTCTAGTTAATACAAGTTATAACCTAAATCCAAGTAGCTTATTATAGATGTCAATTTTGACCCAATCCATTTGACTCAAAAGCATAAATAGTTGGGTAATATTTTCATTATTCTGTTATTTTGTCGAATTGACCTGGCTTAACTTTAAAATATAGCTGGCCCAAATGAACCAACCCGATTTGAGTGAGCTAAACTCATTTTTATTTGGAAGTGTCAATTTTAGCTTACCCTATAGGTTCGACTTGTTTGGCTTGCAAAAAACATTTTTCCAAAGTCATCTTCATTAGCCCAATTTAGCTAACCTGAAAAATAATGTCCTAAACAAGTTGACCAGTTTAACACTCTAACTATGATTAAAAACTAAATTATGTGTGGCCTATGCCTCACAAACCTAGCAACCCTGTTAGTGGTGCTCTTTTTTTTTTTCTTATTTTTGTTTTAAACATCTTACATATATCAAATATAGAATCCACTCCCACAAGCCTATTACACATAACAAGCCCACTATATATAACATCTAACAATGTAATCCTCCTTTATAATCACTTCTTATGGACAATACTTGTGAAAAAGAAAAGACAAAGAGAAATGTGAGCTTCTAAAAAGGAATAGAAGGCTTGGATTATAGTTGTATAATTTGAATAAGAGGTTGACCCGATTAAAGGGTCAGGTCATTAGATCGGCGATCTAACTGCGGGTTAAGTAGTTAAATCGAAAAACCTGAATAAAGAAGAAAAAAAATTAAAATAAACTTACTATATAGAAAAAGTACTTTATATTTTTTATATAACATAATTTAGTTGTAATATTTAAATGATATGTAATTGAACATTACAATCCAATATAATGAAAAAATATATTTTTAACTAACAAATAGTATAAATTAAATTATTTTATACATATTTTTAAAGAATAATACAAATCTAATAATTCTGTTTAAGTTTACTTATTCCTTACTTCTTTTATTATCATAAAATGAAGAAAAAAATGTTAAAATACATAAAAATAAATTTTATAATAAAAAATATGAGAAATAATTAGCATGATCATGAGGTTACATGAGTAGTTACGAAGAGTGCAAGTAAGGAATAAGATATGAGTTTTGTTAGAAATAAAAAATAACATTTATTATCCTGAGTAAATCATTTTAATTACTCAAAGAATAAAATATTAAATCTGTTTTAAATTTTTAAGATATTAAATATTTATACTTTTTATTTAATAGTTTTATTTTTGATTCATTAATAAAACCTATAAAATATTCCTTTAAACCGTTATGTCTTGAATCACGTGAAATAGAGGAGGGCATTATTCAGTTCTAAAATTTGGGCTAATTCGATTCTACTTAAGTGTAACCACTTTAGAAGAAAAAAACCAAGCGTAAACAAAATGATTTTTCCTTATTGAATTTTTCCAAAAATTACTTAAAATATATAAACAGTTATTTTTCAGTTTGGTTTGATGGAAAAAGTTAGCAAAACTTCATGTTTAGCATTTTATTTGTATTTTTGTCGATGTTATTGTTAAAAAAAAAATAATTGAAGTGGTTCAGTTTGGGGAACTATAACTAACTATAGTAGTCAATCAAATCTTTTTTTCGTAATGTAAAAAAAAAAAAAAACAGACCACATTGAAATGTAACGAATTCAAGAAGTTTGATTTTTTGTATTTTAATTCAATTCGTTTTGGTTCAATTTAATTTAATTTTTTTTTTCACACCTTAGGTGGAATGACTACACAAACTTACATATTTTAGACGGACTGAAGCCGATATTGTGGTTGAGATACGACGTCCAAGTTCGTCATTGCCAGTTCATCACATGGTGGATCATATATTCATCATCTGGAGTTTAAGAAGATACCTCCTTCTATACCCTTCCTAAATTATTGCATAGTTATGAAATGCTAATAGGACTATGCTCCATTAATTATATCTTGATATTCTAGCATTAAATGATTAGAAAACATGATTACTAAAAAAAAAGTATATTCTAAAGTAAAAATAATTAATACTGTATTAATAAATATATTTTTTAATCATTTAATGTTAAAATGTAAAAATGTAATTGAATGAGAACATGATCTAAATCGCATTCCAAGAATATGAAATAATTTGTCAAAGTATAGACCACATCACCTATATCACCGGTAGTAGTCAAGTTATTTTCTTTTTTATATTCACATGTGTTATTAGTATCTTCATCTTCACACCCATCACCGGAGAATGTTATAACAACGTTATTCTTTCCCAAAATGCATAGGGAATGATTTTTTTTTTTTGAAATAGGATAATAGAGGAACAAGAATACAACATGTTTTGGATATAGAGACGTATCAGATACGATATGGCTACAAAAAATCAAGTATTTTGTGCTTCTTAGATATTGTGCGTGAGAATGTTTATAACAAATTTGGATCCTAATAGGACTATCCTATTAGAAAAAGATATACATAAATTATAATGTGTTAGGACTCACTATGATAAATTATAAAAAATTTACTTTTTATATTTACAACTTGTATTTTTTTTTCTCCAATAGAATACTCTTATTATTTCACTAACAATAAATAATCCTAATCCGCTTATAACTAAGATATTACTGCAGAGCCTCAAGCTCTTTATCATGAAAACTATCCAAATAGACACAAGGTTGAGACCACAACTACGGCGATAAACGAGTTGAGCTGGACCCAGCTGAGGTTCAATTCAGCTTGCTCGATAAGAAATGATTTGGCTCGAATATGATTCATTTTTTTTTCGACTCAAGTTCAGCTCAAATCAAGTTCTTGAACTGTTTAGGAACTATTCAATTCACTTCGTTAACTCGGGTTATATGAATCAAAATACGATAAAATGAACCAAATTGAGATAAAATAAACTAAAATAAGATAAAATAAATCAAATAAACTAAATATCAACTCAAATTTCTTATATTTTTTCTCAAAGTTATTTAATTTTTAAATTATATTATTGTGTGTGTGTGTATATCAAGCCAGTTCATGAACTAAACAAATTGAGCAGAATTTGACTCAAGTTCAACTCATTTATTTAACGAGCTCAATTTTGAGCTCAAGTTCAGCTCGTTTGATTCATAAATCAAGTTTATTGAATCAATTAATAATTCGAATCTCGAACTACTTATAAATTAGTTCAGTTCATTGTCAGTCTTACTCACAATATTTGTAAGTCCCACATGATGGGACCCACTAACCTTGTGTTTATTTGGGCAGTTTTCGGACAGAAAGTCTTGTACTCACCACTCATAAATATTCACCTTCTTTTCAAAAAAAAAAAAAAGCAGTACAGCTCATCTCAACTGTCGTTATTAATACACTAACAATAATTAACATTAAAAATAGTTTATATGACAAACGTTAAATGGATCAGTGTAAGAACTGTTTTATGCCAAATGTAAATAAGAATCTATCTAATCTACTGATAATAAGTAATGTCTAACAACTCTTCAGTGCATTGGTACCACCAAAAAATATCTCAAGTACCAAAAATGTCCTGCAATTCATAGAGAACAATATTTGGCTGCCAGTTTAACAGAGCACCTTCAATAGCACATGATCCTTTATTACAAAAATTGTCGGTCTTCTTGCAATTGACAGCAAACGCACAAACCCCTTAACTGTACCTTTTAACTTATGGATAGAGTTCAGAGCAACTTGCATATTATGAATAGAAAAGATTCTCCTAATCAAGATATAACCAATAACACACTTGTTCCTTCCAGCACTGACGAATTTCAACGACTTAATTTCGAACAATTGCTCTAAAGTACAACAAATCCAAAAACAAGTAGGTGTCAAAGGTCACTGATACAACCATAGGTGAAGCAGTAGAAACACAAATTAGAGGAACAGAAGCACGAAAAGAGATAAAAACTGTGATAAGCAAACGCAAAAGCATGGTCCAGGGAGTTCCTGAATTTGCTTCCTCGATTCATGTTTTCTTTCTCCCAACAATATGCTTTGCCATGCAAAATCAATGAGAAGTTTTGTTGTTTCGTTAGTGGTAACATGACCCATAAACCAAAAGGATTGGTATTGACAATATTTAGCGTTATAGTATATAGTATAAACCGCTTATAAACAAAGCAAAACATCCAATGAACGCAAGGTTAGAATTAATTTTTAGCATGGAAATGAAGCTCAAAAGAGACCAATTAAACACATCAAATATTTTTATGTAATACTGCAATTGATGCTTATAACTGGACAATTTCACTATAGCATTTTCTTGGCAACATGCTGCTTTATACAATGTAAATATTTGGGGCAAAACAAGAAGCTAAAAGATCAACTCCTCCTAATATGCTACATCTCTTACTTTTCTTCCTCCTACTAACCCTAAAAAGAATTGTGCCCCAAGAACCCATCCAGAAATGCAATGAAAGTGGATAAAATAAAGAAAAGAAAACCGTAAGCACGAAACACACTGTGCCTTTTAACTATCACAACCAGCCTAACATACTTTACAATTCTAACTGAGAAAATAATTTTACAGCCAGGGCAATAGATGCTACAAAAAAGTTAGAAGGGTAAAGAAGGTGGATGGATTTACAGCCTGGTGTTTAATCAGAAGAGATTTTGAACCGGGAAAGCTAAGATGCATCAGAGGAGGACTAATAAATGCAAGAACCACTGCCTTAATCCTGTAAAAATTGGAAGGCTGGATTCGCAAGAAGTTCTGGTGGAGGTTTTACACTTAATTGGGTCTTGTCTTGAAGGGAAGTAGAAATGTCATCAACTGAGAAAGGAATGCTGCATTTCAAAAACAGCGAAGGGTTAAATTTCAACATTCATCAAAGACTGATTTTCTTATGTCTGCATGTATGAGCGGGAGTGTGTATGTATGCAAATGTTCGTGCACAAGCACAAGTGAAGTTGACCTTGAATTGTCATCCAACAAGAAGGAGTTGCTCTCATCATTTGCATCATCTGTCATTAGAAGCCTCAAGCTAGAAATGACCTGCAAAAGGAAATGGTAGTAATGGTCATAACTAATATCCAGAAAACATCATTACTAAGAAAAGTGAGTATATTTTCAAACATCTCCTATAACTTACATCTGGTGATACACTTTGTGTATTGTAATTGTCATCCCAGTAAAGTGTGCATATTCTATAAAGCTGATGAACACTCAGGATCTGAATTCAGCAGAAATATATATAAGTGAGAGAGACATTCAAACCATTTGGTATTAGTATAATGTGCTCTATTATAATATACATGCATCCCAAAATAATAGAAGTGGGACTGTTAAACACCAAGTGGTGGAGAAAAGATACTTCCCCCCCACCCACCAAACATAACAAACTGTACATTTAATCATAGACAGAGTAGATTAGGACAAAAATTCTAGAGGCAACTCCCAATTAGCTTTATAATGACATAATGGTGGTTCTCCAAGAACTTGGGTTAGCTGTTTTCCAAGTTTAGGGTATTAATCTTACTTCCAAATATATATTTAGAATGCGTAGATTTTGCTACTTATTCCTTTTAAATCCATATGGGCCACATTTCATTGCCCTCATGTTATCATCCACTTACATAAAAGGAACACAGACTTACAGGGCAGAGGTCATTTGTAAGATCATCATAGGTTACTCTGGTCTTCTGATATATAACCTGGAGAAAAAAAATTATATTCAAATTTAGGAGGGGTAAATGAGTTCAGTTCAAATAAGCAGCTGGGTTAATTGTATCCAGTGAGATACACCAAAGGAGAATTGGAGATGCTGAAAAATCACAGACCAGAAGGCAGCCCATTATTAATAAAGCAGAAAGGTTTATAGAAGAAGTAAAAGGTGCATACCAAGAATCCGACTGCCTGCCTCATATGTTTTAGTTCATCCCAAGATGAGGCAGCATACTGCAACAGAAGTAATTATATGCCAAATTAGAACTGAAATAATTGTTCATATATTGAGTGATGTAAATATGCAGCAAAGAAAAGGAAGTAACAAACTTCTAAAACTATAAATATGCATCCTGTGACAAATTACAACATTAAGAGAGTGCACCTCCTCTGTTGCTTCACCACACCATCGTTCTAGCTCAGCCAACCCAGATTTTACATATTCTCCATTGCTGAATGTGCAGCATTCTTGTCGTAAAAGAAGGCTAAATAAATCATTCACAACCTCACACGTCAATCCAGATTCATATAATCACCATTACCATAAAAGTGATCAAAGAAAAAAGGAAAACTGACCTATTAAAGAGTTGCACATTGATGTAATGAAAGACCCGAGTGTATATCTTCTGAGCAAGAACAGAAGGCACCTTAAACAAAACTAAAAATCAGTTTTCTCTATAAAAAGGTAACGAACTGGAAAGGCAAGGGGAATAAGGATAGGAATTCACTTTACTACTAAATTGTCACGTACATAATTTTCTTTCAGCATATCGAGAAATCTATTAAGGCAGTCAATGATTTCGTGCCAACAACCAGCTCTTGGGCTATTCTCATTTGACTGCCCAGGAGATTTCAAAATGCTTCCCCTTGAGGTTTTGGGTGCCTGAATTATCATAATAACATAAATGGAATAAGGTACTTTACAATGACATATATTCAACTCATTCAAATAGACATACAGCAGATAATTGAATAATAACTTGCAATACCCATTGCCTCTGCTCCACTTATAGGCAAGCAAGAGACATTGATAAACCACCCCAAAAAAATAAAAAATACAAAATGAAAAAGAATCCTGAAGGCATCTTTCACATACAAACATCTAAAAATAGATATCCAAATAATGTAGGCCCTTACCAGAGTACAGAAGGAATTCATATAATAAAGGGGCAACAGGAGAAAACAGATAATCTTAAAAGCAGAAGAATGACATTGACATCCAGTGTGAGAGAGAAACAAAAACATAGCACTCTGGAAGTCATGAATGTAAAGTAAAATGTTCAATAGAAAATTACTTTGCATTTCTTGGGCATCAAAACAAAATTAGAGCATAAAGTATACAAGAGGGCTAGGAAAAACCACCACTGCTCCTCTCCAACTAAGATACCACTCCTAATAGCATATATATTCCTGTACACTGACATTATACACATGCATATACATAAAGATGGGAGTTATCATTATCTTTGATAATGAAATAAAAGAGCCATCATACCTGAATGCAAGAAGAAAGCAGAGGAGACAAGTCCTTCTTCAAATTGTCTCGAATGATTCCATAAATCTTTTCCACATATGCTGTAAGCTGTTGTTTGAATAGCAAAGCTGGGTACTTGGCATCAATCTGGTGCACTACATCAAGTGAATTACTGGAACGATTGATGGAAGATGAACGGAAACCCTGAGAAACAACATTGTTTCACATTTGAGTTTAATTATCGTTATCTATAACCATCTAATTACAATGTATTGCATTAATGTGGGTATGATTTCTTGAGGATGGAAGATCAGTGTAAACAAAAAGAAACAACTTTGAGTCACAAATTGAGTTGAATGTCATTAATGTGATGATCTATTTACAATTTAAGGCATGAACGTGTGTATCAGTATTTTCTTAAGGACAAGCATATCCAAGTTTCCTTTTGAAGGGAAACAAAAGTTGGACCCTAATAATAATATCACAAAATTCCCAAATTGATGTGTCTTAGCTGCTGCTTCTTTTTTCTTCTGTATTTCTTTTGATAAAAGAAGAATTCAATAAGAGAAAGAAAAGAAGTGGAGAGAGGAGGATCAGAAATCCTCTAGAACAACCAAAAAAGAAACAAAGGAAGAAAGGTACATTAACTCAAAAGAGTTATCCAATCCCTTAATTGTATACAACTTGCCGACACCCACATGGATGCCAGGAAATCAACTGTATCCTACAAAGTTGGCAGAAAAGAAACTTCTCATTTTTGGCATTACACTCCATCAAGTAGAAACTTCTCATTGTGCTCTTAATGACAAGTTTATATCCCACAATGCTAAAGAATTCTACTCTCCTCCTTCCTACCAAAGCCTCCAAAACCTTGATCCAAGAATTTTGGAAAAAACCACTTTGCTCCATAAAAATGGATAGAAAGATGACTATTTGTCACATAACACATGTCAATAGCCTTGTGAGGCCTACTAGTCTGCAACAGATCATTTGAATGGCAGTCCAAAGAAAACTCTTCACCTTAGCCCTAACCTTACAAAAAGAATCTTACAAACATACGACTCAAAACATCCTGAACAAAAGTAAAAAGAAAAGGAGACAAAGGATCACCTTGCTGCACCCCATCCTTTAAACCAGGATTTGGTCTCACCACTAATGATGACAGAAAGCATCACAAAAGAAAAACAATCTCTAATCCATTGACCCCACCTATCTCTAATAAGGACTTCATCGCAAATCTCAGCTAACCCTATCATATGCCCAATCAAAATGTAACTTAAAATCCAAACCACTATGCTTTCGGTGCTTAATATCCCCCACAAGCTCATTGGAAACTAAAGCAGCATGCAAAATATGCCTACCAGTGCCCCCACCCACCACCAAAAAAAAAACATTGTAAATTGCTTCGATCTAATCATAGTATCTGATTTTAAATTCTTTAAAGATTTTGTTTCTTAGTTCCCACCCCCCCAACAAAGACAGATTTGCTTTCTTTTCAGATCAGAATATTATTGATAAGGAGATTAACACATAATAACCTTAAATTAATTAATTCTATAACAATGTAGGACTTAAGGAGTTTACAAGCAACTCTTGTGCAACATAAGTTAAATTAGCTAGTTATAAATAAATTTAAATCTTAATACTTGGGTCATTCTCCCAAAAAAAGATGTTGGAGTGGGAGGTTTCCGAGCTGCATTTGTTCTCAGACTTCGCTGAAGAAGGAACAACAATGCAGATGTATTGGATAACCAATAAGCCATATGATAATTATTGTCCTGATCCTGCAAAAAACATTAAAAGTAATAGAATATGAGACTTTCTGGAACACAAGGCTTTTCCTTCATTAAATGTGCTTTTCCTTTATTAAATGTCTTGTATAATTTATTCCTTTTTTTCCAATATTTCTTGCAACCATTCAGAGAAAGCACAAGAAGATAGCAACAGCAAATTACCTCTATTGAAGAACCAATCAACTGAATAAGACGATCAAATACACTAGTCTTTTCTGCTTCAAAAGATCTCCACTGTAGCAGACACTTATAAATCGTATATGCTGCAACTGGTTTTCCTTCACTGAACCCAAGGTCTCCTGCTGCACATTTAATAAGAGCATCTACACTCTCCTACACCCAAGGACAACAAATAAAAATTGATCCAAGTAAAATCTCCACAAAAGTACATCAGAATTTGATTTAAACTGATCAATAAGCAAAAATTATTCTTCAAGACCATACTTGCTGCTTTTCAATTAGAGATTTCCTCATTTTACCATCAGCCTCTGTACCAAACTTTTTGGCTGTTGGAGAGCTATGTTCCTGTAGAAAACAGGCTTTCCTTCAAGACCATAGGAAAAGGATAGACCAATAGTTTTTTTGTTTCTTGATAAATAAGTAGATGATATGTAAATTAAAAGGATGGAAAACAGGCCTTCAGATATAAACATCCTCACTTACATTATTACCATTTTCCAAAGGCTGCAATAGCAAGAGAAAAAGACTACATCAATACAATCTCCAGTGAAGAGATATCAGTACACAATCTTATATTGCAGATTAACCTGAGCTGATGAAAATGAAAATTTCCCTGACATTCTCCTAGAAGATGAACTCAACAGTGCTTGCTGCCGTAAAATTTGATCCTCAGTTTCAATATCAGAGAGTTTTTCTTCAAGCCTGGCATTTAACATAGGCAGCATATTAATCCAAGAAAACATCGAATATGCATATTCTTAATGCAATCTTACATAAATAGAGGATCAAAACCTCTGCATAGCCGTCTTCAGTTCTATTATCTTTGTTTCTGCCTCCAGAGCTTGCTTCAAACGCTCTTCACTAAGCTTGTTGCTTTCTTCATACTTCCTCTCTGTTTCATCAATTTTCTTTTCCAATGAATTAACAAGTGCCTGCAAATCATCATGGACAACAATAATTTGGGATAGAATATAAGCATAATATGATACAACAGAAGAATATATTTCAGAGACTTTTGTTGCATACCTTGAGATTTTCATTTTCTGCAGTAAGCTTATTAATCAATTCATTATCAATAACACTAGCAGGAACCTCCTGAATAATTGGAGCATGCTCAGCTACTTTTTTGGCAGCCTCACGTTCCTGAATGAGGAGTGCCTTAGTTTCTTGAAACTGAATCTGCATCTCTTGCAAAGCAGATTGCAATTTTGTATTTTCCTGTGTCTTGGCTTCCTCAATATCAGCCTGCATTCATAGATAAATTAATTACACCAAACTAAAATATTTAGAAAGTCAGCACAATGATAACACGTAAAAACAAATCATTTATAAAGTCAGCAAAATAATAAAAAATAAAACAACTCTAGTTCTGCTGGGAATCTTTAACTTATGGGATTTTTCAGGCAAGGGGTATGACAATTATAACGAGAAAAATAACCAGTTTAGCAATTGCAGGCATTGACAGGGGACTCTAAAGAACATAAAAGTGACCAAACTGCACAGAAAGCAATTGCTGAAGAAACATTTTTTTTATATATGAGAAACTTATTAATAGAAAGAATAGGACAGAGATGGACAATGGATCATCCCAGAATAGTCACAGAAAAACTTAAGATCATCTATAATTTGATCTACTGTAAATTAATAAATTACCCTCATCCTCTTCTCCAACTGTAGACGCCAACTTAGTTCTTCAACTTCCTTTTCTAGTTTACTTTTGGCAGCTTGGAGAGCACCAGTTTCCTTAGCAGCCTGCAGAAAGTTAAAATTAAAATATTTTCAAATTTGTGAACATTCAACATTATCTTAAGCTAAAAAATAGTTATAGTATAGCTTCTTGAGAGAATAAAATTCACATTAAGATATAGAATTGCAGGTTTCACAATTTAGCAACAGAAAAGAAGACAAATTTCTCAACAGAAACCATTTTCAAATGACACATATTTCTATTAGTAGTGCTACCGGTGCTTAGCATGATATAGTACTAAAAAAAATCAAAATTTGAATCATAAGAAAATGATTATCTTTCAAAAGGAAGCATGTTATTAGAAGTGTTACAAAGAAATTTTCCCTCACATGAAAAAGAAAAAAGTCAAATAATAATTGCCACAACAATTTAGATTTGCCAAAAGCACAACTTGCTTTTATTGGAACAATTGACAAGAAAACCAATGAGAAACAAGTCACCATTTTAAGCTTTCGAAGTTCTCTACGTGCAATTATTCCCCTCCAGGCACACTGTGTAGCAATTGCTGCTTTCCTTAGCCTTAGGAATTGATTGCGACCTAGATAACCTCTGCAATGACTCTGAAAGATAACTCACATTAATTTAATAATACTTCAACTAAAAATGACAATTAAATGAATACCATTTCAGATACTTATAAAGATAAACAATTGCCCCATACTTTCATATTTTTAGTTGTAAGCCTCGTCTGTCTTTTATCAGAAAGGAGGCATATTCCATTGAAAACAACAGCAAATGGAAGACACAATTGTAGTTGACACATCCCGTAAAAACAGACTGAATTTTACATGACATAACCAACAGCTATTAAATGAAATTGATGATCAAAATAAAATTCGCACCTCTAACTTAAACTCTACTAGTAAAATTCCATGCTATACTTTTTGATTGAAAAAAAATTAAAGGTAACATGGCAAATATATGCATAGAGAAAATTTAACAGAAAAACTCCAGATTCTAGTTTCTCTATAGCTAAGAAGCAATTTTTTCCTACCTGGATAGCAATTGCACCTTTTGTCTGCTTCCTGAATCTCAGCCCCTTTCTAGAAGTCATCCCTCGCATACCAGTTTGAATATAAACAGCAGAGGCACAAATACTTTTGTAAGCATTTTTAGCAAGATACATGCGACAGTGTTTTTGGATTTTCACAGAAGCAGCTTCCCTCCTCATGTAAGCATACTGATGGCGAACAAGTTGCCCTACATTAAATTCATAATAGGGTATGCAAAAAGAATTATTCAGAAAATCTCTTATACTAGTAAAAAGATATCTTGTAAATTTTTCATTGATTGCATAGCACACAATTAGTAGCAGATAACAATTCACATAATCAGTACCCCTAGAGATGGTTTGTATTTGTATAGCAGATAACCGCAACAAAATGAAGTGTTTACGACAAAAATATGTGCGAACTTTCCTCTGTATGATGATTGCGGATCTTCCTAAGACATCAGTGCGACCTGCATCTAGTTCTGCCATCTGACCCGCTCTCAGAAACACTTTAGTCTTGCCAATCTGCAATAGAAAAGTTTCACAAGAGTGATTTTCTTTCCCTTTATGCTAGAATCTTTTTATAATTCAGCAGTCATGGCAGCATAGTATGAATAGCAGTGAACTCTGTTATTAACAAGCTGCAATATTTCTTGTTTCACATTTCAGTATCACTTCAACCAACAATTCAGCACGTGAAAATGGCTAGAAAAAAAGGAAACACCACTTATGATTCTTATTACCAGAGAGCTAAGTGATAGCTAATACTGAGATTAATGGAAATATCAGCTAGGATATTAGGCACCTGATAGTCTTTAAGGTTCACTTTATCTAGAATCCTCTTGCAAGCAGTCATCTCATCAGGGCTGTAAATATAAGTCCAGGATTAATTGGCTTCAAATAATCCAAATTCATATCCATATAGGCTGTGTTTGCACACAGTAAAACAAACAAGCTGCAAGATGACTAGAAAAAGGGAAAAAGAAATCACGAGATAAAAATACCATCCTTCTAGAAGCTCAGGTACTAAGATCCCAAACCGCCGAACAAATTCAAAAAAATTCTTTCTTGTAGGATATCCAGAACAACTTATCCGAATTGCCTCCATTACTCCCTAGAAATGGCATCCATTAAGTCCTCATTCACTTGTAAAAGATGCTCTTATATGAGCAGAGATCATGGCCAAATTTGCAATGAACTTACCCCGCATCGAAGCTGCTGCAAGACATTACTGTTCTCAAATATCCCTGGCTTAAGAAGATTATTTGGCTTTACACAACGAATGTAGTGTGGCTCAGTAGCATTTAGTGTTTCAAGCAAAGTTTGCAATTGTTGCTGCATTAGAATGCATTAAAAATGAAATTGATTAAACAAGAGAAAATTTGCAAGCATATGCATAGCAAAAGAAACAGACCTTAAACCGAGTGCCTATTGAAGAGAACTTTGATGATTTAGAAGTTTCCTCAGGTAATGGTGGGAACAACCCTGAAACAAATGAACACTTTGAAGCACTGAGTAGTGCCTCGTGCTCTGGAACAACATAGTCTTTATTCTTATCAAGGAACAACTCTGTTTGATAAGTGACCTGCAATAAAAATTTTGGCATATATACATCACAAAGACAATATATATATATATATATATACATGCATCAGTAAAGGCTTCTTTCACTACTAATTGTAGAAAACTACGTAAACTAAAATATAGTTCACATACATCACCAGCATAATGGCTAATGGTGAAGTCAGTTCGAGACAACTTTGGCTTGCTGAAGCGTTTATGGTCTTTAAAAGTTTGATATAGCTTTTGGGCAAGAGTTTCATGTGTTGATCTTGGAAACATACTGCAAAGAATAAGTAGGACAGTCTTACAATCTCAAAGAGAAAAGCGAATATGCATACAAACATGAAAATTAAGATAAAAAATAGAAGTAAAATAGCAAAGATTGGCCATCAGATATCTATAGTAAATATCAGAAAACAAGTAACTGCATATCATGTAACACATACCAAGCCTCATCCAGAAGAGCAATGACGCCGCCAGGTTTCTGTAATTATTAAGTATAAATTAGGGTAAAAAATACAAATAAACAAGTAAAACTCTGTAACTTATTTTCCACTCATAAAATGGAAACCAAGAAGGAAAAAACTCGTGCAATAGTGTGATGACCTCCCATATTAAGTAAACGTAAAGCAAACTTTATGGTGTCACAGCACATACATACAAATATGCTGTTATATGTGTACATCCTATCAATCCAGAATCTGGTTTTTAAGAAATGATAATCAGCTTTAGTTATCATTCATTAGAAAGTGACTAACTCAAAACTATAATGATGCATTAGAATGAAAAAAAAAAAAAATTTGACAAAATGCTACTTTCTAATAACCAGTTCCAAAATATAATTGAAGCCTGGTCTTTCATTTGGATAGTAAAACCCAAAGGAATTAATACAAATGAGACATTGCACATTTACAGATCTCACAAAGCTCTTTACCCTAATATGTGTAATGTGTTGTTCCAACTTGGATACAGCTGCCCATTGATTTTTTATGTATTCGTTTGGCGTAGGCTTCGTGTTTGGCGAAACTTGGGTGTGTCCTCAGTTAGGAGCAGCTTTTATTTATTGCAGTCAGAGATTTTGGCAAGAGAGAGGAGGGCAAAGCTTCATGGCTACCTTAGACTCACAAATGAACATATCCCTTTTCCTATAAAACAACAATAAAAATAAGGGGACCAAAAAACTATTTCTTGTTGTATCTAGTCTTTTCTGCTTGGGAGGATTTCTTATCCTCCTCGTTGTACTTCTTCACTACTCTCTTTATGAAATTTCTTCTTCTATCAAAAAGGAAAAAAAAAAAAAAAGACTTCGTCAACAAAGAAATATACAGAATGCAGATTCTATTATGCAAATCAAGGAAAGGAATCTTCATGCTAGATTACTTTTATGCCACATCCTTATTTAAATAATTTTTAGATCAATATGGTATCAACAAACTCAGTTCCCCATAAAGTATAATTTCCATAGAGATCTCAAATATTCAACCAATCCTGGTTTATAATTTTATGCTGAAGCCAAGTCTTGAAAATATGAATTAATAAAAATTCAGTTAATTCAAGAAATTCGATGGCAAGCTGATATAACTTTCCCAGAGTAAGGCAGCAGAGAAAATCACACACCTTCTCAATGAGATCAAGAACATCCTGATTATCAATGAACTCTATATAACTCCAATTAATCTCTTCCTTTGTATATTCCTCTTGCTCCATTTTGAAGACATGCTGTGTAACAAAATATTGACGTGTACCAGGAAAGAGAAGAAAAAATGTGGTGATTTAAGTCAGTGGAAGTAGGTACCAGATGATGAATCTCAAGTAGATGGGGTAAATACATAATCAAACCTGGTTGAAATGTTGCTGCAATTTCTCATTTGTCAAATTGATACAAAATTGTTCAAAGCTGCAAAACCCATTATTACATGAGAAATTGAAAAACTTAAGAAATTAGTCACAGTAGAAAATTTTGGCCAATAAATTTATTGATATTCATTAATCACAATCACATATGACAATATCATAATACTACAAACATAATAATTTCTGCATCAGGAGAAGCATTGATAATAACAGAAAGTTAAGGCAGCCCAAAAACAGACCCATCAGAACATTATCCACTAGCAGACAGGTTTTGCTCAAGGATCCCAATAGGAGTGTGATAGAAACTGGATTACAACTCTCACGAAAACAGACTAACGTCTGAGTGTCTCCTCCTCTTCTGCTCAGTGATCATTGGGATCAACTGTCAGAGAGTAACAATTACACAGTAACAGAGAAGAAAAGAAAGAAAATAGATTACACAGAACATATAGGAATTCTGGGCAATTTCGAGAGTGCCCAGTTCTCTCCTCACTCACTGACTTCCCTTTTTCCCATGCCCATATCTTAGTCTGCTATCCTTTATATAAGAGGTTAGGCCCCGTCACCCTTCCTGCATGTTTCCCGCCTATATCCCTTGGTCACGCGGAACTCTCCTTTCCCTCCATTCTTCCAGACTCACGCGGGTGATGCTCACTGGAGTCACATTTCCCTCTTCACCCTTCAGTTCATGTTGGGAAGCGTCTGCATGAGTCACATTTCTTTCCTTTCCCTCTTGCTCACGTGGGAAGACTTCTGCATGTGTGGAGTCAGTTGCCAGAATGGGATAACGACTGCATGAGTCAGTTATCGTTTCCCTCCTTTCTAGTTTCGTTAACTGACCATTTGTGGGGCTTGTCCCCTGTTTTTGCTTAAACCGTTTCCTAGTATACACCTAAGGGGCCTTAGGGGTCCTATCAATACTCCCCCTCAGAAGACTCACCTTGTCCTCAGGTGAAAACTGGGAAACTGCTGCTGAATGTGGGTCGAGGATTCCCAGGAACTTTCAAACATGGGCAGGTCTTGCCACTGGATGAGTACTTCCTGTGCCCCTGCAGTAGTTGTCCGAACATCTGTTACTGCAGCTGGCTGTACCTTGTAATTCTAAATCTTCAGACAGGAAGGAAGGCAGTGGTTGACTGGTAGCAGAGGCTGCAATCGATTTCTTAAGGAGGGAGACATGAAAAGTGGGATGAATACGCGAGCCTTCTGGAAGCTTAAGTGTGTAAGCTACCTGTCCGACTCGAGCCAATATCTCATAGGGGCCATAGTAGTAGGGACTGAGTTTTTGATTGATCCTTTGAGCCAGGGAGCGAAGTTTGTAAGGTTGGATTTTAAGGAACACCAAGTCTCCCGGTTGATAGACCACGTTCACGTCTGTGTTTGTCAGCTTGGATTTTCATGCAGTTCCTTGCTTGCACCAGATTTTCTTTGAGTTCTGCAAGTATCTGGTCTCTGTCAGCCATAAGTTGGTTAACTTCCTCTACTGCCGAGGGATTGGATGCACCTTTAAGCAATGATGGGGGGTCGGTACCATAGAGAGCTTTGAATGGGGTGAGTTTAGTGGCGCTGCTGTAGTTGGTATTGTACCAAAACTCAGCCCAGCTGAGCCACCTGGGCCACTGGCGTGGTTTCGTACCTGTGAGGCACCGTAGGTAAGTTTCTAGGCATCGATTGATCACTTCAGTTTGGCCATCCGACTGTGGATGATAAGCTGAAGTGAATTTGAGTTTGGTGCCCATATTTCTGAAGAGTTCGGTCCAGAAGTGGCTGACGAAAATTCTGTCACGATCCGTGACTATAGAAGTTGGGATGCCATGTAGTTTGACAATCTCTCGGATGAAGATGTCAGCTACGTCTCTAGCGGTGTAGGGATGACAAAGGGCAAGGAAATGGGCGTATTTGGTCAGTCTGTCAACCACTACTAAGATGGTATCTACACCCTGTGACTTCGGCAGCCCACCAATGAAGTCCATGGAGATGTCTGACCATGTCTAAGTAGGAATCGGGAGAGGTTGTAGCAACCCTGCCGGAGATAGTGCTTGATACTTGTTCCTCTGACAAGTGTCACAAGCAGCGACATACTGTTGAATATCCCTTTTCATCCCTTCCCAATACATCAGAGCAGAGATGCGCTTGAAGGTGCGAAAAAAACCTGAGTGACCTCCAACAGCCGAGTCATGGAATTCTTTCATGATGAGGGTGATGGTGGGGGAAGATTTGGGCAGAACAAGCCTGCCTTTATACGTCAGTTGGTTACCTTTGAGTTGATATCCCGGGTGGGAACCTGGTTGCAGTAATACGTCTTGCATGATCTGCCTCAATTTGGGGTCAATTTGTACTTCATCTGCCAAGTTGTCTAACCCCTGGAACTTGACAGTGGAAATGGCTGTGTATTGCATTTTCCTGGAGAGAGCATCAGCTGCTTTGTTTTCAGGTCCTGGTTTATATTGAATTTTGAAGTTGAACCCGATCAATTTGGAAATCCACCTGTGTTGGTCTTCTCCCCATTAGTTTTCTGGTCGGTTAGAAACTCAAGGCTTTTCTGGTCTGTGTGGATGATGAAATGGCGCCCCATCAAGTAATGGCGCCATTTTTGGACAGCAAACACACGACAGCCATTAACTCTCTTTCGTACACTGACTTGCTCTTAGCCCTTTCTGATAGACCTTGACTTATGTAGGCTACTGGATGTCCTTCTTGCATCAAGACTGCTCCAATACCAGTACTTGAAGCATCAGTTTCGACTGTGAATGTTTTGGAAAAATCCGGAGCAGCCAACATTGGTATATTAGTCATAGCTGTCTTGAGTTGCTCAAAAGCCAGCTGAGGCTCCATGCCCCATGAAAAACTATCCTTCTTAAGAAGGTTAGTTAACGGCTTAGCTATGGCGCCATACCCCTTGACGAACTTCCTATATAGTACCAGTTAATCCGAGAAAAGCCTCAAAGGCTTTTGACATCTGTAGGAGTAGGCCATGTCTGCATTGCTTCTACTTTTGCAGGATCCGCTGCCACCCCATCTTTAGAAATTAGGTGACCCAAGTATTATTCCAGCTGGGAGCGTCCGAAGGCACACTTCTTCTTATTGACAAAGAGTTGCTGCTTCTGTAATTGTTGCAACACTAGTTGGAGGTGTTCCAGATGAGCTGTCTTTGATCTGCTATAGATTAGTATATCGTCGAAAAACACCAGGGTAAATTTCCGCAAGTAGGGCTGTAAGACTTCATTCATCAAGGATTGAAAAGTAGAAGGAGCATTGGAAAGCCTGAAGGGCATGACTAAGAACTCATAGTGGCCTGAATGAGTTCTGAAAGCTGTCTTTGGAATATCCTCCTTTTTCATTCGGATCTGGTGATAGCCGGATTTCAAAGCCAGCTTTGAAAATATTTCTACCCCCCTATTTCATCCAGCAACTCGTCAATGACAGGAATTGAAAATTTATCAGGGGTTGTGATCTTGTTTAGCGCCCTGTAATCTACACAAAATCTCCATCCTCCGTCCTTCTTTCTAACCAAAATGACAGGGCTGGAGTAGGGACTGTTGCTGGGTCGGATTATTCCTGCTTCCAACATTTCTGCTACAATTTTCTCTAATTCGTTTTTCTGGTAATAGGGATACCTGTAAGGTCTCAGGTTAGGAATGGGAGCTCCTGTCTCCAGATTGATTGCATGATCATGTCTTCTTTCGGGGGGTAGCCCTTGCGGGTTATGGAATAAGACATCAAACTTGGTTAGCAGGGCCTGCAACTCATCCCAAGGTGGATTGTTTGGTTCCCGTTCTGCGGTTACCTCTTTATATTCCACTAGATAGCCTTCTCCTTCGTCTTGTAAGGCTTTGATCATGGCTTTTCATGGAAGCTGGTGACTTGCATAGTGAGGGCTCACCCCAGATGATCACCTGCTTCTGTGCCATATCAATTTTCAGTGTGAGCTCTTTGAAATTAGCTCTAATTTCTCCCAAACTCTCTAACCAGTCCATTCCGAGGACCACATCTGCCCCACCAAGTTCGAACAAATAAAAATCCTGGAGGATTCTGATCCCTTGCATCTGCAACGTTACTCCCTTGCACACCCCTTGCTTCTCACCTTATGACCATCTCCAACTTCTACTAGGTACTCCGGTGTGTCGGAGATTGGCAGGTTGAGCTCCTTGACCACCTCTTTTGCTATGAAGTTGTTAGAAGCTCCACAGTCCACCAATACTACTACCCTCTTTCCACCTATTTCTCCCCACAGCTTGAGGGATTTCTTTGATGTCATCCCCATTATGCTGTTCATGGATAATTGCAGGGCCTTATCGTCCACATCTATTCCTGGCTTCTGCTCTTCCTCTTCTTCCTCCTCGGGAGGATTTTCAATGATTAGCAGATGGAACTGCTTGTTTTTACAGACATGTCCTGAGCTGACATCACACCAGAAGCAAAGGCCCTTCTTCATTTTCTCCTGATATTCAGCATCCGACAGTCTCCTAGAGCTTCCCCTTTTTACATATCCTGCATTGCTCCCTTGTGAGGCCGTTTTAGAGCTGTCTGAAGTTACTCCTGACACTCCCTTTGTTTCCTTCTGCGTGGGGACTTCCCTCCAACCTCCACGGTTGTGGTTTTAACTGCGTGAGAGCTGGTTTATAGTTCCAGCTTGCCCCTCTTCCTCCTGTTGAATTCCCTTTCCCACAGGCCCAGTTCTTTTCTTCAATGAGCAGTGCTAGATCCATCAGATCAATTAAGGACTCCAGTCTGTGGAGTTTAAGCTCGGCCCGAATTTCCTCCTTCAAACCATTGAGGAAGACTCCTCTCAGCACATCCTCATCGGTATGTCTTAATGGGCCTGCTATTAGTTCAAATTTCTCCCTGAATTCCGTCACCGTGCCTGTCTGTTGTAGGCTTAACAGTAATTCAAATGGATTTCCCGCCATTGCTGGCTGAAATCTTCTGATGGCCGCCTCCCTGAATTTGGCCCATGTGACCTCTGCTGCACGAGCTTCCCACCATTGGAACCAATTAAGGGCTCTTCCGTCTAACGCCAACACCACTGCTTGAACCTTCTCTCGTTCTAATATAGAGTTGAGGATAAAATACCTCTCTACTCTATTGAGCCATCCATAAGCGTCGTCCCCCGAAAAAATAGGTAGTTCCATGCGTCGGGGCCTCTCCTCCAGATATTGGCCTCTGGGCGTCCCATAGATTCTTTCTGCATCTCCTTCTTCATCCAGATTAATCTCTGGTCTCCTCAGAGAACTATCCGGTGTCTTTCCCCTGATAAGTTTAATCAGTTCCTGCTGCATTGCCTCATTCTGTCGATCTCTCTCAGCTCCCTGGTCTGCCTCTCCTCATACGCTTCCTTCCTCATTTGGGCAAATTGCTCCCTTAGATCTTCAACGGAACTCATGCCGAGCTCCAAGGCCTCCAATCTGGCCTCCATTCGAGTGTTCACCATGGCACAGCTCCCGGACTGGGAGCTCTGATACCAGTTGATAGAAACTGGATTACAACTCTCACGAAAACGGACTAACGTCCGAGTATCCCCTCCTCTTCTGCTCAGTGATCAGTGGGATCAACTGTCAGAGAGTAACAATTACACAATAACAGAGAAAGAAAATAGATTACACAGAACATATAGGAATTCCAGGCAATTTCGAGAGTGCCCAGTTCTCTCCTCACTCACTGACTTCTCTTTTTCCCCATCCCATATCTTAGTCTGCTATCCTTTATATAAGAGGTTAGGCCCTGTCACCCTTCCTGCATGTTTCCCGCCTATATCCCTTGGTCACGCGGAACTCTCCTTTCCCTCCATTCTTCCAGACTCACGCAGGTGATGCTCACTGGAGTCATATTTCCCTCTTCACCCTTCAGTTCACGTTGGGAAGCGTCTGCATGAGTCACATTTCTTTCCTTTCCCTCTTGCTCACGTGGGAAGACTTCTGCATGTGTGGAGTCAGTTGCCAGAATGGGATAAAACGACTGCATGAGTCAGTTATCGTTTCCCTCCTTTCTAGTTTCGTTAACTGACCATTTGTGGGGCTTGTCCCCTGTTTCTGCTTAAACCGTTTCCTAGTATACACACCTTAGGGCCTTAGGGGTCCTATCAGAGTGTCTGCGCACATGAGCGTTACAATAGAAGATCAAATAACACACTGATAGCATCACAGATCATGGATAATCAACTAATGCAGAAAATAATAATTTAAATGTTATCAACTTCTGCATCATATTTAAATACAAAACTCTTCATCAAATTGTTCGACAAAACTCTCTGCAAGAAATCAACTTCAGTAAACAATAAAGACAATAGCCTACCGGTTTAGCACCTGTTTGTCTTGAAACTCTCAAATCCATATATATCAAGAACCCCAATTAAGTTCTTTGAATTTGGATCTTGACCAATAGAGTTGTTAATCTTGTTCACAATCCTGGATCAATAAATGTTTACATGGATTAAATTACCAAAACTCATGCAAATGTATTTATATTACATTTTCACAATAAACTTTTATAGTAAATAGAAACTTAATTGCAATTTCACAAACATAACAGAAGGTTACCAGTCAAAGAGCCTTGAATAAACTATTTTAGCCAAGGCATCTCTATTGAGAACTGCAGAATTTGGATCAAGCCATTTTGTTATGGCCTCACCACGTGTCACCATAACACGTTTGCATAAAGAATCCTCAAGAGACTTCAGATCACACCTATCACAAATAAATATGTAAACTACTGACGTTATAGATTTGAATTTTGATTTTCTTATTTTTCTATATGTGCTAAGAATAAAGAAATAAACCACTTACATAAAAAGATCAGCTGCAGTTTTTAGGTGGAAACGGGATTCATCATCCTTGGGCTCAGAGGAATCTGGCTCATCCCCCTTCACAAATTCAATGTTTCCTAAATGAAGAATTGCAGCTACTATACGAAATATAGCAGCCTGAAAAGAGGAATGAAAAATTACTGTTAATAAAACAATAATCAAAAATTCTTGCATAGAAAATGTACTGAAGGGTACCTGCTCATCAGAACTGATCCCAACGACATCCATAGCTCTCCTAGTAGCAAGATACTCCTTAGAATCATCTACCCCATCCAGCTCATAGCAATTTGATTGCTTTAGATAATGAAATGTTCTTGGATTTCCCAATTTGTACCTATTAACATCCTAGAAAAATGGAAAAGAATAGGTATAATATATTCATCAAATTGTAGACTCATTATCTCAGGTAAGTTCAAGTTCAAGAAGACCCAATCAACAAACCAAATTCATATTAAGCTCAATCTGCATCGAGAGAATCTTCATAAACTTCTGTAACTATCCCATGAATCTTCATATTGCAAAGCAGGGCATGAATATTATACTTTTTCTGTAACAAGATCATCTTTTGATTGAGAGAGTGTCTCATCTATGCAACATTTTTATGCAGCCAAACTCCAACTTTATCAAGCCAAACCCATGCACCATGCTTCTAAGGTTTGTAATTAATTGAGAAGAATGATCTCAGGAAGAGATTGTTAGGAACCCAGAAATAGGTACCGTTTTATTGAATCACTTCTCAGAAATCTCTACTGAAACTGATATAAAGATGATATCAGATCAGACAGAGATGGTGTTTACAGTATTTTCTCTTCTCACAACTCTCTATGAACATAAAAGAAATGGATACAGCAGGTGCTTCAAGGGACCTGCAACCTCCACCAGTCTCTCCTTTCTCAACCAAATGCCCCCTCCCTTTCTCATGCTTTCCATCTTAAAGTCCTCCCACTAACAAATCCTTTTTCCTGCCCACCCACAACCTGCCACGTGGACAGGCGGTCAC
The DNA here is from genome assembly GCA_019955255.1 of Castanospermum australe. Taxonomy (NCBI): domain Eukaryota; kingdom Viridiplantae; phylum Streptophyta; class Magnoliopsida; order Fabales; family Fabaceae; genus Castanospermum; species Castanospermum australe. The sequence goes on along the minus strand of NSJW01000371.1, from coordinate 514,364 downwards.
AATTAGAATTCCCTTGCTGACTCATGCTCTCACCTCTAACTGTAGAGAAATTATTATGTGCTCCTGGAGTGCCACATAGAATTGTGTTCCATTCATTTATATTTTGATATCTCAATATTAAATGATTAAACAACACACTTTCCAAAGTAGAATCAATTATTCTACCTTAGTGTGTTTTTTTGGAAGGTGTATTTTCAAATCATTTAATGCTGAGATGTCAAAATATAAATGGATGGACACAATCCTACGTGGTGCTCTAGGAGCATGTAATAATTTCTCCTAACCATGTGATTGCAAGGCACAGATTCCCTGCTCTCCCTTCTACCACTCCTAATGTACACCATTGTAATGGGTGGATACCTATCAGAGATTAAAAATATTGAAGTATGAGCCACTTGAGCAGCAGCTCAGGTGGTAACCAAGTTCAAATCCCCCTCCCCAAGTTAGCAAATGCTAACTCCCTAAAGACCCAAAAATTTAAAAAAAAAAAATTAAAGTATGAACTATGAAGAGAATCAGGATTTTTTCCTGATCTCATACACTACAAAACTTGATATCTTATTTATGAAAAGCCACTGCTTCTTTTGTTTTCCAAAATTACTTAATCAAGTTTGCCTACATTGTACCACATACTGTAACCCCATAATTTTTATTAGATTGCTTCATTTATCCTGACAATTAAAATAACTAATTCAAAATCAATCAGGGCATCTAATTTCCCGGTGACTAACATATCTACATCTTCAAAAATCAAAGACTAAAAAATTAAAGAGATAAAAATAAAAATGATTAAACATCTACTACAAATCATGAAAGCAGATAAAAGGAAGAAAGGTTAACCTCTTGTGGTGCAGCACAAAGCATATAAAAGCAATGATAATTTCTCTCAGGATCAGAAACTTGACACACTCGGGATCGTTCCAGCAAATAAGTTCTGATAGCTGCTCCAGAAATTCTACCCTTTTGATCAAACTGAAGCTCCACAAACTTACCAAAACGACTGAAATTGCACTATACTCAAGTTAGGGCAGAGTTTAACCAAATTACACACACACACACACATATAAAGAAGGGTGCAGATTGCAAACATAGGAATAAAGAGGCCCTTGCTCAACAGTAAAGATAATACCTTGAATTATTGTTTCTAACAGTCTTTGCATTGCCAAATGCTTCTAAAACAGGATTGGACTGCAGAAGTAAATAATAACATCCTAATTTAAAAAATTTCAGAAGCACAATTTGTTAACCACCACCACCGCCCCCTCTGATTGAGTGGGTTGGGAATAATTTTGTTTTACCTCCAAAACTTTTTGCTCCACAGACCGTCCCTCAGATGCTGCTCTCCCTCCCATAAAGGCAAGAAAATGCATAAGCATCTTTGTACTCTCAGTTTTACCAGCTCCACTCTCTCCACTAACCAAAATGGATTGGCTTCTTCCTTCATTTATCATCATCCTGCAGATACAATTTTTTTTTTAAATAGAAAAAAGAAACTTTACCAGTGGAGAAAAGAGGGATACAACTAGGATGAGTATAAGAAACCCTCCAAAACAGAAAAAAAAAAACGAAAAAAAAAAGGAAACAGATACAACAAAAACATTTAAAAACTCAAGAATGTAAGAAGGCTGTGAAATCTCTTTACATGTCAGCAAGGGAAACCGCCTCGATTCATTTTTTATTTTAGGCATATACAGATACCATTTCTTTCATTCTTGCCTCATTTGCAAGGAATTCTGTAAACGAGCCAATGTTGTAGGTAATGCAAAAACCAATGATAATCAAGTTAAAGCATGTAAAGGAAAACTATCAAATGATGTCAAGATTGCTGATGGACTAAAAATATGGACTGAAGCTTAACAATAACTAAACAGGAAACAAAAAAAGGCTGATTATTCTTCCAATGTTTTAGATGATTAGAATGTATATATAAGCGCTATGATTCTAAAAGGATTTAAAGGAGGCAAGGAGGCCAAAGCTACCATTATCTCTTCGGCATTATATCTGTAGTTCTTAAGTTTTCAAAATTGAGATTTTAACTTTTCTTTCCTCGTGAATTATAAACTATTTGAAAGATCAAATCAAACCCAAGGATACTTAGACATGGCAAAGATGCAAAATCTGACAGCAGAGACAAGATACCTATAAGCAGAATCTGCAATTGCAAATGGATGTGGGCTCAGCTCACCAAAACCTGCCCCTTTATACTGTTCCATCATATGATTGTCATACAAATGAGGTAATCTTCGAAAAGGATTCACAGCTATCAATATATTTCCTGTGTATGTCTGGAAACACCATTGGCATGTTAAACTTCATTTACAGAGACTAACAATCCACTGGACAGCAAATGAAGCACATCCCAAACACTTAACAAATAAATAGACTGAGACGTCAAAGGTGCAGAACATAAGAAAACATTAAAAAGCAGGTATTCTTTCACCCCAATGCAAATTTGTATAACTTTCCTAAGGTGAAAAGCAGAAACCAAAGGTGAGGTCATATGGTCAGAGTGCTCACATATATTTCATTTATATCATATCGACATTGCAAATTCTGGAGAACCCCTGGTTCATGCAAATATGCCAGCCTTGTCATATCATCCACACCACAAGGAGGGAACTCAGGATCTTTGGGATAGACATTAGATGCTTTAGCAACAACCTACAATAGAGATATAATGCCTTATTTATCTTCTTATCAACCATATTACATAAATTTAATATGCATAAGAGTGTTGAAATTATAAGGTTTAGGTTGGGAGAAAGAAGAAAGTAGAATAGAGAATAATATAATAAATATATTAGATGTGTTGATATGTTTGATATAATATATTACAAAAGACAAAGCATTAACCTATATTTATATTCTAGTAACCGTAATCATATAAGGAAATAAATCAGAATATATAATAAAATTATGATATGACTCTTAATTGCTTCATCAATTAGAGCACTAATTGATTCCACAATATATTCTAAAGATTTTCTAAATATATTCTAAATATATTCTAACACTCCCCCTCAAGCTAAAGCTTACTAAGCTTTAAGCTTGTTACAAATAAATATTTTAATTAAATAACATAAATATAAAATGGACTCCATGGCTAAAACACAACTCAGGATGCTGGAGACGCCAAAGAGATGAACATTATTGGAAAGAAATCATCATCGGAATGATCATCGATAAGAAGATAACATTACAAACACTAGTATTAAAAAGTCATCACTGATATGACTCATCAGTAGGGAAAAGAAGTTACTCATTCAGGAATGATCGTCGATGGGAAAAGAATAACATGACAAACACTTAGTATTGAATAGATGTCACCACTAGTATGATTCATCACTGGGAAAGAAATTACTATCGGAATGAATCGTCTAATAGGAAGAAAATAACATCACGAACACTTAGTATTGAACAAGACACCAACTGAACATGACTCATCAATGAGAAAGAAATCATCATCGAAATGATCGTCGATGAGAAGAGAATAATATGAAAAATACTAAAGTCATACTGATTATCACTCCCCCTCAAATGTCTATGCCAGCATTGGAAAGAGATAAATAATTCAAAAAGCAGATAAAATAGATGAGAAAATGGGTTGAGAAATTCAATAAAGGAGAATTTATGAAGGAGTTCTTATAGAACTCGACACAGCGGAAAAGCATTAACACATTCAAGGCAGGATGGTACCGCTCTGATACCATGTTGAAATTATAAGGTTTAAGGTTAAAGAGAAAGAAGAAAGGAGAATATAGAATAATGTGAATAAATATATTTGATGTGTTGATATGTTGATATAATGTATTACAAAAGACAAAGCATTAACCTCTATTTATATTCTAGTAACCGTAATCATATAAGGAAATAAATCAGAAAATATAATAAAATTATGATATGACTCTAAATTGCTTCATCAATTATAGCACTAATTAATTCCACAATATATTCTAAAGATTTTTTAAAGATATTCTAAATATATTCTAACAAGAAGAAACACATATGAGCTTTTTATTCTTGAACCTTCTTAGAGTATCAAAATTTTATAAGTAAAACAGGTGAAAAGAAAATGAATTAAATTGACTTTAATTCTGTAGTTTGTTGTGATAAACTTAAACTAATGATTGCAGGAAAAATTTTGAACTAAAAAAATTCTTGGAAAGAGCATGGGAACTGCAAAATTTCTGGACAACCAAATGCACAAAAGCTGAGTAAAATAGTTGTAAGCCTTTTTCTTTAAAATTTTAAAATTATCCTCTCAATCAAACTAATAGAATTGAAAAGCAATGCACAGGTTTAAAATTTGTGGCTTTGCACAATCAACTTTTGGTATCAGCTGACCATCACCCCATGAATGATTTTCAAATGCTCATTCATGCCCAACAAGCAACATTTTCAGAAGTCTTACTTTATTATGGTTATCTGTATTCTCTATAAATAAAAACCCAGGAAATTTAAAAGGGCACTGAACTGAAATAAATGCAGAGAAATAGCCACTGTCATGTATTTTAGAATAGGAGCACAAAAGAATCCCAAGTATTCACCAATTATTTGTGTTCAAGAAGCTTGGGCTGTTTCTTCTAGATCTGCTAGACCAAATGTGTGCTTTACAATGTATCTTTTGCCCAGTTTTCCTTTCAATAACTTAATTAATAATAGGATATAAATGTGAAATAGGTTAAAAATTCTCCAGTTTGCTAGCGCAAAGGAGTTCAAAGAACTTATGAAGAAGCCCTTGAAACAGTTAGCTAGACCATATCATAATCAAACTATCATTACAATTGAAAGAAACAAAAGCACAGGTAACTCTAGAACTGGAATCACTTCTTAATATGAATATATCCTCATGTAGTCTGGTTTAGACACACAATTCAGCATATTCTTCTAATTTTAAGTTTCTAGAATAGTCAAATCTCAGGGGTCTAAGTAATTAAAGGTAGTGTAAAAGTCAGTCAAAAGTCATTAGTTAAGCCACTTAAGGGTCCAGTGACTCCAGTCAGCTCTAGAACATTACACGGGTCTATAAATAGGAGTTTCAGGTACTTTTCTTCAAATTAGTGAAGTATTATGAGTTAAACTTATTTACTTCATATTGAAGGGCATTTCCTTCCTACCTAGGATTAGATTAAAAATACACAAAAGTCAACAAAAAACGGAAAGAACTATACCAAGAGAAAAATCCTCTCTGTGCTGTTTGCGCATATATTAAAATATACAGGTGCGCTACTGTGTTTGGGCATATCATAAAGCACTGGTTTTGAAGTAGATTCCAGAAGACTCACCATCTTCCCAGATGTACAGTTAACCTTGATCTCTTCACCATCAGATGCCACAATTTCTCCATCAATCCAAGCTACATCAGGGTCCTCAACCCAAACATGAGATCCAACTATGAAGTTGATTTGAGCAGCCTGTGCATCCAAAAGAATCATCATTGCCTCTTATTTTACAGTAGAACCTCATTTTAATTTAATATTGGCATCAAAAGAATGAGTAGCCCACATGCAAACTAGCTGGAGAAAATTTGCTCCCACATTACAACCAAAGGTTGATCATCATCAAAGTATCAAACAGCACATGATTACAGATATAGTAAATGTCACTAAGGTAAACCCCTTTAAACATTATCAAAGCATTATCATTCATAAGAAGAATCCTTGCACTTCTGCATATAGAGTGTCAGCTTGAAACAGGTAAAGGTAAGTTTAGTTCTATTCCAGATGAAATGAAATGTACTCTAGTACTATTTCTAGATATAAAGAAACAAATGGTACATCCAAGCATACTTCAATTATGTTAAGAAATTATCAGCCACTACAGGGACGCCGGAATCGAATACAATCTGGCCATATTGGGCAAAATTTGTGCAGTCCAAAATTATGCAACACAAAAAACAATAAAGCACTGATTTATTTGAAATGATTCATACATTTACATTACCACTGTCCAACTTGCCAACCAAAAGTTTTCATCTACCCAAAATATTCAGAGACTAAAACTAGTAAGGTAAAAGCTTCTAAGAGATGCAGGCACAAAAAATAATAAATGAGAAAATGAACTGTTTTATTCAATCATCTAAATTCTTAGTAGAAAGTGAACCCCTTCATGATACTCACTGTTACAAGTTTTTATTAAACTTCCTAAACTTATTCTATCTAGTTTATACCAGTTGTCAATCTTACATTTAATGCCACACACAAGATAAATAGATGTACTGCGACGGAGTTCAAGAAACTGAGTCTAACCATTATAGAATCATATTACTGCAGCATCTTTCAAAAATATTTACACTAGAAAACCATAATTTAGCCTAAGACCTTACGATCAAACAGCTCACATTCTTTGATAGCTTCTCAAAGCCATGAATTCATCCTCATTTCCTTCAATTAAAGAACATGATAATTTTAACATAAGCACATATTTTTTCAATGAGCTCAATACTAACACATTTCTAGAAAAAAAAAAAAAGCATACTTCAAAAGAAACTTAATGCAATGAAAGATTAGAAATATTCACCATTGTTAACAAAATACTATTATTCACCGAAATGGATCCAAGGATCAGCTGCTCAAACCCGAGATTCCATCAGCTGAAGAAACTACTACCACCCAATGTGGAAAAAAGAAACTACAAGTTTTCACACAAAAAAAAAAAAAAAGCACGTATCAGGATTATCCAATCTCCACCATAAACACGAAATTAGCTTTGATAAATCACCAACGGGTGCAATGTGCGATATTCTTGTTCAGCTCTGTGACTCTAGCTGAATGAACTCGGTCGTCTAACTGCAATGGCTGTCCGGTGATGATGATGACGATGATGACGAAGAAGAAATAGGAGTCACGCGAGAAAGTGCGCGCGGTTGCAGAAGAGGCTTCACACAGGCTTTCACGAGAAGACGTACGATCGAACGTAAACCTAAAACTCTCTTCTGCAACGGCTACTATCTCCCAAACAACCTTACTTTCTCGCTCTTTCCTTCACTTTCTCGCTCTTTCCCTCACTTTCTCGCTGTCGCGCGCTTCGTTTCTGTTTCTCTCTCCTCTCTCTGTTTGCGTAGTTCGTTTTCCCCAACAACGTGAACGCGTTAACATGGCAGAGAGATAATCCTCCGTTTCTATGATTACCCCTGCTTTTCAATCTTATTTACGTCTATTGCCATTATATGATTTATAATAATAATTAGAGGAAATTTATTGAAAAATACAGGTTAATTAATTATATTCTAAAATTGTTAATTAATTAATCATTTTTGTAAAATATTAATTATCCTCAATTATTCTATTTCTTAGTTTTTTTTTGTAATAATTACTTGAGTCATAGTTATTAAACAATCTATCAATTATGATATATAATTTTTGAAGTGTGTGATGATAACATTAGTTGATTCATACCGTATCTTAACCCAAATAAGTAAGGTTTTAAAAATTAAATTAGTCACTGAATCGGTAAAAAGACTAATTCACGATTTAATAGTTTAACCGTGGTGATTCAATCGTGATTGAATCAATATATAATTAAATATGTATTTATATTTATATATATGAAAATTTTAATATATATACTAATTAAAATTATAATCTCTTGATAATATATTTTTATATTAAATATACTTATTTATATTTAATATGTTAAAAATATTTTTAAAAATTTAATAAAACACTGAAGTATATAAATTTATTAAGACTAATAATTTGCTTAATTTTTAATTTTAAGTGTACACATATATTGCTTAAAAAATGAAAACAAACTTCAATGTATGTATTAAGATATAATATGAAGTTAACATTTAAGGATAATAGGAGTTGAGCATGACTTTGGTTTATATTAAGCCTCTTTGTTTTAGTATATATAAAAAAAAAAAAAGAAACATATATTGTTGAGAGATGCTAATGGCTCAGCGGCAATTCCACCTGTTTGCCAATGTTGGAGTCTAGCTCAAATTCCAACATTGGCATTTTTAAGCTCCAGAATGGAGATTCAAGTGCTGACTGCATGACTCACCTAAAGCTGCCAAATCGTGCCGATTCACATAAAGTTGACCGGTTCATGTCTGATTCAACAGCCCAACGTCGATTTAGCTACACAACAATTTTGAAGACCTGACCGAACTGGTCATTGGATCAGTTCGCAGTTGAACCAGTTCAACCAGCCAGTCCGGTTCAGTTTTTAGAACACGACAAATGAGGCATTAAGTTCCTAAGTTTTCTCGTTTGTATGGTACTCACTTACTCATTGTCTATTCAATGTGAGACTTCTTCACCTATAGCTTACTCATACTTGAGTTGTAGCTCTAAAATATTTCAGTTTATGCTCCTATCTACTATCTGAATATACCAAGAAAAAAGTTTGGTCTAATGAGATTACTAAGAAATATTACTTATGGGTTGGGCAAGCTCTTCTATTATGATTCATAGTTTCTCTTGACTATATGATGGAGAGATCCAACTTTAAGAAAATAGTGAACAGTTTTATCAATATATAAATATATAACTTCTCAAAAATTTCAACTGTGCTTATATTCATCATTGTAAAAATTGGATTCAAGTTTTTCTCAATCCCTTCTCATCTATGGATTCTTGGCGTAAATGAAGGAGTGCGATTCATTTGATAAATTTCTACTTCTCTATCTATTTATGAGACATTTGGATTTTTCAAAACTCCATGGACATGCAGAAGAATACTTAAAAGGGAATTCTATGGTTCCCTAGGAGTACCAACCTTGATTGGTTGTGATTTTAACTACTAAAGTGTATCATAAATAATTCTACTAACTAGGAAGAATATCCATACTTTATGGGGCATCAAAGATTGTCTCTTGGCAAGCTTCATATTTGGATTGCTTTATAGAAATTACACTTTTCGTGTATAACTCGGTTTTGGCTAACTAGTTTATGACGCATGCTTTGCAAAACGAGGTTTAATTTATTACTTGATAACAATTTTTTTTTCTATAAATCTATGATCATGATTGATGACCCAAGCATGTAGTCGGGACCCGCATCAGCACTAAGCAGGAAGAATTTCCATCGTGGCCAGCTAAGTAGCTCAAATCCTAGATTAGTTTGAATTGATAAATGATAATTAACAGCATAATTAGAATCACAAATTTTGAAAATTGATTCAATTTATAAATAAATTTTTTTGGTTTAAAAAGTTTTTTGCACATATATTAAAATATAAGTAATTTTAAAATGGAATTTAATTTCCAAATCAAATAACTTTTTTAATAGTTCTAAGCACAATTGTTTGAATCCACTTAAATCATTAATTATTATACTAAAAAAATGTACAATGTCAAACTCCAGTAGTCAAACTCTATAATGTTGCGCAAGGTATTGAGATCCTTAATCTTATAGTTTTCATACTCCTCACATATTCATTAATCACCTCTCTAGCTAAACTCTACAATTAATTAATATCCAAAAAATAGTAATAAACCATAATAGTAACAAAAATTAATGTCATTAACTATAATTTCACACCTAAAGAGTGTGGGATACTCAGACAATGACAAAAAAAAAAAAAAGTCATTAGCCAACCTCAAAAATTTGACCTAGTGATTGGAACGAGCATGTGATCATAATTTTGCCAATTTCTCAAGGTCAACCCGCAAAGAATTTTCTTATAAATGTTTTAGTTTTAATATAGACAGTTAGTCTCTCTTTGACCGAACCATATAGGCAGATTGGTATAAGCGTGAGTGCAAAAGCTGGCTTGAATACTACTAACCGCAATAAAAGATACAAAAAAAAATGACATTAGCCACATTCTCATCATTTAGGTTTATATGAATCATCTTTGAAATTTTCATAATCTTCTTTATTATAGGTTAAGACATTTTGAATTTTCAATGGCAGTGCTCTACTAGACATTTTAGACTTAATTAGCGCATGTATTCCTAAATTTGAATTCATATTATACATGCTTAAAAAAATTAATTAACTATTTTGAGTATGAAATTTATAGCATATACATATCTTAAAACCTTTTGCAAAAATTATTAGTATTAATTTCTTATATTTTAAGTATTAATAAGGCGTTAGTATATTGATGGATTTAAGCGAAGAATCACACTCATAAACTTGACACTACATTTTGACCCAAAACCTTAAGATATTAGGTTTTGTGTCTTCTTACTTATATAGTATTCACTAATTAATACATTCCTATTTCATGTGAGACTTTCAAACATACTTGAATTTTAACATTCTCTCCCTCAAGTATGAGCGAAAGTTTCACATAAGATAAGAATAAACTTGGTGAGAACCATATAAGTAGAAAAACTCATAAACTTAATATCTTAAAAAACTCACACACACACACACATATATTATATATTTGGAGGAGGGGAAACTGATTCATAGGAGAGGACTTTGTGAGATTATTTTTTGCAATAGTTTGTTTTTGAGTTGGAGAGGTTAAAATTGAAAAAAAATTATTTGTGCTAGTTTTTAGAAAAGTTAGAGTTGAAAAAAGACTATCCATTCCAACTTAGACATGAGGGGGTTGAACAAATACTATTTGTATAATTGTATCAAACTTTCAGAGACTAAAGTTGAATAAACAACACTTGAAAGCTATAAATTTGGAAATCTCAGTTTTCACCTCTCACCCTGTGACTACTGACTAGACGTTACTAGACTCAAATTTGGCCAAACTAGGAAAAGCTTGCACGTCCGAGCTCTCCTCAAGTTGATCTTTTTAAAGTCTGCTTTGCATTCTAGTTTGTGTTTGTGCAAGTTTTCGTGAGTGGATGAGGTGTTGCTTTCAAGTTGCAAAAAAACCAAAACCAAAGCCTTGCATGTGCTTGATAAAATTTTCATTATACTAGAAATAGAACACCTAGTAAATACATAAAGAAATCTATACATGCACACAGAAGCCATTTCTTTACACCAAGCTAGGATCTTCCTCTTCTGCTTTCTATGGAAAACATACCCTTATGGGAGAGTTTGTGAACTACAGACTTGGTTATCACCCACAATGGGACCCATGCTCTTGGGTCTTTCGTTTTTTGGTCTCCGCTTGTGGTGGGGGGTACATCATAATATAACACATTCATTGTTACTACCCATTATGGGACCCATGTTTTTTTTGTTTGTTTGGTCCCTCCGGAGGAGGGTTGGGGGATTTTCGGGTGGGTGGGACGACATTCAAGACATACAACATTGCCATTTGAACCAATATCTGAACCGCGGACTCGTGTTATTGGTCGACACCATAATATACATTTGCTATTAGGCCCCAAAGCCCAATATACAGATTACTACTAATCCATGTTAAGTTGATAACTTAATAATAATATGGGCTCCAAGCAATACATTAAATTAACATGTTTTACTAAAGAATATGTTTGCAACCACAAAATGATTGATTTTGATTTTTATAACTAAAATCTTTCATTTGACATGTTATAAAATAAGAATCAATTTGATTTTGAGATATTTGTGATTTTAATTTTGTACATATAGAAATACACTCAAATTTAGTTGAATTTGAGTGAATTTGGTTTTAGTTTGATAATTTAAATTGACAATTTTATCTTTAAAATAAATTCAATCTATTATAAGAAGAGTCATGACATAAAATTATTAAAATAAAATGAATTCAATTTATTTTTAGTGTGTTTCAGACATGAAAATTAATTTACAAATAATTCAAATCATAATTTTAATAATGAGTTATAAAATGTGAATTGACAATTTATATTTTTTTCTTTTTTACAAAGAAGGTATACAACTTGCTGTGAAAAGAAGGAGGACAAGTTAAAAATAAAATAACCTCAATATAATTTGAATTAAGGACAAACAATCCCTAAAAAGATTTAATACCACTTGAATTAAGACACTTGGGTAGTTTTGCATCAACTTTGTGTGAACATTTGCTTCATTACATTAATATTCTGAAATCACTTTTTATGACGTCAAAGCTAGAAGCTTTCTTTCAACATCCACATTCATACTTTCTCATCATTAATATTCTAGAATCTTTTATTTTCCCTGCTATTATCAACACTATATGATAAAAGGTTTGAATCTTTGAGCGTTAGGCGAATAATATGATTATTTTATAAGATATAAAAAAAAATAAAAAATAAAGTGCTTATATGCTTAACATTTTTATTTTCTTAAATTAAATAAAAAATAAATATTATAATATGTTCTTTTTCATAAGATCATATAATATAAACCTGTGTTTATAAAAAAAATATATAATATAAACCGATGTTAGATTACATAGTAAGAAATTTTTTCTTGTTCTTACTTTATTACGTTTTGAATTTCTGAAAAATATTACTGGTGCATTACCGTTCCTTTAGAAATTCCTCATCACAATTTCAAAAGAAATTCAATAAGATAAATTATAATTTGACATATTCCCTACATGTTTAGAATAGTAAAGTAATTACTAACTAAAAAAATCAATATATTAATTATTATAGTTTATACTCAACCTCTTTATTTTGATCATATGCCATATAGATATCAAATTAGAATTTAAATCCTCTTAAAGCATTATAATGTGAAAAAGACACAAATTAATTCAATTGATGGATTCATGTACAAATAATGATGAATATATGTACAAATATCCAATTCATTAAATTATGCTTTTTCTAGTCATCAATGAAATTAACATCTACCAATTCCTTCAAATTCTCACAACCTCTTAAGTTTCATTCTCTAACATTATGTTTGGAATTAATAAAAAATAAAATTAATTTAATTTGATTTAAATTTAAAGTGATTTAATTTGATTTAAAAATTATTTTCACATTTAAAAATCATTATAAAATTAAATAAATTTATATTTTATAATCTTTCAAATAAAAAATATTATCTATACATAAAATTAATTCTTAAAATTTATAATTCTAAACATACCCTAAAAGCATGCCTCAAAAAATAGTAAACTGAAATCATTGTAAAAGCACTAGTTCCTAAGCGTTTCTGTTTTTATTCATTTATGTGAATTTGACATTTTTGTAGCTTATTCTTGACTTGGCAGTCACATATAGCCAGCATGGCCACACATCTATGGATATGGACAAAGGACACAGTAACTGTTATAAACATTTAATTGCCATGCCAAAGAGGATGGAGTAACACACAAGCCAATTTAATGATATTTTTGACCTTCCTGGGAAAAACTAAACTGAAGGGCCATTATAGCAGGAATGCTGCAAGTCCTTTTCAAGCAGGGAATCCAAAGTGGCAACCCCATTAATGTATTTGTGCCAACATGATAGTGTCCCTGTAGGGAAATCTACATAGATCACAGCATTGAAATTTTGTTTCTATGGAAGCAAAAGACATCACCTGCCAATGCCATCTGGGATGTGTACCCAGAATGGCTAGGGATGAGTTTGAGAATATGTCAACACTCTCAATGTGCTCCCATTATCCAATGACCCTTGTTGTAGGCCTAATCTACCATCTCTGCTTTGGTCTAGCTGGTATGGACCAACAGGAGTTTTCTATTTGCACACACTATTTTTGTATATTATTTTTATACTGAGTTAATTATGTATAAATTTATAATTAAATATGTATATCGAGTAATTAAATAAATGAATAATTAATTACTATTTATTGATAGTATCTATTTAAGTACTTGATATACTATTTAATTATAAATTTATACATAACTAACGGATATAAAAATAATATAAAAATTTTGATATGCAAACAACATATTAAAATATAAGAATAGATATTAGACATGTAAGACAACTTGTCAAGTTGTTCCAATGTTTGTTTTCATAGTTTAATGTTTCTTTTCTCTTTCTAAATAAGTGTAACTCATGTGACTTATGGGGCAAGGATTATTCTTTTGTTTGAAAGAACAGTTTTTTATTCCTCACCAATGATTATGCCAAATTTACCACTAAAAAGCAAAACGTGCATGAGTTATCTTACTTTTCCAATATGATTAAAATTGACTTTTTGGTTTGCTCAAATTGTCACTTTGCATGCACAAATCACTTTTTTCTGTTTCTTTTTTTTTTCCCTTTCTTGTCACTGAATTTGTGACCCAAAGATGATTTTTTGAAATAATTCTTGCAAAATTTTCAGGAGGATGATGCTCAAGTACATGCTGCATTATTTTCATTGCGAAATTAGATGGGACCAATTAGAAGTAATCAACATATTGTCTAATAATTGGGGTCATCATTCTACCCCACGCTCCCAGGAAATATTTGCATGTGAATATGTGTTTCTCAATTTATATTTGCAGCCAGTTCATGTGGTGTCCAAGTGTCAACAGTAAAATCAAATTGCTCAATTAGTTTAATAATTTAGGATAAGACGCTCATTTTTCATTTTTTTCATGTATATTCGTTTAAAGAGTAAAACTTATTTTTATTTTTTAACATACATATTATTTTTTAATTTTATTTTTTAAAAATTAATTTTATCGATTTAATCTTTTAAATTTTAAGTTATTTACAAATTTTATCTTTTTATTTTTTTAATTTTATTAATTTAGTCAAATTAAATTATTGTGAATTTAAAGTTTAAAAAATTAAATCGATAAAATTATTTTTTAAGAGATTAAATTAATAAATAATGTATCTTTTAATAATTAAGAATAAATTTTACTTTAGTTTAAATCCTACAAGTCATCGAGAGTGGGTTAATGATGAGAAATTTTTGTAATTTGTATGAGGTCATAAATTTAAACTTTTGTGTCACCGTTGTAAAAAAATCTTATTTAGGATTTTAGTACATATTTATAAACTGGTTATTTAAAAAAATTATTTTTTTATTAAAATTCTCTTAATAAAATTTTAATTATAAATTATTTTAAATATAAAATAAATTACTTCAAACACACACTTAATTAATAATTTCAATTAGTAAGCATTCCTCTCTTGAAAGATCCTCTAGCACTGAAGAACTGGGTTTTTTTTTTTTTGGTTTGACATGGTTGAGTAACTTCTCTTTAAAGATAAATTCTCTATGTGGGTGTCTACCCAGGCCCACCCTTAGTTATAGAATCGTGACATATTACTGGTGCTCGCTGTTAATATTGGAGTAACATATTTTATTATTTATATTTTAAAAAAAGAGAAAAAAAAAAATCATTCTGAGGAAGTGCTGTTCACGAGCCTCGTTTTCTCCTCTTCCATTATTGAGGTAAGTACAAGTGTGACCCATATCCCAGTTCATAAAATAGGTTAAAATTCTTGGTGCCGTTTCTATCAGTGTGAGGAGCTTCTACTCAGGTTTTATGCCATCCACACCCCCTTCATTATTATCTTTTCCTCTCTCTCTCTCTCTCTCTCTCTCTTTCTCTCACTATAAGAACACTACCCACCACTCTTAACACCTAGCCAAAAAGCACAGGGGTTTCAATTTTCAAAGATGGGTGGCACTGTCAGCAAGAATGGGAGGAGGTTTTCTGACAGAGATGTCATGCATTTGAAGGAGAAAGTGAAACTCCTGCAGGAGGAAATAAAGGAGATGATGTGTGAGAGGGAGAAGGAGACCAGAAGCTATGAGAGGGACATCATGGTGTTCACCTTTAAGGAGGCAGATTGGAAGCAAGAGGGGAAGAGGATGAGGGAAGAGGTGAAGCAGCTGAGGAAGTTGGTGGAAGAGAAGGAGGAGAAGATAAGGGAATTTGGAGTGGTGGAGAAGAACAGTGAGAAGGGGTGGGAGCTGGTGGGGACTAAGCTCTTGGTTCAGCAAATGAAGGAGGAGAGGGCAAGAAGAGATGAAGCTGTGGAGAAGTGGAAGCAACTTTATCTTGCAATCAAGACTGAGCTGGATGACCTCATTCAGAGAACATATGATGGTCTCTCTCTCTCTCTCTATATATATATATATCCAATTACACTACTTTTTTGAGAATAGACACTGCACCAGAGCACATAATAAGCAAATCATATTTTGCAGAACAAGTATTTTGGCAATTTTGCCCCGTGCTTTTGTGCTATTGTTGTGTCCTTTGAAAAGTAGTTTAATTGTGGTTGGTGGGGTTCAATCTCCCGCCCTTTATCTACCTGACCCAATTGAGATGTTCAATGGTTTTGTCTTTAATTTCAGTTTCTTGTTCAGAAATGTTCACCCCACTAAGATAATTGCATGAGCTTGAGTTAGATTCCAATGTGTGTGTTGCTTTTGGTCTGGTTTGAGCTCATTTTTTTTTCCTCTTTGTTCACAGGGGATGGTCTATATTGGAAAGCAGAGGAAAATGACATCCAGATGGAAAATCTGAAGAGGGAACTGCAAGACAAGGAAGAAATCATCAACGCCTTGAAAACTCAGTTGGCTTCAATGGAGCAAGAAAAGTACAAAAAAGAGAGAGAGTTTGACTTGTTAAGGCAAAGCTTGAGGATCATGAATGGCAAGAAGAATCCAGTTCAGACAAAAGAGAAGCTCTTGAAGAGCAAATTTGGAAGCTAAGATGCAAAACATGGTGCACAAAAAGACGAGGTTTCATGTCCAAAATTGAACAATGTGGTGGGTGGAGTGCGTACAGGGTTGGTTTGTATCTTGCAACAGCACCTATTTTCCCTCTATCTGTTCTCCTTTTTCTGCAGAAAAATAAGCATGCCAACGCCAATACTTCCATAGAAGAAAAGGCTCTTTCTTGGACCTTGAAAAAGACAAAGGAAATCAGAAGAAGATGAGCAATTTTTTTTTTTTTCTCCATTTGAACTAGTTACTTAGTGTGACAGGTCTAAGGACTGGTGAAGGGAAGAAAGAAGAATTTGGCAATTTTTTTTCCCCTTTCCCTCACTCTCATTATGTAGATCCAAACAAAGTTTATTTCTTGAAGAAGTTTCTGTTCTTCTTCTTTGTATTTGGCATGCTTGCTAGTGAATTTTCACATTCCCTAGGTCCCCTTTGACATTATGGGAAAATCAATAGTAAACCCTTGTAGTTTACCAATGGCCATGGAATTATTTCATTATATTATAAAAGTATTGCAAGTTTGAAATAGTCTATTTTATTTTTAAAAAAAATTTATAACTAAAATATTTTAAAAATTGTGCTTAAATTTTTTTAATATAAAATAAAATAAATCAAACATACACTATAAGTATTCAAAATATAAAAATAGCAAAGTCATTGAAAGTAAGATAATGATGGGAGGGTTTAAATAAATTACAGGAAGTCATTCAAAAACTCAAATAATTTGACTCATTTAAAAAAGAGGTTAAAGTAATAAATAAACTCAATCGACCTTTAACGATAAGTAAATTAACTAAATTAAAAGAAATGAATACTCATTTTTATATTTGAACTATTTGATTGAATTATAATGTTATGTTTCATTGTTAAGAAAGTGAAGAAACATTTGAAATAAAGTCTAGGAATAAAACTGCGTAAAATTTAAAGGGATGCATCTAAAGGGAAAATACTTCAAAAAAAAAAATCCTACTAAAAAGATTTCAATAAAAGAAATAAAAGAAACTCACATTGTCTTTTCCTTTTAGGATATCTTTTTAGTTTTTATAAGCTCTCACTTATGCTTTACAAAAGCAACCGTTTTAGGCGCTATCCAAACTCAAAAACAACAATGTTTTTTTTTATTATTTTTATTTAACTATTTTTTTGTCTTTTATAAAGGATTTGAACCCGACATTATAGGTAAAATTTATTTGAAATTACACTCCATTACCATTACGATCAATTACTTTTGAATTTTATTTAACTAATTTTAAGTATTATAAAATTATAATTAATTAATTTATAAAATTATTATTATTATATAAAAATAACAAAGTCATTAAAACTGAGCTAGTAATGAAAGGTTTGGTAGATTCCATTAACTATGATTCACTGAGCTAAATCTCTTTAACTGAAAAAATATTTTTTAAACAAAAAATCAATAAAAAAAATACAAAAAATGTTAAACGTAAAGTTTTGTCGACCTTTTTTCTTATTTAAATCAATGCCGATTAGAATGGAAAAACCGTTCTTTATATGTTTTTATTAAATTTAAAGGAAAAATTCGATCACTGATTTTAATTCCATAGAGCTGATAAAACATGGTGGATCAAAGATTTTTTTTCTTTTTTTGAAAAGAAAAGCTAAAAGACATAGAACATAAATTTTTGTTTTAGGTAGATACATTGAACATAAATTTTGTCAAGAGACAGTAAAGTTGAAGGCATTTAATAATTAACAAACGAGAATGTCTAATCACAAAAAAGTGTATTATGCATAATCATTATCTATATATAGTATAAAAATATAATGTAACTAAATAAATTTGAGATTTTTTTGCATGGGTCATGTAATTAATGATTTAACTAACATGTTAATTCAAGTAAAAGTGACTTGAATCTTTTAAATATTTTGTTAGGAGTTCGATTCTTAATGAATATAAATGAAACATGTATTATTGGTAAGCTTCTATCCTGCAAAGGATAACACCGAATACTAGGAGATTAATTTTTTACTTTTTAGATGAGAGGATTATCTAGATACACTAAAAAAATATAATTAATGATATAATGATGCATTGTCCAATACAATTATAATAAATTTTAAATAAAATTATAGTATATTAAAATAAATTTTATGAACTATTTTTTAAAAAAATTTATACTGTAATCATGCATTAAATATTTTTAAAATATATTATAAATTTAATTTAAAATATTATAATTTTATTTGAAATTATTATAATTTTATTGAACAATGCACCTTAAGCATGCGACAAAACCTAATAAATATTTAAAGAAATGCAAGAGAAGTATAAGAAAATTTGAGTATATTAATAAAAAAAAACTCTGAGCAAAAAGACAAAAAAATATAAATGTTGATATTTGCATAATAAAATTCTCTATATACTCTAACTTTGACAAAGTTTTGCATAAATTTATACAAATAATAAAAATCTTTATACACTCTAACTTTAACAAAGTTTGCATAAATTTATACAAACATCATTTTTTGGAAGACATTAAGGAAGCCCTACTTTTATGTCACAGAATTTATTGCAACAGAGCTCCTATTGCATCTATCCCAAGTCTACAACCATCTCATTTTCATTGAAGGGGGCCCTAACTTGTCTATCACAAAACAACAAACTTCCCCTTGCCAACAGGTCCCATGTTGGGAATCTAAAGCATGATTGCAGACACTTTATGTCAATCTAAAGCAATTTAATTTTAAATTAAATTGAATTTTATTAATGCGTATCTTTAAGGTACAAATTAAAAAATAAAAATAGTATATATTATTTTAGAGATATATCAAATAAGAATATTTTTATTATATGAGATGAGATAAGTAAATTTTAATTATTAAAATTATACATAGATGAATAAGATTAAATCTTATTTAAATATCACGTAATCATTTAAAAAAATTACATAACTTTATATTTTAATCTTGATCATTTATGTAAAATTTAATTATCGAAATTTACTCTTCTTACTTTAATAATAAACTACTCTGCCCCTCACTTGATATGTACCTTTTATTAAATCATCCGAATCCTCCAAAAATAATCATATAAAAAAAATATTAAATGTATTTTAAAATTTTAAGATATTAAATACTTTTAATTTTTATTGAATAATTTTTTATTTTTGATTCGCTAACATATGCCTTTAAAATATACATTAATAAAATGAGTAATGCTTCACAATAAAAAATAATAATCAGAATTTTTAACAAAATTTATATAAAATAAGGAGGGTTATTAGATAAAATTAAATGGTAAAAATCACTCACCAACCCAATGATCAAAAAAATATGTAAAATTATTCGATTAAAAATTCTGACAAAAAAATTTTAGTTATATAGTATTTTCTTAACAAAACCCTACAATCTGATTGTTATGTTTCTGAATGTTTTTCTTTTTTGTTTGTGGTGCCAAGATTGCTATGTTTCTGATTGTTGTGACCATTTTGGGGCAAGATTCAAACTGATGAGCACAAAATTACAATCACATTCTTTAATTAGGACATAATATTGGTACAGCAATTTTGCACTTTCTGAATTAGATCCAATTCTTACTTGTAGAAACAACAAAACTTTAACCACAGATGAGCAAATACAAATTCCAGCAACCAATTTAGAAGTTAATCGATTAAGAAAATTCTATGTCTTCTATATAACTTTCTGATTACAACTTATTAAGGTGTACCCTTTTTTTTGGTCTACAAGTTGTACCATTTTAAGTGATTAGAATATTTGAATAGCAAAATTGTATGGGCCCTCCTTGAAAAGCAGGGCAAGCCCAAATCATCAACCTACGCAAGGTAGTTACCGACCAATTCAGGTAAATATAAAACTGTCTCTTTTCCTTTAATCATAAGACTCAGTTTTATTTTCATAACTTCTTTACTGTTTTTTACTGACTTAAGCATGGGAGTGGATTAAAACATTTAACCTACTTTTTCCTTTTTCCTTTTAGATCTAAACTCGAGCATATGATAACTACCCAGAACCCTCCGTCAGTCGAAGGTCTTCGTCATATTATGTGGCAGAACAAAAATTAAGTGATTAGTGTCTTTTAAGTTGTCACATTTTTTTAGAGTAAGTTTTTTTTAATCTTTTAAATATACAAGCATCATTATTTTGATTCTTTAAAATTTTTTAATATTAATATAGTCTCTGAATCATAAAAAATAATATTTTTTTGATATTCTTAAAAAATTAACATCAATTTAATTTCTTAATTATTTAAAAATATCATTAATTTAATCACTTTATAATATAAAATTGATATTAATTTAATTTATTAAATATTTAATTATAAAAATTATATTAATTTAATATTTATCATATATAAAAAGATAATTTTAATATTATTTTTATAATTAATAAATTAAATTAATATTAAAATTTATTATAAAACTCAAATAATAAATAATAACACTTATATATATTTAGAATACTAAAAACTGAGATTACTCTTTTTACCTTACTTCTTATTGCAATATTCATCATAGTGCCACTCCTATAGGACTGTCTTACAAGTTGATAAATGTCAGGGAACTGTTTTCTAGACGTCAACATTCTTTAATAAGTTGAATAAGGTCCAGCTTCATGGCACGCCTATAACTAAAGTTCCTTAGTTTGCAATTAATCGTGGAAGTTGTGGATCCATGCGCATTTTTAGAGTTGCTAAATTTGTTTTTTGTGAATATATTCTCCTTTTTTCTTTGCAAGATTTTATATTAAAAGTTGTGCTGATTCTTTCTACTTTCAATCAATCTCCCTCAATTATTTTTTTTCTTTTCTCTTTCTGTTAGGTAAATAAAGTAATGCAAACATTTCCATTGAGTTTATGTAATGAATACTTTTTGCAAATATTTTGAAAGGAAAAGAATACTTAAATCTTTTAAATTTTGAGTTATTTATAAATTATTATTATAAATTTTAAAATTATCTTAATTAATACTTAAATTTTAAAAATTATCTAAATTAATCTTTTTATCTATTTTTCATTAAGTCATTTAACGAAAATATAATCATATACATATAATTTTTAATAATATAATACTACAATCTTTATCAAATGTGAATCAATCTGAATTTTTTATTTTAAATCAACATTTTATTAACTTTATATATTTATTTAACCATATGATTTTAAGAAATTAAAAGAAAAATACATCTTACTAAAAAAAAAACAGTTGAGTATTAATTAAGTCAAGTATTTAACTATTTGAAATGATTAATTTAGGTCATACAAATATTTAATTATATGAAAAAATTAATATGAATAATTCTTATAATTTAAGTATTAATTAAGATGTTTTTAAATTTATAATAATAAATTATAAATAATTCAAAATTTAAAAAATGTGAAAATCCTTTTTTCTATTTTGAATTATAATTCTTTAAGAAAAAAGAAATAGTAGCTTTATTTTTTTCCTTTTGGTGTGAGCTTTAATTTGAAAATTATATTGTGTCTGACGAATGCAACTCTTAAACTATGGTGGTCATCAATTATACGAGAATTTCAGCTGCAAAAGACTGCCAATTGAGAAAAAGTGATCCCTATAAGCCTCTTTTCTGTCTGTACCAAGCTTTCCAACTAATCATCAGGCCAATGGGAAAGTGAGCTCTTGAAGCCTCTTTTCTGTCTGCACTAAGCTTGCCATCAAATCATCAAGCTAATGGAATTATATTATTATTATTATTTTTATCATGGGCATGTATCTATGGGATGCACATGTGATTATGTCTAGTATTAGGAAGACTAGATAAGGTTTTGAAGGCTAAGTCAAGTGACTTTGCTTTTCATTGTTTTTTTGTTCCCTATTGCCACTGTACTATTTAATTTATTGTGCCAATTATGGGGTTGTACTCATAAGCAACATGATACTATTTAACCACCCCCATTATTGTTTTGTAGAGATTGAAATATTACTACTAGTGAAGTTGTGAAATCAATAAAGTGGACGGTTGAATTAATTTATCTTATATTTATAATAATTTATAATTAAAATTTTTTTAAATTAAATTTTGTAAAATATGCACTGAATAACTCTTGCCCCGACATTGAAAAAAAGTGACGGTAATAAACCCAGTAGTCACGTCACATCACATCCCATTACATTTGTTTTTTGTCATTCAAATAATTGAAGTAAAGATACAACAGGTACACTGCCGTTAGATTAAAAGAGAATGTGCAAAACAGCGCCACTTCCAACGTTGGTGATGACTTTGTATTAGAGATGACCCGTAACTGGATGGAATATATATCATGAATGCACTCTATTCTGTCTCTTTCTCCGTGTTCTCTGTTACTGGGGTGAAATGCAATGCTTTTGGTGCAGAAGTACTTTTATGTTATTGCATAAATTTTTTCATTATTATTATTTTTTTTACCTAAATTCTCTAGGAGAAGAGTTTGGGGGAGGTTCCACCACTGGAATGAGATCTAAGGTTTGTTCCCAAGGGAACTAGGGAAGGGGAAGTGTCACTAAAAAGTATCAAACACGGATTCTCATGACACAAAGCAATCACCAATACCAATTAGTACTTATTTGATATAACGAAAAGAAATTTAATAAAATGCGTATAAGAAAGAGATATTTTTATTTTTATTTAATTAAAAAATAAGAAATAAAATATTTATTTTTTGAAAAATTCTTATTCTTCTCGTATGAGAGAATGAGTATTTTTTTAATTTCATTTTTATTCCTACTTCTATTCTTATTATTATTTTATTTCCTTTACCAAAAATGGTCATTGGTTTTGGTTGTTTTTCCATCATCTTTTGTTTGCAACAAAGGAAGGTACACCCAAAATAATATCTTTAATGTAAGTATAGACTCTTTTTTTTTTCATTTTTTAAACATTATCATAGGAAATAGTGAAAACTAAAAATAGCAAATAAGTAGAATAAAAAAAAGCAAATAAGTAATCTGCTTAGGCTAATAGTACTAGGAATAGAATATTTTAGGCTGACCTATATACAAATTCAGTGGAGCTTGATTTATGCTTCCAATACATTTTTTGTTGAATTTGAATCATTTCTTGTAACAGTATTATCTTATTGAAGATAAATAAATATAAATTATAATATATTAAAATTTATTATGATGGATTATAAATTTTACATTTCATATTTAAAATTTTTTATGTCTTTTTTTTTAATAAAATATTTTTTTATTATTTGATTAATAGCAGAGGATCCTGATCCTTTTTTTTTCATCATATATGCATTGTCAAGTTGTTTCTCAAGCAATCTGATACTAGATTGTACTGTTGTTATTCTTCAATTCCAAAGCCAAAAGAGTGTCAGCATATTGATTGCGATAGTCACAGTGATAGTAACATACTGCAATTGCGTCTTGTATTGATCTACATCAACTTGCGACAGCCGCAATGTAACCTTGATCATAACGTAATCGTAATTACAATTTAAAATCTTGGATGTCAATATAATAAAATCAATTTTTTGAATTCCTATTATTTTGGATGCAAGAGACATGATCATATATGAAGAACATAGGAGAGACGGACACAAGAGAACCCTATATTGCAGAAAATAATGAGTACTCTTTAGTCTTCTGCGATGATCAGACCCAATTGAATACAGCTAGTGTCAAGTGTGCATCCTACAATTTTTTTTCTTTTAAGTTTTTGTGTTATTAAGACTGAGATATCATAACGATTAGATAAGTAATAATTTTTATTGTGTTTACAATCACTAATGTTCTTCTAAAATATTGATATTTTTGTTTTGATTCTGTCTTTCAAGATTTGTGTTAAATAACTATGCATTTACCGCTTATATTTTAAACAGTGTTTGATTGCATTAGGATCTGTAATTTTACCTTAAATACATATTTAAAATTTATGTTTTTATATTAATTCTATATTAATTCATGTTGTTAGTTGTTACATAATATATTCTTGTATTCCTTATCATGGATTATCATTTCGAAACAAGTCCGAAAATTAAGAGAAAATAAAAAATAAAAACAGAAGGCATTAATTAATAGTAAATATAACTTGGAGATGCGTGATTCTCTCATGTTAGAGGCTACTATTCTTCTTTTCCACCTCGAAGCTTCACAAAGCCCATTTCAAAAGCAGAAGTATACGCCATCCATAACGCAGTGATCCTACTTCCATGCATCTCTCACATTTGAATGAAGATCAAAACGCTATATATACCTTCCCAAACATGATCAATAACACCAACATATAACACCAACTCACATCTCTTGTACCCTTGTATCTTTTTCAAACCAGGAAGCAAACATGTCAAGTGCCCAGCAAAACTTCACTGCAGGCCAAACCCAGGGCCAAACTCAGGTGAAGACCATGAATTCTCATTGTGAATTTGCAGCACATCTTTTAATTGACACTTTTTTTTTTGGGGGGTCTATTTGCAATGCTGAGATGTTAGCAAATTAATTATCTTTTGATTTTGGTAATTAGGCCAGGGCAGAAGATAGCATACAATCCACAAAGAACTCAGCCATGGCAGCTGCAGACAGGGCTCGTGCTGCTTCTAACACCACAGGCCAGACTGCTGAAAGAAACAAGGAGGAAGCTGCTGGTTTTCTCCAGCAGGTTAGAAATTTGTCAATAAATATGATTCACAATTTTGGGAAAATTCTTTAGTAAACACTTATTTTAATCTTCTAAGAGTACATGTGACATCAATTTGATTTTCAAAGAAAATTGATATTAATTAGTCTTTCAATCGTATAAAGTGACATTAATCTAATTCATCAATTATAGAAAGTTATTTTAATTTAGTCTCTTAATTAAGACTCGATTATTAATCTTTTCAAGATTTGTAATATAAAACCTACTTTGGTATCACTTTCTATAGTTGAGGGGACTAAATTAATGTAAATTTTTTTTGAAAGATCAAATTAATGTCATTTATATTTGTGGAGGATTAAAATGAATATTTACTCAAAATTCTTTTTTCTTCATGACTTTTGTTAAATTACATTTAACTTTTTATTACTTTGGAATTTGGAAGTGTCACTGCTGAAATTATCTACTTGTTGCAGACTGGGGAGCAGGTGAAGAACATGGCTCAAGGTGCCGTGGATAGTGTGAAGCACACACTTGGGATGGACAAAAACTGAAACAAGGTCTTCTAATTGGTTCTTTTGTGAAAGTGCCTAGCTATTCCTTCAAACGGAAGATATTTATAAGTTTTTTGTTTTGTTTTTGTTTTTGGTGGAGGTCTTGCTTTTTCCTAGTGATCAGGGATTAGCAAATTAAGTATCTATTGATATTATGGTATTTTTTTTTGTTGAAGAAAGCTCATGTCACTTGTAATAAAACATAGCTTCTTTCTCTTTTAGCTTTTTCCTGTTTTAGAGTCAAGCTCTTCCTGCCTGATTGGCTTATGTAATAAAAGCTTAAGAATAATTATATGATTAAATTAGTTTATTTTGTATTATTTATAATTAAAATTTTATTAATTTTTTTTTAAAAAAAGCAATTTTTTTCCGAATCTCCTGATAGAGATTAATCGGTTATCCTCATATGCATTGATATTTTCTTTTTTTTTTCATTCTAATTATTGGCACAAAAAGGAATAAAGAAGATTACAGATACAATTAAATATATATGATTAATCCTCTCTTCTTTTTCTTTTATATTTTTTTAGAACATAAGTTAGAAAAGAAAAATAATAAAGGTAGATTCGACCTTAGTGAAACTTAAATCTAAACATAAATCAAAAGCAAACATGTACTTAATATATAATGTAAAATTAGTTAGATGCTTTGTATTTACCTTACACTGGTTTATTTTGATGCATGTCTAATGCTTAATTAACATTAGAGTCTTGAGACTCGCATTTTTGTTTTAATTTATATAATTACTTTTTAAATTAATTAGTTATTAATTTATTACATTTACAAAGTAATTATTTAAATAAAAATAACTTTATGTGAAATATGTTTAAATTTTAAATTAATTGTAATCGCAAAAGTATGAGTAATGTGTAATTTATAATTTTACTCTTTATAATTTTAATTAATATTTTTGCCTTTATTCTAATTTACAGAAAAATACATTACAGTTTAAGATATAAAATATTGTTTTATATATTTCCTTTCATCAAACTAAAAATTTTTATTTTTTTTACAAAATCACAAAAAAGATTATAATTTTGTTTTATATTAATAAAAAATTAATTATATAAAAAGTACACATATAATAAATTATAAAATTATTAAAATTTATTTTTTTTATAAATTTTTGATTAACAATTATAACTTTTCACAAACACCAGCAAAATTTAAAAAATCACAAAAAAATTTTAACAAAATATTGCTATTGGGAATCCCCTAAAATTATTTGGGGAACTAAACTTATTCCAAGGCCATTAGATGTCATCGTACAACGACACAAACGTTAACATGTTCGAGAGCCAACCATCGTCATACCACGATTTTCCTTCAGTCTCCGTTGCGGTACACGATTACGCCACTATCTATTCCCACAACAATTTACCCCTTGTTTTCCTTCAAATTACACAACTGGCCACTACTCCAGTGGCCTCTATAGTTTCTTCTTCTTCTGGCCACTTGGCCTAGACGCTGTTTCTTCTCTTGCTCATGGCTTCTCTGCAATCCCTTCAATTCCGCTTCACTCTCTCTCCTCTCTCCCCCAAGCTTCCGCACTCTAGAAGGCCCAGATTTTCTCGCCTTTTTCCACCTCATTTTCCGGGAAAGTTGCGGATTTTCTCTTTCAGAGGAAATGGGAAAAAAAGAAATAGTGACGTTTGCTCAATACGTTGTTCCTCTAAAACTGGCTCCCAAGTTGAGAAGGTTTCGCTTCAGGAAGACGATCAACGCCCTCCCTTCGACATCAATCTTGCGGTTATTCTAGCAGGGTTCGCGTTCGAGGCCTACACTACTCCCCCCGTATATCATCGTATCCTACCACCTTGCTTGGACATCTAAAAATTTTTTCTTTTCGATTGTTGCTGTTTGGTCACTCAGAAAATTAAGGAAATTTTCGTGGAATAGAGTTGTGGCAGTGTCTAAATTTGAACTTTGTGGAGACTGAAGCTGATTAGTCTTGCTACTATAGTTTGTGCCTATGAGATTGAAATGAAAAATGATAAGGAAAAATTAATATTCTGCTCTAATTTCGGTTTTAACTAGTTTGCAAGTGTTGAGAAACAAACAGTGAAAAACTGAAAAAGGGTTTTTTTTTTTTTTTTTTTTCCCGCAAAAATTAAAATTCTTGCTGTTTCTTCTTCAGCTTGAGATTATGAGTAGAAGGGAACAAATTAAGCGTTTTGATATCTTGTATCATAATGCTACAATGGACTTAGTACGTTTCTTTATGATTTATTCATACTCGTTTTTGTTCCTTTTTCTCCCCCATTATAACATGTTGCAGGAAAATGTGGGTAGGCGTGAGGTTGATGCTGCAGATTGCAAGACAGTTTATCTTTCTGAGTAAGTGCCAATTGTCTTTTGTAGTTCCAAGTAGAGTTGTTCTCGCTGTCACAAGTTTAAATTTATTATTTATGATAGAGGCCAATGATGTCCTTTGATCCATGCAGCTAAACCCATCGAGTGGGATATCGCTTTGTTGTTATTGTTGTGAGTAAATTCCTTTTTGTCTTCCAAAGATATAAGTGTTATCACTTTCGTCTTTTAAAGAATGTTGTCATCAATTTAGTCCCTGAATTTAAAAAATGACATCAACATCGTCCTTGTATGTACAGAAAGATAGGGACTAAATTGACATAAATTGGACTAAATTTATAAAAATTTTGTATAATTGAGAGATTAAATTAATGACATTTTTCGATTATTGAGAGACTAAATTAGGATTAATTTCTTTGAAGGACTAAAATGATGATACTTTTTAAATTTAGTGACTAAATTGATAACAAAATTCTTCAGAGGACTAAAGTGATGACATTTATATCTTTGGAGAACCAGAAAAGGGGTTTACTCTTATTGTTGTTGTACTAAACTTCAAAGGCTTTCCTTATTAAAATAATGGGCATGCTTAACAAGGTTTCAATTTTGGGTATATTCAGGGAATTTGTTCATGAAATTTATGATGGTCAACTGTTCGTGAAGTTGAAAAAAGGATTCAATTTCCCTGCCATGGATCCATGGGTTGGTTGTCTTATATAACTTTTACATACTGAATAGTTTTGTGATGAGATCAGATGTGTATTTCTTGTTACTTTGCTTTATATCTGACATTTTAATAATTTTTTTCCGTTATTTTCACTAATTAATATGACTACTTGATTTTTCTTTCATTTCTTTTGATGTGATTTCCAGGGAACAAGTGATCCATATGTGATCATACAAATGGATTCTCAGACTGCTAAAAGCAATATCAAATGGGGGTGAGCTTTCATCTCAGTTTTATTTTGTCATTTCACTCTTATTTGAAGGCTACCATCTAATGGTTGAAAAGAATTTTAAAAATCTTAATGGTTCACAGCCATTCTCACTCGAGAATATGTGGGGACTATAGTTTTTTGTTTTATCAAATCACACTTAACACATATCTTCAGTTTTCTTCACTAAAATTGGATGAATTAACTGCAGCTGTATAAATGAATTTATACACTGCTTTTTAAATTACTATCATATATACCCTGTCATTACATTTGGTTCGTTTAAGTAAAATTAATTGATGGCAGGACAAAAGAGCCAACATGGAACGAGGAGTTTACTTTTAATATTAAGAAACCTCCAAACAAACCTCTCCAGGTTAACATGCTCTCTCTCTCTCTCTCTCTCTGTCTCTCTCTCTCTTTCTCTCACACACACACGCACACACACAAGAAGCCTTTCTGCACATCAGAAAGAATCTATGAAGAGGAATCCTTTTAAAGTCTGAAAGTGACGTTGAAACTTGCATGGAATGCATTGACATGTCCTGATACGTGAAAAGATGTGGTAACTAATCAAAGCTTAGTACTTATACTAAATAGATATACATAATTCTCTCTTTTCACTGTCTTCTATTTCTATGACTCTTTGTTTTAACCTCATAAATTGAGTTTAATGTGCTTGAGAGTTTAGAGAATGTAAATCAATGACTTGAAGTTAGATTGTCTTCTTAACTAGGGCTTAACACTCTATTGCAATTTGGCAATCCTCAAAATTGGTTTAGAGCTGTTTAAGATAAACTAGTCATATAAATTCAAGTTATTTTGTAACAAGTTTTAGTTTATTCTTAGTTTGGTTAAAATTTGTCTTAAACTAGTTCTAATATCAAATTTGAATCATAAGCAAATATAAAATTTAAATATGAGAGTGAAACAAAACATGATAAGGAAACTTTTAATTTACATATTAAGAGAAAGTAAAGAGATAATCCAAAAAAAGGAAACACAAATTTAGGAGAAAAATAAGGCGCCATCAATAAAAATGGAACACAATGAAACCAACTTTACATTGGTTTTATTATGAACTAGTTTTAGCTTGAAAATAAATTAGATAAGAAGTAGTTTTTTTAAATTTTAGTGTTTACCAAACACTTGGGATTTTAAAACCAACAACATTATACTTAGTTGTCTGGTTTTTTGAGTTTGGCAAACACCCCCTATGTCTGTATAAATTTTATTTTTAAGTCCCCATGAAAACTGACTCTATATATATGTCCAGACAGTTTTATTAATGGATGGTACCCTCATATCATATTCCCTGTGAAATTTAACTACCACATTCATATCTTTGGAGAAAGTTGTACACATCACTTACAGACATTCATATCTTTGGCAAAAGTTATACACATAACTTGCAGACATTCATATCTGTGGAGAAAGTTTGTATACACATCACTTACTCCCATATGTTCACACTTGCACAAGTTGCAACATCTGAGTGTAGGGGTGCAGAAGTCCGGTTGGGACCTGTTTCAACCTGATGCTGCCTGTTGTGCAAGTGTGAACAGATGCACATTAAATGATGTATAACTAGCATTACTCTTATCTTTAATGTCCATTGCATAACTACAACTTTGAGGAGTACTCTGTCTACACATCAGAGGACTCATTTTATCTGTTACTGTATATATCTTACCTGGTAATGCAAAGTTCTCTAGTATTTCTCTTGCATGAAGGCAGAAGTCCAAATGCTTTTCTTTTGCTTTTTAGTTTTTTAGTTTTTTGGTGTTTGCTCTCTGACTTCTGATTGCCAGTAATAGAAGTTGACAACATAACATTTTAAAATAAGCCATTCATAATGTTTACTTATATTTTTATGTCATATATTTTATATAGCATAATAAATGAAAGGCGTGAAATTATTTATTCTGATACATGTAGATATTTACTTTCTGTTTTAATTCCATTCATCCCTACTTTGATAATACTTCCCTTCATGCATCTTGATATTCAGCATTTAGCTTTTTTACAGTAGTAGGTATATATTCATATGCATGTAAGACCAGCAACTGGGCTTGTCAAAATGCAATATCTGTTGGTTCAAAGGAGTTTTGGATGAAATAGATAAGTTGAGAACATTTCAGATAGATGTTTCAAATTAAAATGCAAACCTGGAAAGAGTTATGATATGATAATGATCATGAAAGATTGTGATCATTGATCAACATGAGAAATTCCCTGACCAATTCTCTAAGCCAGGCCAGCTTTATCCCCTGTTTAAATTTCCACCCTGTACTGGGTCTATTTTCATCATATATGTCCGGACTGTTATTCTTATAGTTATAATTAAAGCAAGGTGTTTTGCTGTGTAAATTAATCAAACACCTGCACTTAGGAATATCAAGTGGATTCAATGATGGAAAGTCATGAAACTATATTTTGGAACATTAAATAAAACCAAAAGTCTATGGTAAAATTATTTGAAAAGTTCATGTCAGTTTTCTAACGTGTGGAAGTGTATATTAGGTTGCAGCTTGGGATGCAAACCTTGTAACTCCTCACAAACGCATGGGGAACGCAGGTGTTGACCTGGAATGGCTTTGTGATGGTGAGGACCAGAAAAATCTTGCAAGATATAGCTGGGGCAATGTTGAAAGATTCTCATGTTGCTAAAATTGTCAATATGGGTTGAGTTTGTGCTTCATTTTCTTGTGGACATGTCTTATTATGATTTCTTGGAATTTTAACTGTCAATAAAAGTATTATAGAAATTGACTTATCAATTTATTGAGTGAGAGCTCATAAATTTGAGTTTTAAGATTAGACTTACGGCTGCAAAAGTTTTATCAAAAAATGCTCAAATAAGAAACTTGCATTTGTTGTAGGAGACTTGCATGAAATACTGGTGGAGTTGGAAGGAATGGGTGGGGGCGCAAAGGTTCAGCTGGAGGTATGTTTCTTGTAATGGAAAAGAAAAAAAACCAACGGTGCTGTTTTATAGTTATGGCGGAAAATTGTTGGCTATTTGTATTTTAGTGGACAACATGATGTCTAGGCCATTGGTATTTCATATATATTTTAGTGGACAACATTATGTGTCTATATATTATTATATATATATATATTACAACTTCACGTTCTTATA
This sequence comes from Castanospermum australe, assembly GCA_019955255.1. Classification (NCBI taxonomy): domain Eukaryota; kingdom Viridiplantae; phylum Streptophyta; class Magnoliopsida; order Fabales; family Fabaceae; genus Castanospermum; species Castanospermum australe. The sequence continues at coordinate 482,431 of NSJW01000371.1, read as the reverse complement.
TATATGTTTACATATATATCACTTGAGTAAAACTGTTGTCCTCTTAATAGGTCTTATATTTTTCTATGAAGTCTATAGGCCTTTATGTAAAATTTGACTTTTGCTTGTACTTCAGTCAAGACTTTCTTTGAGATAAGCTACGCTTTTTATCATTGAAAGCTCTAACTACTTATATGCTTAATTTGGTGTAAATGCACTTATGTAATTAATGCGAGGTTGCATTTTAATGAGTCATAAGTTGTTGATTTCTATAATAACTTTTGAATTTTAGGTTAAATATAAAACCTTTGATGAAATTGATGAAGAGAAAAAGTGGTGGAAGATCCCTTTTGTTTTGCACTTTCTAAAGATAAATGGTATTGATTCTGCACTCAGAAAGGTTATTGGTTCTGATAAAGTACAAGCCCGCCAATTTGTGGAATATGCTTTTGGGCAGTTGAAGTCATTTAATAATTCATATCTTCAAAAGGGCCAGATGTCTGATATTGATAATGATAAAGATGATACTGGAGGCTTGGGGGAACCAAATGATTCTGCTTTTTTGTTAAATACACCTTCTCACGAGGCTGGTAGTTCAGAAGCCTCTTTTAATGAAGCTTGCAGTGAACAGAAAAACTTGAAGGAGTTTCACAAACATGACAGTGATACTGATGACGGACATGCTTCTGAACCATTGACACAAGTTAGCGAGAGAGAGCTGTCAGATCAACTTTTCTGGAGGAATTTTACTAATGTTATCAATGATAGCATTGTTCAAAAGCTAGGTCTCTCTGTTCCGGAGAAATTAAAGTGGGATGGATTTGACTTTCTAAACAAAATTGGCTCACAATCACAAAATATTGCAGAAGCAATTTATATTCAATCTGGACTTGCAATACCTGGAGGAGCAGATGATACATCTGATAAAACAAGTGGCCAACCTGCCATAACTGCAATCCAATCTTCACTTCCAGAGGTCAAAAAAGCAACAGAGAATTTGATAAGGCAGACTGATTCAATTTTAGGAGCTTTAATGCTTCTAACTGCAACAGTTTCCAAAATGAAAAATGAAGGACGTTCTTCAGAAGAGGGGGAAATCAAAGAAGAAGATTCTACCAAAGTAGGAAGCGATGACATACAATATTCTACTACTCAGAAGTTTCCTAGCTCACGGAATGGATTAGTGTTGGATGAGAAGAAAACTGAAGAGATGAAAGCTCTTTTTTCAACTGCGGAAAGTGCCATGGAGGCTTGGGCAATGCTGGCCACTTCACTGGGCCATCCTAGTTTTATCAAGTCTGAGTTTGAAAAAATATGTTTCTTAGATAATGCATCCACAGACACACAGGTGGTTTGTGTCTCCTCTTCATTAAGTCCAATTCTCTATTTTTTGTAAATGCAAAATTAGCAATATATCATCCCAAATGCTATGTGTGACATAATGCCAATATCTGATTCAGTGCACTTCTTTCTATTTGCTAAGTCATTAGAACTTTCAGGTTGCAATTTGGCGTGATTCTGTGCGAAGAAGGTTAGTGGTTGCTTTTAGGGGAACAGAACAGGTAGTTCATATTCTTTTTCTTTAGAAGTGGAATATGGTTTCTGTTTTGTTTGAAGATGCTTATACTTCAATTTTTCAGGCAAGATGGAAGGACTTAAGAACTGATCTAATGCTTGCTCCGGCCGGGTAACATTCATTTCTAGCCTAGTTGTGACTCATTTAGTGGTTTGGTTTAATATTAGCCATAAAAGTGTTGTTTGCTGGTCATTGTATCTACCTTATTCTATTCTAGCACCCCTCTGATTTGACATATTTGTAATCTCATCAGAGAGATTGTGCCTGTATAATATAATTGGTAAATATAATTAAGTAAGATGCATCCTGATTTTGGTAAATAAATAAAGGAGTTGGTTACTTATGGTGTTGTTGAGTTTAAACAAAATACATTGGTAAAAAAAATTGAAATTATAAAATTAAAAAGAAATAGGAAGGAGGAAAATTAAAAAAGGCAATATATGCATATTCTAGGGACAGCATCAAGATAGTTTATTTCACAAACTATTGAAAAAGTACATCATCATTGTTTTTGTTGTTGTTATTGAGTCTATTGTTACTTAAAAAATTATTGGAAACTGTTTCTTTTTCGTATCATGTCAATTAATGAGGTTATGCCATCTTAGGGCCCCTTAAAAATATCCATCGATGCTTTGTCAAGTCATATTATAAGATAGGGATTTATTTAAATGCTTTTTTACCTTCTGGTCTTTTGATTTCACTAGATGATTTCATCCCATAGTTGACTTTGCTATGACTTCCATAGGCTGAATCCTGAAAGGATAGGTGGAGACTTCAAGCAAGAGGTTCAAGTATGTCAATTGCTGGCAGGTTTATATATGTCAAACATATTTATCAGATGACTAGAAAACTACAAGAACAACACATTCCACAGTTGTTGATGGTACTGAATGTACTGCAGGTTCATAGTGGTTTTCTAAGTGCATATGATTCAGTTAGGACCAGGATCATTTCTCTAATTCAACTTGCAATTGGTTATATGTAAGTTGTACTTCTGGAGAAATTTTATTGTGCCAGCCACTGCCTTACATAAATATATATATATATATATATATATATATATATATATATATATCTCCTGAAATGTTTTGCACTTTTATACAGGTAGGATTTTCTCTTGCATCTATGTTTGCATTACATATATTTTAATATTTCAAAGCACTTAATTACATCCTTGTAGTTGGTTGACTAAACTAACGCAATATGGAATGTGGAGCTTTTCCTCAAAAATTCCTTTCTGTCCTAGACTCCTCAATATCTTAAGCTGTTAAGCAAGGGACCAAGAATGCTTTCATAACCTTGGCATTTTTATTTCTTTTGTTTTGAAAGTCACTTCCAATTTAAGGTTTCAATCCTTGAGCAGTAACATGGAGGTCAGTACTTGCTCGTTTATACCACATTTCACTGTTTTAAATCTAATGAGAAAGTCACTGGTGAAGCCTAGGATTTTGGTAATGTTGTTCATCTATAATCCATCTATATCTTTTCATATATATGAATATTTAAAGCATTTCATATGTGATTTTAGACAGGGTAAATTTTTTCCAATGTCACAAATTTACATTAAACAAAGATCAAGATAATTTATTTTGTTTGCAATTGGACAGTTAACATCAACGGATTGTCATTGATAGTTTCCCACTTATCCCTTTTATTAACTAAAAGGAAAAACCATGCTGTAGTTCTTAGAATATTTAAATGAAAATTCCTCTGCTTTCCAAATTTAAGCTTTTGGATTATGTAGTTTTTGTTAACTATGTAACATAAACAAATTAGATATGCCTTTTTAGATGGCCAAGGAAGGTGCAATTGACAACTTATGATTCTAGTTGCTAACTTTTGAGGACAGTTTATTATTTTCCATATTTTTTTCCCTGGAGGGAGCAGTAGTGGACACATATTACCTGTTGGATTGAATTACCAATTGTCTTCATTTTCTGCTTATGCTGTTCTATATGATCAGGCTTAAACTATCCTTTTACTGCAATAAAATATTGCCCTTGATGATATTCATTTACTTCTTACATGTCACATTGTCAATATGACATCTCAAAATTCGATTTCATATTGACAAAAGAGAAGGTATATTGTTTCTGTGTCAGAGATGATCGTTCTGAGCCACTCCACAAATGGCATGTTTATATAACTGGTCATAGTTTGGGTGGTGCCTTGGCAACGTTGCTTGCTCTTGAACTTTCATCGAATCAATTAGCTAAGTGAGTATTTTGTTTCTCACTTATATGTTGCATTTCTGCATTTCTTTCATTTCTCATTTATTTATTACTCATGCCAATGAACAGTCATTTACATGTATTTATGGGCAAAGTCACATTTTATTCACATTAATTGGCTATTCTTGATATTCAACTTACAAGAATCTTTTTTTGGAATTAATTAATAGTTTGGGCTTGAGATTATTATTTCCCAGTATCATTGAAAAATTGCTGATTATAATTACCTCTTTTGTTTGCTAAATTTTTTTCCTATTTAGTCTGCAACTTGAAACATATTAGTGTATATGCCCCATTTAAAATTTTTGGTAGATACTATATACAATATCCAAGTTTTTTTCTGTACCAGGCGGGGAGCAATTTCATTTTCTATGTATAACTTTGGATCTCCCAGGGTTGGTAACAAAAGATTTGCAGAAGTTTACAATGAGGTCAGAAAAGATTATAGTTATTGTATTGATTATTTTATTGATGCTGCTTTCATTGCCTTGAATGCAATATTGAATTGAATGCCCTTCATTGGACTAGAGTAATTATAGAAGTGGATGGCTGAGGAAAATCTGATACTGCAAATTATGTACATAATTATTGTCTCATGCTTCAACTACCTTTGGCTCTGAAAACAGAGCCACGGGATGTTGCAGCTGTCTCATGATTAGTCATGACATTTGAATAAAAGTAGACTGATGGTTTACTATGCAACTGCCAACAAGTATATGGAGGGTCATCCTTTGCTCAAATAATAGCAAATCTGTAAAGCTCCAGTAAAATGAAGGCATCTTATCCCAAATGAGAAATGTAATTCTTACCAAGTTACTATCATCACTCAACATCATCTTGTTCTTTGAGAATCTTGAGCGCCATGACCACATGTCAATCATTACCCCTAGTAACTCCTCCTGATCAGTTAAGTGATGTGCAGACTTATCAATTAAAGGAGTATGATAGTGTTCAAAGAGCTGTATAATTATCAACTTATGCATCGCATTTAATTGTGAACTCAAATGAGGCAGATAAGATAAAGCCAGTTTCTTTGCAATCCAATCAATGATTCTAGCCATACACGCCTGTTTTCCATTTTTCCTCTGGAAAGTTTTTACTTCAACTATATATCCGTATAATAAATTATCTAATTTTGTCAAGTTGAAGGAAACTATTTAAATGTATATGCTATTCTTCTAAATAACCTGTGTTTGTATCTCGGATAAAACTAACTCATTTTTGGCACCATGCCAAAACACTTATCATAAACAACTATTCTTGTTGCTTCTGCATCTTTTTCACAGATGTTGTAATAGGAAGAAGACTCAGTTCCTTATAAACCATTTGAAAGTGAGGAAACAGATAGTAGATACATGACAAACTGTCTCTCCAAAATATAAAGCGCCGCCAAGTTACCCTACAGTTCTTATATGAGCGACAAATCATAATATGTTTATTTCCATGAGTTGAACATGTTTAAGAAAATCTCTTTCTCTCTCTCTCTCTCTCTCAGCATTTTGTTTGTTTCTTTGTTTGCATTTGTAAAGCAGTTAACATTTTGGCTCCTGCATTTGCAGAAAGTTAAACATAGCTGGCGAGTTGTGAATCATAGAGATATTATACCTACAGTACCCCAGTTAATGGGTTATTGTCACGTCGCTCAACCTGTATATCTTGCTGCAGGAGATTTGAGAAATGCCCTTGTGAGTGGTTACTGTAATGCATCACACACGTACACACACTATTTAAAATATAAATATACTCTATGCTGTATCATCTCCTAATTGATTTGATTATTAGCAATAAATATTTACGGAAAATTACAGAAAAGGGGTTCTTAGTAAAAAAAAATTTCAGTTTACACCATCACAGGAGTGCAACTCTTGGTCATGCATCAAGAAGGAGAAGAAATCTTACCCAAAAAAAACTAGCAGCCCAATAAAAATTGATCAATCAGTATGGGGGAGAAGATCGTCCTATTCCGAGAGGAAAGATTGTGGCTTTTTTCCAATTATATTTATTTTTAGTTTTCAGATGGAGCCTGTAAGAACTAGGGTTTGTATCTGGGCTAAGAACCTAGCTCTTGATACCATGTACACAGTAGTTGAGATAGAGAAAGAGAGTGAATGGGAGGCACTAACTTGATTATAGTTAGGCCGGATATGTATTTATACTATTACTAACAAATGTAAGACAACTACAAGTGTAGTACAACTAGTACAAACCCATCTCAATAACTTCATTACATACTAATATAGGTGGCATTGATATTTGTATAATGTAAATTCACACTCCTATCAAGAACATGACAGTACATATGAAAGTTGTTTGCTTTGTACGAGAATAATTTATTGAATCTTAAATAACTATGAATGCTTCATATTTGTTGACGGATCGAATGCATGCTATACAGGAAAACATGGACATTTTGGGAGATGGTTACCAAGGTGATGTTCTTGGGGAATCCACACCAGATGTTATAGTCAGCGAATTTGTATGTTTCTTCTTATCTAACTTTCTATTAAATGTTTATTCTGGACATATCCACAAATTTACGTATACCCATTTCACTTGCACATGCATATTATATATTGTATTACAAATAGATGTTAATAGGCTCAACTGGGATTCAAAGGCATGCATATCCTGTGGTTGTGTGAAGTAGAATGTCACTCACCTCATTTATTATGGAGGTCAAGTGAGAATTGATATATCCTAAAGGATGATTTCTCATTCAAATGACTGTTCCTATCTGATGGTTGGCAACATTTATTGAGAGGATAAGGTTTAAGAGAGGTTAAAAATTCATCCCCAATTTCTTTCTAGCATTCTTTTGGCTTGCCTTGGAGTACGCTGACTGGGTTCATACTAGTTTCTTTTTCACTAGTAATGCACCTGGCTTTTGCAGACAATATAATCTGCCACATGTAATGAGTCCTATTGGTTATGACTTTTAGATTTTGTATGGAACCATTTATTTTTCATTTTCATAAAGAGAATAGACCACTAGGGTTTGAATTTGTTGACACCTGTGTACATCGAAATCAATCAAAGCTCACCATTGGATTGAAAACATGTATCATTCACATCATGCCCATAAAATTTCATGTTTACTCAACGTTGTTTTCTACTCCATTGATTTGTCTTAGTATTAATGTTTAGTCTTTAAAAAAGAAAGTGAAACATCAACCGTTTGATGATATACTTTTTTACAAATTTCTACAATTTGGCATATGCAAGATCTGTATAATAATTAGCTGGGATTCAACATTTGGATCAATTCAAATCATTTTCTATCAGTTATTAACTGGTGTAAATGTAATGAGTTTTACACCGGTGTCAATTGATCCCTACCCTAGACAATATATACATGTAAGTCATCTTGAGAATTTGATTCCTAGTTTAAAAGTAATTTTTGTTGGAAATGAATGAATTCAGTTGTTTCTAACATCAAAATTCAATATTGGGAATTGGCTGATTGAATGCTCCTTAAGTCTATGCATATTGTCTCCAAATTTTGTTATGCTTAAATAATGTTCTAATAAAGATGTTATACATGTTTCTGATTTTTTTTTCATTTTTGTTGCAAAAGGAGGCGAAACACCCATGATAACATGAACTTAATTGAGAAAGTCATAAAGACCTGTCAGCCATGATGGCATGGCCATGATGACTTCCTCCTCCTCAAATTTTCAGTTAGTTTCTATGAAAGTTAAATCGTTAATAACGAATAATTTCTTTAGGGGTTGAACTTGATGGATATTCACTTTATTGTTAGAGTATTCTCAATCTACTTAAGTTTTCTATTCTTATAATAACATTGAAAAATTCTTGCTTTCGAGATTTTATGTTCATCATTCCCAACTCTGATCTATCCAGATGAAAGGTGAGAAGGAACTTATTGAGAAGTTGTTACAAACTGAAATAAATATATTCCGCTCAATCAGAGATGGGAGTGCTCTTATGCAGCATATGGAGGATTTCTATTACATCACATTGCTAGAGGTACAGTGCATCCACTTAAAACAACTCCATGGATTACTTTTCTACTTCTTCCATTCGGTTCTTAGTTGGGAAAAAACTACAATGTCTGTGGGGAAAAGAGACATAGACTAATAAAGTAGTTCATATGAATTTTTGTAATAGAGAACATGTTAGTAATAAAAATATGAAAAAGATTTTATTTTAAGAATTCAAAATTTTCTGTATTTGATTGGTTTATTTCTTTGAAAAATATCTCATTTCTGAAGAACTAACAAATTGACTTAGTTGGTTTTTTTTTTTTTTTTTGGGGAGGGGGGCCTTTTCAATTCACTAATCATTCAGTTTAGGTATATGATTAAATCCCTTTCAAAATATTAATTTCTATATCTTAAGACACATCAATATGTTGTGCTTATCCATTTTGAATAATAATATTCCACATAAATTAATTTATAGTACTGCACCTTAGTTCATTGTTGAGCAGATTGCCCTTACTTGATTCCAACTAACAGGTATAAGAAATTCAGTGGTGACCACTTGAGATATAGAAATATAAAAATTTGTTGTATCACATAAAAATTGAGGGAGGGAGGAGGCACGGTCCCTGCAGCCCCATTTTTTGCTTCATCTCTGTTTTTGAGGGTGGATAAACAAACAAAATCTGAAATAAATGTTTTTATTTATTTTAATGATAGCATTATGCAATTGCCATTTATTATAATTATTTCATTCATTGTTTTTCTTTTTTATTAATTTTTATGCCACTGCTTTATTATTTAATTAATTCAGAATGTAAGATCAAATTACCAAGCTGTCTCAAGGCCACAATCAGATGAAAACGATAGCTTACTACTGAGCTAATGAAGGTTCATTGTTTCAAGGCCAGCAACAGAGTCCCCCTGCACAACTAGAAGTATGCTAGATACTATAGTAGAAAAGCTATTGAGAAGAGCATATATGTTTCAGGTATCATGCAGCCAAATCTTTACTGGTATGGTAACCCATACTCTCTGTAAGTGTTAAGCATACATTTTGTTTTCCTTTTAGTAAGATCAAGGCATTAAGGGAACCTTTTCATTGGATGGCAATAGTTATAATGGTAAATAGTATACCAAAAAAGAAATATCTGTTTCTCATATCTTCTGTTTATTGACTGAAGTCACTGAACCTTATTTGTACATAATTCACTGAGATCCACTATATTTTAACTTGAATGATAGGCTGCAGCTTTAATTTGTTGGCATTATCACAGATAAATCATATCTAAGCATCAGTTCAGGATATCCCAAATTTCTTTTTGAAACTATTCCTATGGATCTGATTTTGTTGAGTTTTTTCATTTTGTTTATTTCAAGTTTCAAAATATTTGTTAAAAGTCATCTTCCAGAACTTGTAAGGCAGAAGTAAATAGAGTAGAACTGGTGGTTTATTCTTTTCCTTATCAAGGAAAGAAACAATATGGGCAAGAGTTGGCAGGGATTACCCGGGTATCTATTTAAACCCCAGCTTCCATTAAGAGAGATGTGTTTAAATCCCGTCATGGTTTAATATTTCTTTAGAAGCACGACTTTTCTGTTTCATTTATTGGGATTTACATGTGTTGGCAGTGAGGAAAATGGCTGTAATAAGTATTGGCTGTAGAGAGAACTCTGCAAATGGAACTGATAGCCATGGCGGAAACTCTGCTACTGGAATCTGCGAGTGGCAACAATTTCTAACCAAGGTTATGGTTATGATATCATACATAGTCATTTGTGATGTGATGATAGAAATTGACGTTATAGCATGCATGATGTCTTTCAAATGCAACATGGGTCCCAGCATTATAGTCAAATGTAGAATGCAATTTGTGTTGTAAATATGCTTGCAAAAAATGCTTTCTTTTACATAGTTTTTCCTCTTTTGTGTTTTGTCTTATATCCATGGTTTTAAATTACAGCTGTAGTTGTGGATGCAGTTATGCTGTGAATAATTTCTCGAAAATGTGACTAATGCTGCTGCAATTGCGATTGCGTTGCGATTGCACCGCAATTACGATTGTTATTGCGGACTGTAATTTAGAAACATGCTTATATCCAATCTGCAATGTTGAAACCAATGTTAAAATTGAAGTAAATAGTAAATCGGCAAGACTTTTTGTTCAGGATTAATAGAAATTAAAAAAATAATTAACACATAATAATATAAAATTTATGAAAAAAAATCATAAAATGTAAAAAGTTATGGATTTTTTAAAATAAAAAATTGATGACCGGTTAGTTTAAGTGGTTTTAACTTGTTTTATCTGATTTTAACTAGTTTAAAGTAATCTAATTGTAAATTCAATTATGAAATTAAATTATAATCAATTGAGTGTTTAATATATGGTCAAAACAGTTAGATTATTCTTTCCAATTTGATTTTGACAATACCAGTTGAAAGAAGTGGTTACTATTGTTTTGTCTTTGTTTTTGTATATTTTTTTTTTATCTTTTGTCTTAGATGAAAGATGTAGTAAGGAATCTCAAACAATGTACGGTTGATGAGAAACCGCATTACCATTTCAGCAATAGCTCATTTGGTAACTTCACATTCCATCAAAGTTGAAAAATCAAGGCTTCGTAAAGTACCGATGATGGAAGTAGCATCTCAGACTTTGAAAGATCAGCAACAAATGCAGCCTCTATGGAGAAAAACCAGGGTGTCACTACTCCATGTTCCTCAGTAAACCCTGACATCCGTAACTGGAGCAGAGCATACACTAGGCTGTAACAAATTCATGCCAGAGTTCGCCTCTAGGAAATTATGTCAAGAGAATAGAATATTTGCCATGTCACAACTCTAAGCCACCACCTATTTGGTGCGGTAACAATTTTGAGTGTTTGGGTCAACCAACTTTTTGAAAGTTTAAATGATTTTTTACTTATTTTTTATTTTATTTATTTTGATATTTATATTATTTTTTAAATTATTTTTTTTTGTGTCTATCATTATTTTTCAACTATAATTTTAATTTTAAAACTCGTTTAATTTAAAATAATTATTTTTTATTTTTAAATTAAATATAATTTTTTTTCTAAACATAATATCTTCACTCATCCATTTTCAATCAAAATCAAGTTTATTTAAAATTAAATTTACAAACTCTAATTTAAATACACATTTAATCTTATTTAATAACTGTAGAGCCTAAATTATTACAAAACCTGTACAGTGCCATGTCGCTCTAAAGAGGATTATTGGCTTTTCTTCCCCTCTCGAATTTCATGTTTTTAAGGCTTACAAGCATTCAAATGTGAATGAACCATATGATCGACAGTACTACCCAATAAAAAAAAAACCCAATTCCCTATTCCCCATTTGCTCTCATGCAGGACTCGCTAAATATGAATTTAAATTCTCTCCTATCATATAACTATTTTATTAAAGATATAAATATAAATTTTTTATATACAAAAACCTATCATAATAGATTATAAATTCTCAAATTATATGCAAATTTATTTATATCTTTATATTCCTAATAGGATACTCATGTTATTTCAACAACAATAAAAAATCTTGATTCAACTAAATATACCACCAAATATTTCAATATAAAACGCAGAGCCATAAACCTTCCAAGCACAAACGAAAATTTGTGGTTAAACAAACTAAAGCAGAAAAACTTCAACCCAACTTATTTAGATCTTATAAACTAATTTCAACATTTTACCTTAATAATTTTTTGTTATAATTCAAAGAACAAGGAACCTAAAGTTGAAAGCACAACAGCATGTCAATCAAACAACACTTCGAAACTACCGGCAATTCAAGTACATAAAAATTAAGATATTGCAAATCTTCAGCTCACTAAACCTTCAAATTATGAACAAATCCTCTTAAAACTATGTAACACCTCTCTCCTTACCATAAAAGCTCATAACTGCATCTTTCACCATATCAAAGCTACAGATACCCATAAAAGCAGAAATTGTGCAAAACTACTTTAATACACTCGTCAAAATTTTCTCATAGAGAGATCAATGAGTGCATAACGTGGTTTAAAAGAAATTGCCTGTCTAAGTTTGTGAGTAATGAAGGTTCCATAAGAAATAACGCAACCAATCCTATTAGCAATTATGACTTTCCATCTGGTAAAAACTACATTCTAGGGGCATTCAGGAAGATGCATCATTCATGTATTCTATAACTATCTCTTCCCAGACAAGTATTGCAACTTTACTAAAAAGTTAAAACTATAAGCACAAGTAATTGTTAAAAGAGTGCAAAAGCATTCATCAATATTTTTTTTATGCAGTATGGACAGATTCTGCAAAGCCAACTACCAATGCTTATTATAATCTTTGGTACTAAATCCAAAAAAAACTATCATAAAGAAAGCCCTCTGTGCCTGCAATTTAAAAAGACTTACAGAGATAAAAGCAGGGTTAGATTGTTTACAGGTTCAAAAATTTTCCTCCTATATGTAGGTTGTTCAATGCTATACATCACTAAGCAGCAAGGTAAGAAGGACCAGCTAACACCATATTCTTTCCCTGATTTTTTTTTTTTTTCCCAAAACCAGTTTAACAGCATATCATCAAGGGAGGACAATGTAAAACCTTTATGCAGCAGGCCTCACAAACCAGTGAAATGGTTAAGCAGCGCAAATTTCAACTCTAATCACTAATGCTTGAAAAGCTGAACATGGGGAAATATAGCACGAATTTCATAAAAATATCCAACCAATAGATTGTAGTCCTACAGATGCAAGATTGATAATACTGATTAAAAGTTGAAATATGAAATTGGGTCCAAAACTCAACATTTGAGTGGTCATTGGAAATATAAAGTCCTCTTCCAAGATTTCTTTCCATCAAAGTCCTCTTCAAAATCAAAAGCAGTTCATTGACTATGCATCTATGCCTTAACTGTGTCTAATTTGCAAAGTTACTTTCATCACAATGACTGCCGCAATTAAGACCCTCTGTCCCTCCAACTCCAAGAACGAAGTGAATACTCATCATTGAATCAAAAGAACCATATGATTTAGAACGCTTCTGCACAGCTATATTACCAATACCAGTTTAAAATAAACAATGCAACCAGAACACCATTTAAGTATGAAGAAAAACAATTGCCAAGCGAAAACAGGATATGTATGCCCATGCTTGCAGGATGCAGCTATAGAGCTCCTTCAAGAAGCAAAATTAACCCAAAAATAAAAATAAAAATTCATCCAATGCCTCTCTAACAATCTATTAACAAGCTACAGCTAGATCAAACCTATTCCTACAAAAGGAGGCCCTTCAAATATACAGCTAGATCAAACCTAGTCTTACAAGAGGAGGCCTTCAAATATACTGCTAGAACAAACCTAGTCTAACAAGAGGCCTTCAAACATACAGCTAGAACCATATCCTTCACTTGCCTCCATTTATAACAGTTCCTCAAACATACAGGTAGAGTGAAATTTTGTCTAACAAAACCTATAAAAACAGAAGAAACCCTTTCCTTGTCTAACTAAGGATCATAAGGTAACAGTTGCATTATCAGAGACACAAACAACACAAAATCAAATTGGCAGACACTTTCTCCGACAAATCAAAAGAATACCCAAACTCAGTCAATAACTTACTAGTAAATCATGATTAAAAAAACCTACACATTAAATCGCAAATTTTCAAACAATCTATAAAAGAGAGTGGTGAAAAAAAGGTGATTTAGCACAAAATATACTTCATATCAGTATATTCAATCCAGATGATAACAATCACGAAATCCCCACAAAGAAACTAACTTTTCCTTCTCCATCATCAAGAGGAAAAGACCTAACAAAGAAAAACCCAGAAATTATTTGAGCCAGGGATGATGGGGGAGAGGGTCAGAACAGAAGTGCGGCTAGTTGATGTCAGTATCATCGAAATCGTCCTGGAAGCTGTTAAAGAAGTCAGCATCGGCGAGCTTGTTGTCGGTGGAGATGACACCCTCGCCAAAGATCTCGAGTGGGTCGACGTCGTCGACGTCCATCGCCATCGTCGAAACCTGCTCGTCCATCTCTCCGAACAAGTCCATCGGCATTGGCCTCATCATGCGTTCTCCCTCTCTGTTGTCGAATTGTAGCATCAAATAGGGTCTCATCCGAAGAGAGTGACGCCAAGCAAAACGATGTCGTGATTTTATGACAGCGGTGGTAGATCCGTTCAGTTTTTTTTTTTTTTTTTTTTAAATAATTTTAACGGAGTTATGAACTTATATAATTTCTGCAAATTACTAAATCATTTATCATTAGCCTATTGGAATGGGAATGAGCTAGATAACCTATAAAAGCCTATTGTAAATATCTATTTAGCCTAATGAAACAGTCTATTTATCTATTTTATATATATTATATCATTAAAAAATTTAATATTTATAATATTTATCATTATATATTTGTATAATTTATTAATTTTAAATTAATAATTTTAATTTAAAATATGAGTTATTTGAAATTTTTAAAATATAAGTTTATTAATCTAATTTAAATTTTTTATTTAATGTTATACCAAAAAAAAGTTTTTACTTAATATAGACTTTTAAATATACTTACAAGTCAGGTTGGAGTTTGTATTTTTATAAAAAAGACATGTCAAACTAAGAAATAAACCTATGTTTGGTAATAGATTAAGCTCAAGCTCAATGTTTTAAAAAATAGAATAGGCATATTTAAAGAAAGTTTAGCCTATTTCTATCGCTACTAGCCTATTCCTAGTTGCTTCGCTTCTACTTTCTATTTCTGTTTAAGTTAATGTGAATTATATAATTTCATTAATTTGAAATCAATTTCATGACATGTTAATGTAGTAGAAGTGAGTTACGCTTCCAAACATGAGAAATGTAGTTCGATTCTCCCATCTCATGGGGATGGCCATCCCGGGACAATTATGTTTATAAAGTGTTTCAAATGAGTCAAACTCTATAGGGATACTCCTGATTCACACTAAAAAAAATTAAAATTAACATGAGTTATAAAAAGGTTAACAATATAATAAATATCTGAGTCATTAAAAAGGTTAACAGCATAATAAATATCTAACTCAATTAAGTAAAATTTTTGACTAAAATATATTTTTAATTCTTGAAAAATATATTATTTATTAATTTCATTCCTTAAAAATTAATTTTATTAATTAAATCCCTTAAGTTTCAAGTCACTCATAAAATTGATCATTTTGTTTATTTTAATTTTATTAATTTAGTTCTTCAAAGAGATAAAATTATTGTGAATTGAAGGTTTGATAAATTTAATTGATAAAATTTATCTTAAAAAAAAATATTTTACTCTTTTTATTAAATAAAATGACAGTAAGAATAGTAGAGTTACATTACTCTAGTATTATCGGTTAGAGTACTAGTATGCCATGCTTAGACTTCTAGAGGTAGAGGTTCACTCAGATAAATATCTTCAAAGATTTTTTTTTTCCCTAAAAGAATAGTACTCAATTAGTCCTTGGAAGCTAGATGATCTCTTTGCGCAGAGATGGCAACCAAATAAGACCACCAAAAATTTTATAGGAATCCCTTCAACAAGTTGATTCAACCCACGTCTGCACTCTTTTCATGTTTTGAAACAATTGATTATATAAAAGAAAACATAAAGCCCTATACCTACAATCATTATTCATACAGATACAAGAAACGAAAATAATTTACCTCCAATGAGATTCTCTTCCTAAAATTGATGCCATGGTGTTTCATAAAAATTTTAATGACAACAAACATATAGAATGTTTTGATAAAGATAAATTATCTTTTCAGGTTGAAAAAAGTATGAGCAAGTGCCAACAAGGAGGCAAACCGAAAAAATGAACATTCAACAAGTCTTAGAGAAGAGAGTACAAAAGCATATGTCCTTTATTATAAGCTTGAAACTTCACAGGTACTTGAGCAAAACTGAAACCATCTATGTAGAACTGTTGGTGACAAAAATCAATCTAAGACTAAGTTAGGACAAGTTATTGATGTATCCCATTACAGACAAGGCTTCGACAAGAGCAAAGCAAAGACAGCGTCATCAAACTAGAGAATAAGCTCCATTCAACAAGGAAATTCTTAGTTCGAAGTCCTTTCAACAAGGGAATTCAATGATTTCAACAATCAGTAATAAGGAAAGGTGCTCAATATCGACAAGACAAAGATCATAAAGCTATTTGATATTGACCAAGTAACGAGAGATATCTCTCAAGAAAAGAGTTGTCAAAGGAAAGCTTGTCGAATAAGATATAGTAGGTCATTTGATGCCAAACACTCAGTAAAATTTCTAAGAAAGATGGTTGGAAAGCTTCTACATAGTAGCAGCCGTTACAAGACTCAGTCAAAAGTAGTTACTCTGAAGGCATTTGAATTTCAATTTTGAAATCAAATTGAAGAAACTGACTTGATAATATCAACGTCAGTTGTAGATGGTTTAAATGTTTAGAAAAAACATGATTTGCATGCGCGACACTTGTCGACAGGTGGTGTAATCTTAGAATGTAAGCAGTTACTTTTTTTTCTCTATAAATACTAGTTTCTCATATGTAATAAAGGTTGAATTCTTAAAAACACATCCTATACATCCTAAGTTCCAAAGACAATCCCATAAAATATGATCACTTCAAGTATGCCTTCCACTCTTCCATTTCAGGTATTTTGAATTCAATACAATTTACTTTTTCTATTATCTTCCTTTCATTGTCAATTTATGTTTCTTTATTTGATACTACATTATCTTTTTGTCAATTACTTTTCCTTATCATTTACATTCATGTTCTCTACTTTCATTATCAATTTACATTTCTCATCATTACTCTTTATTATCAAGTTACCTTTATTGTTAATTTACTTGTCATTTACATTTCATCATTGTTAGTTCGTTATTTTTCTGCGCTTATCTTTTCAAGAGCAAGAGGTGAAATTAGAATCTTGTCCTTGACAAGGTTTTAGGATTTACTTGTCATATCTTATTTTCCTTCATTGAAACTATTGACAAATTTTTCTGTAAATAATAATGTATAGAGCAAGTAACCAGACATCATAAGAGAAGATAATAGCCATAATAATCAATTGAAGAGTTGTGTTGATGTGAATTCTAAATGCTCAAACACATTAATTTGGTTTTTGGGAAATTACTTGATTTCTAATTCAAATGCCATTAAAACTATTTTATTTATATTTTAACTTACTTTTTCCTTTTTACGTCATGTCATAAATTTCTTTTTTATAATAAAAAATTTATATACTCGAGATATTATATAATGAATTTAATTTTGTTAAACTATCAATATAAATTTATTATTATTATTTAATTATATATTATTATATTATTTAAAAATTAAATTAAAAATAATATAAAAAATTATACGCTAAGGACTCTGACTAAATAAAAATAAAATACTTAAATAATTTAAGACAAAATAATTTATTATTAGTAAAAAAAAAATCAAACTACCTGACTTGTTCACTTTTTGAAGTTGTTAAAATGGGTTATAACCCGTGAGCTAACTCATCTCAACACACTAAAAGGATAGATTAGGTTAATTTTTTTCAACTCATTTAGAATCTGATTGTTTTGACTTGACTCGCATAATCCATGATTTAAACATTTAATACGAGCTAACTCAGTAGTTATTTCACAGAAAATTTCATGGGCTGATTATCATCAGCCCCGAAATGCAAAAAACCACCCAGGCCCATGCCAATATCCATCACGCAGCCCAGTCGCAGACCAGACGGCCATTCACGGTGCCACCCATTCGCGAACGGTGGTATGAGCATTTCGGTCTGCACAGACAGTGGAGACAGCACGAGTTGCAGACTTGGCCATTCCAGTTCCAGTCATTGCTCAGCGTCCCAAACACTCCAAACACCCCTTCTCACTTCTGACTGCGTTTCTTCTTCTTCGTTCCCAATGCATCTATGGCTCTTGAATTTTCAATCCTTCTCTATTGTCACGAGGATCCTCTCGCTCTTTCGGATCGGATGAATGACCCCAACCACAAAAAGAGTGTCTCTGTTTCTGCTAATAATCGGAGTTAAGTTTTCTGCACCCAATTGTTTTGGTGATTTCTCTGCAAAACAATGGCGTCCCAGAAGACCCTTTTGAGCATTTTCAACAGAAGTGTGTCGCTTCCTTCAAACCCAACCTCACTGTCCCACCAAGAACTCGCCCAGAAGATAGCCCAGAACCTTGTCAATTCCAGTGCTAAGCGTTTCAGACCCACCATGGAAGTGCAGTCTCTGCTCCCCTGTATCAGTCCCCATGTTACCCACCTTGTTCTTTCAAACCCCAGTCTTCCACCTCATTCTTGCTCGGCTTTTTTCTACTTCCTCAAAAAGGAACATTCCCTTATTGCACATAAACCTGACCTTCAGGCCCATGTAATTCTTGTTTCGAGACTTTACCAGGCTCGAAAATTTGCTGCAATGAAAAACATTTTGAATTGTATTGTTACCGATGGGGGGCTTTGTTGCCGTGCTTCGGGTATCATTTCTTTGGTTGATGAAAGTGAACCCCCATTTGTTGAGAAGCTGTGTGATATGTTATTCAGGGTGTATGCTGATAATAGGTTGTTTGAAGAGGCTTTTAGGGTCTATGATTATATGGAAGAGAAGGGGTTGGTGATGGAAGAGAGGTCTTGCTTTGTACTTTTGCTTGCTTTGAAAAAATATGGTGAAGTGGACTTGTGCCTTAGGTTCTTTCGTCGGATGGTTGAGTCGGGTGGTGTTGAAATCAAAGTTCAGTCTTTGACACTTGTGATTAATGGGTTATGTAGTAGAGGAGACGCTGAGAAAGCCAAGGCATTGATGGATGAGATGGTGGGTAAAGGCGTTGTTAAACCAAATGCATTCACTTACAATACATTGTTGAATGCATATGTTGGAAGAAAAGATCAAAGGGGTGTTAATGAGATACTGAGATTGATGGAGAAGGAGCAAGTTGTTCGTAGTTTGGCTACATATGATATTTTGATTCAGTGGTATGCAAGTTCTGGAAGTATCGGGGAAGCTGAAAAGATATTTGTCAACATGTGCAAAAGTGAGATAGAACTGGATGTTAATGTGTATACGTCAATGATAAGTTGGAATTGTAGGTTAGGAAATATTAAAAGGGCATCTGCTTTGTTTGATGAAATGACTGAGAGAGGCATTGTTCCTAATGCTCATACTTATGGGGCCCTAATCAGTGGTGTATGCATGGCGGGCCAAATGGAGGTTGCAGAAGTCTTGTTAAAAGAGATGCAAAGTAAGGGAGTTGACCTAAATATAGTGATTTTTAATACAATGATGGATGGTTACTGTAAAACAGGAATGATAGATGAAGCCTTGAGACTGCAAGTTGTCATGGAAGGGAAAGGATTTGAAGCAGATGTGTTTACATACAACATTCTTGCTAGTGGGCTCTGTAAATTGCATAGGTATTGGGAAGCCAAGAGGACTTTAAATACAATGGTAGAGAAAGGAGTGAATCCAAATGTTGTGAGCTTCACAACTTTTATTAAGATATATTGTAAGGAAGGAAATCTTACAGAAGCCGAGAAGTTGTTTTGGAATATGGAGAAAAAGGGAGAGGTGCCTAATATTGTTACATACAATACTCTAATAGATGCATATAGTAAGAAAGAAAAAATGAAGCAAGCTCGTATGTTAAAATCTGCAATGATAGAGAAGGGGTTATTGCCAGATGTATATACATACACATCACTAATACATGGGGAATGTATTGTTGGCAGGTTAGATGAGGCAATGAAACTTTTCAATGAAATGTTGTCAAGGGGCATAACTGGAAATGTAGTAACATATACAGCAATTATTACAGGTTTATCCAAGGAGGGGAGAGCAGATGAAGCTTTTAAGTTATATGACGAGATGATGGGGATGGGCCTAACACCTGATGATAGAGTATTTACTTCACTTGTAGGTAGCCTTCATAAATCCTGCTCTCACGGTGCTCTACAAGAAAATGAATATGAGGAACAAAAGTAGACACTTCAAATACCTCGAGCTGGTCAAATATTGGTTTGGCATTCACACTGGTAGATAAGGTTATGAAGTCATGATGATTTTGCAGTGCAAACGAGAAGAACTGGGTAAGAGGAAAATCCTGCTTCCACAGTACCAAAATCAGAGTTTGGAAGCTGGGATAAAGTACAAACATTCTGATGTTGGGTAATATACAAACCGTCTCATATTTATCATCTTCTATTTATTTGCTTTATAATTTTTTCTTTTGATTAGTAATAGATTACTTTTGACCTTTTAAATTGTAAGCAAGTAGGAAAAGAAAAAAGAAAGTTAAAAACAAAAGTTAACTGTGGCCTTCATATTCTAATTTGATACATGTATAACTGTTTAACACTTCTAACTTTAAATGTCCTGTTAAATAACTCAAAAATGCAGATTCAGCATCCTTGGCCTTCTAGGAGCAAGATTCCTGCTTCCTCTGACCACCAAGAAGAATCCCGTTGGCACTTTGCCATTCTCTTCAATTTCTCTTCATTCAATTTTACCAACCACATCCCAGTCACTAATCCAGCTACTGACAGAGTCTGTGGATGTGTGTTCTTAAATAGTTATTTTAATTAGTCAAATGGTTCTGTTGATCACAATTTTGAATTAGTCAAATGGTGATTTTTAACATATCTTTTCATTTTATGCGCTTTGGAAATACTAGACTAAAGCTTCTGAAGGGCAGGATATGTCCCCTATGGTATTTATACTCTATACCTTGATATATATTGTTTCATCTTGGATGTGCTGTAAAGTTATGTAGCTGGAGAAAGTGATTTAGTATTTTGAATAAAGATTTCATCATCATTGTTGGGGGATGTTAAAAAAAAATTTGTAAATTGGTTTATTTTACTATGCCATACTCCTGTTTACTGCTATTTGATGACTGGATTTTGAAATGTCATGGCAGTTTTATGGATTATCAAATAAATTAAGGAAATTTTTACTGAAGCCTATGGTTGCTTATTATGTGAATTTTCTGTTAATTATAGTCTCACAAATCGCAATGTTTGATGGTCTATAACCATATTATTTTACTATTTATTACTTTTTGGGTGATAGTGGGAACTTCAATATAGATTTTTTAGCAACTTGATCTATGGAATGGATATATATAGGCTGGCCATAGATCAGTAATCAGAATGACTATATTAGAATCTCAGCTTGGTTTGATCGGCAGTTGGAACTAATAAAATGCATGTTTGGGTGGGCATTTGCCGAACTGCTTTTGCCCATAGACAAAGATGTTTGGTTGTACCTTGAAATCGACCTCTCAAACTTGCTTCTGGCCATAAACTAGTTTCTTATCCAAAGTAACATTCACTTGCTTCTGCATTCAGCAATGGTGATTTACGGCAGAAGTAAAATCCTGCAATGGTCAAGTACCCACTCTACCCTTCTTTCAGCTCTTGCCCGATTCACGTTCATCTCCACTTCAAATTCCATGACCGTGTCTTCTTCTGCTTCCCCAGAATCATTCCACAAGCAATCAAGAGAATGAAACTGTTGGAATTTCCTATCAAATTGTGAAAGCTTTGTTTTGTTTTGTTCATTAGTGCATCTCAGTTCATTTCCTTGTGTACACGAGTCACATTACAGCCCTCAAAATCTGTTTGGTTGGTTAATAATAGTGTGTAAGCTAGAGGCTTAACTTTTTTAACCTTGTGTTCTGTTTGGACTGCCAAATTGTCCTTCCAAATTGTCATACTGCTTCTCATGTTCATGAATTATTCTTGCTTGTGGCATTTGAATGCACTTGTTCACCATCAGAAGAACAATCTCAGTAATAGGAAGTGCTTGGTATAAATGAACATGGGATGACTGGGGGAAAATCACCTATCCGCTCCTGCCCTTACATTTGTCTGATTTGAATTCCTCCTTCTAGGATCCATCTTAGGTGAATGAGTGATAAGTCTTGTATTTCTGCTGATTGGAATGTGTGAAAATTGAACTTCCATAGCTTGTTCTTGATATGCACGATCAGTTAACAGATTGGAGTATTGGACATTAGTGTGTCTCAGATTTATTTTATAAACGTCTGTTTACAATTTAGAAGCATTAATTTCATACTTCATGAATCAAGAGGGATATTTTCGTACTTCAAGAAGCGCTAAAGATGTGGAACATTGTCCCTGTTATCACCACAAAAACAACAGCCAACCCCTCTGACAATGCTGATGTGAATCCCAGTTAATCTAATGCAACAAAGATTGTACGAGAAATTAGCTATCCCAGGTGTGAAATATCTGACAAAAGATAATTAGCCACTTCTGAAATTGGGGTCACCTTAAAATAAAATTGTTTCTTTTTCATTTTAGTTGCAATTAGAGATGAAAAATTGCTTATTGTCTAAAGAAAATTGCCTATTGTCTAATGTGCATTCTGCAAGAATTCATCCCGCAGAATGCATTCTGGCTAGGTTTTACACGTACTGTAATCCCCCTATCTATTAAACGAGAGTCCTTTCTTTGAGAGTGGATGCATTTCAACGGGTACTCGCCACGAAAAAGCTACACTTCTCACTTTCTATGATTGACACGTATAACTCTGCAAAATCTCTTCTCTCTGACCTGACCCCAAGTTCACTTTCTTTGCAAAGCGAAAATACTCTTGGCTTTTATCTCCATTTGTAAACTTTCACTCCATATTTTTATTTGATTTTTGAAACTTTCTCTTCCCTCTCACCTGGTGTCTTTTTTTTTTTTTTGTCACTATCTATTTGAAATTTGAATCCCCATCCTGAACCTGAAGACCTCCAAAAACCCTATATTTCTCACCAATCCTAACTCCAAGAACCCATCGCCTCAATGCCTCACATGAGGATTGTAACATCTCCTAAATTATGACTAATTTTTGAATGCTTATGTATGAATATGCTTGTTTGACATCCATTAGAATTTTAGAAAGGATCCAAGTTATATAATGAAAATCAATATAGGGTGATAATTTAACCCTAATTAATTAAGGTTTAGTCTTGAATTTAAGCCAAATAGAATAACCTAAAGAGCCTAAAACCATAGAAACCAATGAAAAAGTTAGAAAGTAACTAAGTCAACCAAGTCAACCAAGTCAATCCTAAGTTAATTAAGGAAATCTAGTCAAAAAGTAACTAAATCAAGCAAACTTAGTTACTTTATGTAACTAAGTCATCATGAGATTAGAGATAAAAGCCACTTGGAGGTATCTTATTGGCTAGAAAATGAAGTCATTATTAAGGGATGACATAGTCTAAAACACATGGTAAATTTACTTCGTTAATATTTAGAGTCTTCCAAGCCAAAAGTAACGTGCAAGATGACTTGCAATTCACAAAGCCCCATGCAATTAATTGAAAAGACACTAAGTTAGCCAAGGAACAAGGGTTACACGGCCATGCATCCTAGAAAGCTAACTTGAATGACCAAGTTACTTAAAATCAAACTAAGTAATCATTGCTCAACTAGATAAGAGGCCATGTGTCTTAACCCTAGCTAAAGATATGTCTTAATTAAGAAGATTCTTTCATTAGTCAAAAAGAAGAAGAAGATCACATCCCATGAATCTATCGATGCACGACCATGCACTTACTTGGCAACTCAAGAAAGCCAAGTTATGATTACATGCAATTTGGAAAATTTCAAGCGGGCAAACTCAAAAGTTAATGACTAACCTTACTAACTAAGTGATAGAAATCCCATAAACCAATTCAAAAATAAATGGAATAAGATACTCAACTCAATAAAGCATAAGTCCTAACCCATGCACGACCATACACTCCAAGGAAACCAACTGAGGCAACTTAGTTATTCAAAGCAAAACAAGCTAGTTAAAGCTATGTCTCTAGGTGAGGAACTAACTTAAGGAATCAAGTTAATCTAACTAAACTAAGCAATCATTAACTAGTAGATAAGATGCCATGTGGCATCACCCTAACCAAGACATGGATTAGATCACATTTCCTTAAGCAAGAAGCCATCCCTTTAGCAAGAAACACTCACATCACACACTCATTCTCTTCCTCTCTCCCTTGCATGGCCATACACACACACACTAACTCTATAAATACCTCACCCATACACCTTTCATGCACATACACATTTAAGTACCAAAACTCCGCCCTTTTGTTACTAGAACTCGTGTACCATCAAGAAGGAAGACCACTAAACCTAATCAACTTCACGTAGGGAATAATAACTCTTCTCTACTTCACTCTTATTTAACATGTTTCTGTTTGGTGCACTTGGATTGTTTGATGGATATCATATTCTTTGTTCCATGGTTCATTTCTTCTGCTCCTTTTATTTTCTCATTTTTATGATACGTTCATTTTGAAAGTTTAAGACCTTGGATTATGTGATTTAACAAGATTATGTTCTATTACCAATAATTAAAAATGATCCTCAAGGAGGTGATCTAGACAATTTTGAGAAATCATCCTTATGGGGGTGGTCTCACCAAGCTTGGATATGATCCTCAAGGAGGTGATCCCATATGATTAAGTTCACATTAGTGGCAAAGGCAAGGGGGCCCTTGCAAGCAGAAAGAGCTCTATTCCTATGTTTATGATCATTTTGTAAGGTTTTGAAAATGTAAGATGGGTAATATGACATATAAAGAACAAGAAACTTAATGAATGGGAGTTTGATGAATAGAGAAGCCATTTTCTGTATTAAGTTATTGCTGAAAACATTATAATTTAAAAAATTAAATGTTATTATTTCCTACTGAGATTTTATCTCACCTTTGTTTATGGTGATTTTAGATTAAGACATCATGCCTTTCATTCACGTGATGGTTGAAATAGAGTTCTTTTGGGTTGACATTCCCGAAGTTGGAGCCGTGGAAGCGGTTTAAAGCATCCGCATTATTCAACTAGATAATAATGACCCATGTTAAAGTTAGGGATCTAATTATGTAATGTAAAGATCTATAAAAGTCACCTTTTGGAGGGGTTATGTATGATAGCTTAGCCCCCTCCCTTTTTGATTGTAAGATAAAACTATAAGGTGACTCTTGATGTAGTAGCCCTAACTCTTATGTATAAAGTATAAAAAAGTTTGTTTTGTGCATGATATTATGTGTGATTTTCTCCTTAGATTAACCTTAGATCAAAGTGGCAAACGAGATGTTTAATATCCTTAGAACATAACACATCATGTGTGAAAATATGTATAAAAGAGTTACTATGCACTAAGATAAGCAATTATAAGCAAAGGAACAAGAAAAAAATAAGGCAAGTCTCGGCCCTCTGGGCACCTAGGTGGAGGTTGTCTAGAGACTGGGCGCCCAATTCCCAGCGCCTAGGAGCTGGCCTGCCCGAGAGCAGGACTTGTTTCTAATTCCTGGGCACCCAGGCAGTGAAGTCCTAGCGCCCAGACGGTGGAGTGGCCGAGAGTATGTGTTATTTTACCTAGAAAAGAATCAAGTTTAGGGAGTTTCATGGAAGTCTAAGACAATCCATGAGTTACATCTTTAATTTAACATGGTTTTAAGGTTAGAATTCAACTAATTATGCATGGAAACTTAATTTGATTCTAAGTTGTATTTAAAAAAACTTTAGGGTTGAGTATCGTAAGTATAAAGAGTAAAGAGTAACAAATGGACAATGAGTTAGTTGAGTTAGTTTAACTTAATTATAGTTAAAATCTACCATAGTTAACTTTATCATAAACTAAATCAAAGCTAATTAACTAAGTATGTGACACAATACTCCTAAGGTAGCGTGTTACAAGGATTTCATTTGCAATTTGCAATTTGCCATTGTCACTGGCGTTGAAGCCTCCTCCGCCTTCCGCCTCTGCTCATAGATTAGAGCCTCCCACAAACCCATCGTATATACTTTCTACGCTTTGCTCCAATTTATTCTCCTTTTTTGAATGCATCCATTGCTCTATCATCTTGCAAACCCATGGTAACTTACTTGGTTTTGATCCAATTTTATTTTGCATCTTTTCTGGTTATGTTTTTTCTCCATTGATATTGACTGACTGTTCTTTCAATATGAAAGCAACTTGGTGACAATTTTTTTTTTCAAAGAGTGCTCTAAATGCTTGCTAAGTTAGGTGGAGATATGCAAATTGAATTCTCTATTATGATATTGCTAAATTATAAGATAGTTACATTTGAATTAATATTGCTAAATTATTTGATTGGTATATTTCCTCTTAAATTTAGAATCAGAGACTTTTTTTGCAATCTAGAAATGCCTTTACAAGTGCGACAATCTTTTACACGCGCATAACATTTTAGCAGTAGTCAAACGTACTGCCACAATAGCAGCAAACTGAAATAATAAGATAGAAGAACTGTTAGACCTTTAGTTGCTTGAGGTGTAGAATATTAACTCTGGCAATTCAGGGTGAATGCATAATATTTCAGGTGGGTGCAGCATCTGATGGTCCAGCATCTTAGTAACACACCATAATTTGTATGTATCCAAGACAGAAAATATAAAATGAAAAAACTATCCAAGACAAGAAAATAGTTCAATCTTTAATCCATTCATCTAGAGTCAGCTAAAGTTTTGGAGAAAGATTACAAGCAAAGAGCTCCTGCCAAGCTTCCTCAACTTACAACTGCCATAAAGAGTTTAACATTGTGCCATTGTTTTGTTATTAAGCGCCATTGTTTACTTTGTTAAGTGCCGATTTCTTTGTTTTTTGCACTGTTATAGCCTTATATATTGATGTGCTGCCGAATTGCCTTATCTTCTAAGCCTTACAATACATGCTTTACTGACAATCTTGAAACTGCTGGTCCTTTGCTTTGCTGTCGCCCATTGTAGTTACTTACTGAAAGATGCCCTATTAATGATTGTCGCACGAACTATTTGAATATGCACTTTTGGAACTTAAGAGTGTCTTATTTTTTTTTACAGCTATTTGAAGATGCACTATATGTTAATGTAGTCAAAATGGTGTATTTGAGCAATGCACAAATATGTCCTACACTAAAGTATATTAATATGCAGGGTGGCATATGAATATTGCAATCATATGGGTAGGAAATAGTTCATGTCCTACACTATATAATTGCATATTTTTTATCTATGCAAACAGTGGCTATTCTTTATTTGTTGATTCTTGGTATATCCTCTTGATTAATAAGGTTTTATGATCATTGTCTGGTATGCAAGTTACTTTCTTACATGTATAAGCATATTGAAATAATTTATAAAGACAGATTGCAATTTTTCTTCAAATTTTTCCTTACTGGTTAGTATTTGGAAGAAAAACATACTGACAAGGCACTATTCCCAATTGGTCCTCACACCTCAGCTCACGGCAATCAATATTCAGGTAATTTTAAATGTAAGTCCTACTGGTTTATATTTTGAGCTCTCATATATTCTGAAAAACAAAAAAAAAATGATCAATTTAATGGCTTTATAACCATATTCGACGAAAGTTAGGGCCTAATGCAACTCTTAGGTTCTCGACTCTTGATCATGTTCTCTAGGTCCTCCAGGATGGTAAAACATGTAAGATGGTGAAATGTAGAAGATGTAGTTATATGCATTAACCAATATTCATTGTTATAATATAGGCATGATAGAAATGTAGAAGATATAGTTATATGCATTAGAGAACATTTATTCTAATGATAAATTGCACAAATATTATTTTTCTTTCCATTGTCCTAGCAATCAGACAAAGAAAGCAAAAAAATCAGTGAAATGTCTGATATATATATATATATATATTCCTTTCAATGTCTGTTCTTAAATTCATTGGACAAGGGTCATCAGAAAGTGCTTATGTAATTATTTAACCAGATTCAATTTTCTGGTTGTATATATCTCCATGCATAAGTCAAGGATAATCAGCCCAAAGCATTTGAATTTTGTAGTAGAAAGCAACACTTTTGGTTGTTAGCTTCAGTGAAAAAGAACAAAATGGAAAGGACATGAGGCATGAAAGGCTCACGCATATTAGCTATGGTTTTAGTCTGTCTTAAGTTTGCATAAATTTCAGCAAAGTGCTTGATCCATGAAAATATGGATTCCCTTTAGTCACTGAAATGTGAGTAAATTTTAAAATCTACAAGAAAAATAAGCTACCCTTTTGTTGATCAGGAATATATACAGGTCAGAGTGAGAATAATAGTCATTTTTGACAGAAAATTTATAAAGAAAATCTTTGAGGTTTTGGAGGGGAGAATTAGTTCAAACAAATAAGACTTGATTTAGGATGTCAGCTATCACAGAATGAATTGAAGGGGCAAAATGCAAAATGTGCACGGGACAGCAAAATTGAGAGTAGATGTAGAACACCAGTTGAAATGGGAGTCCCAAGAAATTTCTGTGCTTATGCCAATTTTATATTGTTTCTCCAAATATTGTTCATATGATGATGCTATGCTTTAAACTAAAGTTTGTTTGCATAATTCCTGTTTAATCGTGAAAATGTTCTTCAATGCTGATTCCACTTTCAAACTTTTTATTGGTGTCTTTTTGGCCATTTTCAATCTGCAATCTATTTCCATATGGGGTTCCTTTCTTTCTGATGGTGTTTTGCGATTGTCCCGGTACATTAATGATCTGTTTGGTTGCTAATAAGGGCTGTTATACAAATTAAATACCACATGGCATGCAGTTCAAAGCTATATGTTTTTCTCCTTAGTTTGTTTTGCATTTATGTTCCAACACTTTAAAGAATGAACTCTTGTATGCTCTTTCAATATTGTGTCCTTTAACTTGGGCTCTGCTATCCTCTTTTGATCTCTTTCGATCCCAATTCAAGGAGACCAACGTTTTTTAGCTTCTTAGTTCATGTATACACTTTTGATGCAATAGGTTGTAGTTTGTAATTTCAAGTTTATGCCATTTACAGATTTAAAGGTATATCACACTATGAGGGAGTTGATTCAAATAACCACATGACCCT
Organism: Castanospermum australe; assembly: GCA_019955255.1. Lineage (NCBI taxonomy): Eukaryota > Viridiplantae > Streptophyta > Magnoliopsida > Fabales > Fabaceae > Castanospermum > Castanospermum australe. Next base: position 453,824 of record NSJW01000371.1, on the reverse strand, counting down.
GCCTTGCTCTGGGGAGCTCCTAATTGAAGAGCCCCATAGCAAGGCAGGTGGAACCGTGGAAGAGTTATGTTTGAATTTCTTGCTTAGTCCACTCAACTCAGACTAGACTCGCATGTCTTAGAGATAGGTTGTGGTGCTGAGTTGGCTTGCATTTCATACGGTACTTGAATCCCAAACACTACCATTGTCTTGAAAGGGATGAGCCCTCTCTTATGGCTGCATTTAGATATGACTGTATGAGCTTCTTTCCCAAGGCCTCTTATCTAAATGGCCTTTAATAGTGAAGGGTGTTTCAATAAGATTGGTTCTGGAGTTACTTGAGAATGATTTGTGAATAGCTTGAGGAAAAATTTATCAGCTCATGGATTTATATTTATATATTACAAACATAGATCCCTTGATGTTAGGGATTGACGAGATTATTTACAACAAGAGAATCAACTATTTTCTATTCTATCTATACAAGATATCAAGAGAATCTACTATTTCCTATTCTATCTATACAATATATCTACTAATTATTAACTAACTCAAAGAATATCAATAACTAAATCAAAGAATATCAACACTTCCTCTCAAACTGGTACATATATATCATATGCATCAAGTTTGTTATATTTATATGTTACCCTCGGGCCCCAAAGAGACTTGGTGAAGATATCAACTAGTTGATCACTAGAATTTACAAATAAGGTAGTTATTTCTCTGGAGAGGATCTTTTCACGAATGAAATGGCAATCAATTTCTATATGTTTAGTTAGCTCTTAAAAGATTGGATTGGAGGCAATGTGCATGGCTTCTTGATTATCACAAATGAGTTTCATGGGCCCTAATTTGCAAAACTTTAATTCTTGAATCGGTTGTTTCAATCATATAAGTTCACACATAGTAAGTGCTATAGCTCCATATTCTGCTTCTGCACTTGATCTAGCAACTACATTTTGCTTTTTACGTTTTCCATGAGATGAGGTTGCCTCCAATAAGAACACAATACCCAGAAGTCGACCGTTTGTCACTAGGAGATCCTGCCCAATCTGCATCTGTATATGCAACAATGTTTGTATGGCAGTCTATTCTCATAGATCAATCCCTTCCTAGGAGAACCCTTAATATATCTCAAAATTCGAACTACTGTATCCCAATGATTGTCACAGGAAGAGTTAAGAAATTGACTTACAACGTTACTAACTGCAAAAGATATATCTGGTCTAGTCATGGTGAGATAGTTTAATTTTTCCACCAGTCTTCGATACCTTTCTGGGTCTGAATAAGGCTCCCCTTGATCTGGTAGAAGTTTAACGTTTGGATCCATAGGAGTATCAATTGGTTTACAATCTAGCATTTCAGTCTTTTTCAAAATATCAAGAGTATACTTCCTTTGAAAGATAACAATGCCTATTTTTGATTGGGTCACTTCAATACCGAGGAAGTACCGTAATCGGCCCAAGTCCTTAGTTTAGACGTGTTGAAACAGGTGTTGTTTTTAGGCCCTTGATGCTATCATGATCATTTCTTGTAATGACAATATCATCTACATAGACCACAAGATAGATGCAATTGATTAGAGGATGAATGTTTATAGAACACAGAGTGGTCTGCTTTACTACAGACCATGCCAAATTGCTATATGACTTTACTAAATCTTCCGAACCATGCCCGTGGAGACTGCTTAAGACCATATAGAGATTTATGTAACCTACAAACAAGACTCAACTCCCCTTGAGCAACAAACCCATGTGATTGTTCCATATAAACTTCCTCTTCCAGGTTGCCATTTAGAAATGCATTCTTGATATCCAATTGATAGAGAGGTCAGTGGTTCATGGCAACCATCGATAAGAATAGGCGAACAGAGGCCATTTTAGCAACAGGGGAGAATATATCTCCATAATCAAGGCTTAATATTTGAGTATAGCCCTTAGCCATAAAGCGTGCTTTCAAACGGTCCACTTGTCCATCAGGGCCCACCTTGACAATAAAGACCCATCGATAACCAACTATAGATTTCCTGAGAGGGGAAGGAACAAGAGTCCATGTATGATTGGAATCCAAAGCTGCCATCTCGCCAATCATGGCCTAATGCCATCTTGGATGGGAAAGTGCTTCCTAGACAGTTTTAGGAATAGAAATCGACAAGGCAGAAACAAAGGCATAATGGGATGAAGATAAATGATGATAGCTCAAGAAATTATAGATAGGATGAGGATTATGAGTAGAACGTATGCCTTTACAAAGAGTGATGGGCAAGTTAGCGGAAGCTTCAAATAGGCCCGGGACAAGTAGAGATGCTGGAGCAGGAGATGAATTGTTTGAGTCTGGAGTGAAAACAGCCTCTAGAACCACAGGACGAGGTCGACACTGAAAAGTGATAAATGGGTGCGATGAAGAATGTGTCTGCAAACTAAGAGGTGCGGGCACTTGTGAAACTGAAGGATCAGAAACAGGTAAATCAAGACAGGGAATTGGTAGAAGCTGAGAAATGGAGTTAGGCTCGATTGGTGAGGTGAAGTAAGGAGTGTCCTCAAAGAAAGTAACATCTGCAGATATGTAAAAATGATTTGTGGAAGGGAGTAATATCAATAGCCTTTCCGAACCCGAGAATAATCAAAGAAAAATGCACTTAATAGAACGAGCAGACAATTTATCAAGACCTGGAGTAAGATCATGCACAAAACAGGTAGAACCAAAAACGCGAGGGGAGACAGTATAAAGACGATCCTTAGGAAACAAAAGAGAGTGGGAAACTTCATTATGTAAAACAGAAGATAGCATGCGATTGATTAAATAATCAACGGTGAGAACAATATCACTCCAAAATTTTAAGGGTACGTTAGCATGCAACAAAAGAGTTCGAGCAGTTTCAATAATATGACGATGTTTTCTTTCTGCTATGCCATTTTGTTATAGAGTGTGCGGACAAGTTGACTGATGAAGCATGCCATGAGATGCTATAAAGAAATTGAAAGGAGTAGAAAAATATTCTTTTGCATTATCACTACGCAATATGCGAATAGAGTGCCCAAACTGGGTTTGAATTTCATTGCAAAAGTTTTGAAAAATAGTGAATAACTCTGAATGATTTTTCATGAAAAATATCCATGTACATATAGAAAAATCATCACACGACTCACACTCTAAAGACTGCAAATAAGAGATATGGGGAACCATCTTCTTTAGCTTATGTAGACTTGGATGACTCAGACGACAATGAAGGAGATTAGGAGACTCGGTGGCAGCACATATGGTAGAGGATGGAGGCTAGAGATAATAGAGTCCATGCGATTTAGATCATGAGCCAATCGTCTGTCCCGTACTCCGGTCCTGGATGAGAAAAGAATCAGCAATGAAGGTTATGGGGCAGTTAAGAGTGCGGGTCAATTGACTAAGAGAAATTAAATTAAAGGGACAACCAGGAATAAACAGAACAGAATTCAAATATAAAGATGGGAGAGGTGTAGCTTGACTAATGCTGGTGGCTATAGTCTTAGAACCATCAGCGAGGATGATGTGGTGTGGTGCCTTGGAGGATGATAATTTTGAGAAAATAGAAGGATTACTAGCTATGTGATCGAAAGCACCAGAATCCAAAATCCAAGATCCAACAAACAAAGAATGAGATAGGCAAACTGTGGAATTACCAGTATGGGCTTATAGTGGCTGATGATGAAGCTTGTTGGGTTGCTTTACGTTGAAGATACTCTTTATACTCATTGTCTGACAGTATATTCTAGTTGTTAGTCCTTGACTCGGTTGTTTACTCAATACCAGGTGACTGAGATTGTGTCAAATTAGCGGATTTCTCAAGGAAACCATATAGGGAATAGTAATAGTCTTGAGTATGGTCCAAGCGTTTATAGTTGGAACATTGAGGACGACCACCAAAACCACAGCCACCTCTACCACAACTACTACCATGGCCACGACCACGGCCTCCACGGTCAGCAGAGACAAAGGATGAGGACTCTAAACCTGTTTGGGAACCAATTCCTGATGTTGCATCTGGAGAAGAAACTCGTAATAATCGATTAATGAGATCCTCCACCATAGGAATATTTGAGTTTGTTAGGATTTGATTCCGAACAAATTCAAAATCTTTTATGAAGACCATGGAGAACAAAAACCATATACATGTTGTCAAGCTTGTCTAAAATCTTCTTAAGGTTATCACTAGTCAGTATCAACTTGATTTCTTCAATTGTGGACTGTGCTTTGTTTAGATATGAAGGCAGGTCATGATCTGTCATGTGGAGCGTTGCCAGATTATGAACAAAATTGTACAGACGTTGGATATCATTAGAGTAGATGCTCTGAGCCTTTTTCCATATGTTATGACAAGTTTTATAGGAACGAAAATGCACTAATAGTTTTGGATCAATGGATTGCCACAATAAGGATACCAACTAATAGTCAGTCTTCTTTCACTGGTCCCTCTCATCAGCAGGGATGTCCTTCGCCTTCTTGGTTAGATGCTCAGAGAGTCCCTGACTTAAAAACCAAATATCAACAGCAGCATTCTAATCTAAATAGTTCTTACCATTGAGTTTTTTCAAAGTTATGGTGGGGTTGCCAAAGAAGGAAAAGGAAATAAGGCCCTTCTTTGAGGATTCAAAGGTGACACAAGATAAATCAGATGCAGAAGCCATGAATGGGGAAGAAAACGACAAAAAACGTGAGATTTTCTGATAGTTTGATGCTGGACGTGAAACCCCAGGACAAGAGATAGTTCAAATGGAATTCTGACCTCCAGAATAGGATCATGGGGCAGCGACGAGCTGAACAGGACTGGCAGCAAGATGATCAGAGGTCAGGAAGATGGTGTGTGGCTTACACGCGCGACGGTGCTTTCTTATTGTGCGTACGGGCGCGTGACAGTGCCTCCGGCGACGGCGCTCGGAAGGATGACTGGTCGGTGGTTTCTGATACAATTCGTGCCTTCACCTTGCTGGTTCAGGGTGTCGAGACCAAAGATCTAACCTGGACAATGGCTGAAATAGCGTGATTCTTAGGGTTTGAGTTTTAAGATTGTGCAAGCTCTGGTACCAACTTGAGAATGATTTGTGAATGGCTTGAAGAAAAATCTCAGCCCATGGATTTATATTTACATATTACAAACATAAATCCCTAGATGTTAAAGATTGACGAGATTATTTACAGCAAGAGAATCAGTTATTTCCTATTCTATCTATACAAGATATCAAGAGAATATGCTATTTCCTATTCTATTTATACAAGATATCTACTAATTATTAACTAAATCAAAGAATATCTACAACTAAATCAAAGAATATCAACAGAGTTATTTAATTATAATGTTCTGCCTAATGATTATTTATTGGTGTCTTGAGGTAAAAAGGCTAGCCTACTATTTTTCTAAAATTATTTGTCTAGTTTAATCATGATGTAATGGTTACATTTTAGCACTCATCCTGTGTTGTGTTAGGGGATATTACAAAGGATACAGAGTTACAATTTTAAATAGTTATCTATATTTTAGGATTTAATTTTTGTAACTAAAGCATTTTGCCAAATGCCTCAAAATTTTCAGCGGGAGAAAAAGGGCTGGGGGTTTACAATTTTGTCAAAAAACATGAAGGTTTACCTTCTGCTTGCAGTATTTTATTGTATAGTTCCTAATTCTATTAGTGAACACATGGTATGAAGGTTTGGTGCCAAACTAGAGTAGGAGCACAATCAATATGTAAGGTCAAACCAAGCTGTGGTGGATGGTAGGAGCTTTCATAGTTACAGCTAACCTTTATATTATAATGCCAGGAGATTGTCAGAAGAATCCTTCCGAAGTGATGATCACTGCCAGTGTCAACGTAAGTTATAGCTTTCACTGCATATAATTAGCATCTTAGCAGCAAACCTGAATCTTATGTCTCTCTTCCTCTTTCCACAGTGACATTGAAATTTTTCATCACCTCCATTATCAATGGTACTTTATCTTCGCTTGAAAATGCTTTGTCCTTTTTTTTTGTGGGCATAAAATGGATTCCAGAAACCGGAATAGATTTTGCTTGAAGGTGGAATTGGAATTGTTTTTTGAAATACTTCCAATGAAGCCTGGATAAGCAACAAAAAATAGGTGGGAAATGCAATTATTTTCTAAATAATTTTTTAAAAACTTATTTACACTTCTTACTTTTTAAGTGTATAATATACTCCTTATTTATTGTTCTTACATATCATTATCAGAATAATAAATTTTTTTCCATGTTAATTATATGTTATTTGATAAGCATGTGAATTAAATTATAGAATTTTCTTTTATTTTGTTAATAAAAACATTTTAAGTGCGTTAATTATCAAAATTAATTATCAAAATTAAAGATCAAATATTTATTTGGATTAGATTTTAGTTGATTTTAAAAGAATTGATGTTGAAAGAATTTGCGTTAATAGTAGAGTTCTGAAAACCGGATCGGACCTATCGGTCAGACCGATTCAAATGAGAACCAGACTATTGGCCGGTTTAGTCAAGCCTCTGTGATTGGTGTGCTGAAAACCGACTACAGAACCGTCGAACTGGATGTAAACCGTCCAAATCGAGCAAACCAGCCATGATTTGATTGCTCGCTGGTTCAGCGCTTCACCTCCAATTGAACAAAAGCTCCTTGGCTTGGTTCGAACCTAGGACGTGGGATCGAGTAGCAAAAGATTTTGCCACTGCACCAAGTGGAATTTCATTACTTAAGGTGCCTTATTATATATTTAATATGAAGTAGGGACATAGTTCTGACTTTCAGCAAAAGGTCCTTGTTTCGAACTTAGGATAAGAGGCCAGATGAAAGAAACATTGTCACTGCTCCAGTGCAATATTTATAACATATGGTACATTATTATATTTAAAATATGTATATAATTTTAAATTAGTATAAATATTATATTTTAAAATATAAATACATATTTAATTATATACTAATTCAACCACGATGGAACCATTAAATCATAAATCAGTCACCTCATCAGTTTAATAACCGGTTCAGTTTTCAGAACCGTGATTAATAGAGTTGATTTGTATTTAGGAATTAATATATCAAAAATTAGTTTATAATTTGTTTGAATGATAAAGTAAAATTACTTTTGAAACATAATTATAGGTATACTTCTAAAAATTTTATCGGATCTATACCTTGATCACTTCTGTTTGATTGTGTGTATGTTTACCTTTTCCTTTTGTACTGTCATGGATAAACTTTGGAGACTTATGTTTATAGTTTGTCATTAATGTTAGTCCAAAAAATAGTTAACATTCTCCCATATACATGATGATCATTTTAGGAAATGAAATCTCACCTTGATTTATATAGATACTGTACAGGCAAGTCATAACCAACCCAACAAATTTTAATTAATGTGTAGATCAGACTATTGTCTTGCTTACAATGTGATACATCAAGGATTAAAATATTAAGACTTACTAGTAATCAATTAATCATGCTTTCTAGTTGCAGTACATAGGATACAAACTTTTCTGGAAGCAGAGCCATTATAGGACTTATATTGAACTATGATTTGGTCGCCTCAAAATTTAAGTGCCTAAAATCTTTTGAACTGATTATTGGTTAATCGTTCTGAAATCTTTTTTATTTTTATTTTTATTTTTGAATCTTCTTTTTAGACAAAACATTAATGATTGACAACAATATGGTTGAATTTGATATCTTTCATCCTTTTTAAAATGAAATAATCATTTTAATATCATTTAACATCAATTATATTAGTATTAATTTTTCTTAAACCGTTCACTTGTATTGAATGTCATACTTCACCATCAGTGAGTGCATAAGAAATAAAACCATTTGATTCGGTGATGGCTAAATTTGAACAAAGGTGTTTGTAGGCCAAATGTTTGGGTGGTATGGGTAGTGTTAAGTGCTACAAAAATAAATTCTATGTTGTTTTTTATTATTGGATTAGGTCTTTATTTCATCGAGCAGAGCAAATCTCGAATTCCTTTATTTTTCTGATATCTAATCAAATTGGAGTATGTAATATCATAATAATCGTAGAAATTGAATCCATTTTTTGTTTTGATATTCTTTAAAAAACTCCGTAAGCCTAGGTGGAATTTTTCAATTCGTTTCCATTTTTAACTTAGATTATATTTGTTTGTTTTGTTGCAAACTCCAAGTTGAGTATAAAATTCGATTTATTCCTCTTTTCAATTCATACCTCTTGTGTTGGGTGAAGAAAGTTTCTTCCAAGTTTGCTAATTTGTTGACCCCATCTAGTGTGTGTGCAATCTGCAGTAATGGATGCATCCTGCAGATTGCATTGTGTGCTCCACTTCCATACTCTGCTCCAGCTTAAATAATGGTGTCATGCCCGGCAGCCTTTTACCTCCACAAATATGATAATGACAGTGTAGGAACATAGCCAGTGACCCAAAATTTTAAAAATAGAAAAAAAAAAATCCAAGGGTACCAAACCAGAAATTGTCCCAGGATTGATACTTCTATTGAGATAATCATAGACAAAGTTAGCATGCGAGATACATTCACTGCAAAGGTGGAAGAGGAAGCATATAAAGGTTAAGCCTGGTTTTACTGGATATGGAGCATGGTCCTTCTGGTTTGAGTCAACTGTTAATCTCTGATTCTATGGGAGTTTCTACTCCAAGAGCAAGTATCGGATGATAATAATTAGCACAGAAAGCATATGAGTATGTGCATTCTTCTGTATCTTCTTTTATAGTCGATTTTTTTGTCGGCGCTGAACAGGCCATGCCCTAATGACTAGAAATTTGTTGGGAATTTAAGTGTGAGTGAAATGTAGATGAAAAAGTCTCAGGTTGAAAAGGAGCAAAGTGAAGATCATGTAAATAGAAAGACTTATGAACCTAAAATGGCCAAGGCATTAAATTGTTGATATTATGTCCTTTGGTTCACAACTTAGTTCACTTGATGATCATGAAATGCTATAAAATACTAGATTTGATATTGGACTTGGATCCTCTCCCTTTTGCTCATTAACATAAGAGAATAATATTATGATAGAGAAATTGAGCTCTTTACTTTTTTTTAGTTAAAATAAATAAATAATTTTTATAATTTGACTTGATTTAGATTTTAGTTTTTGTAATTTTTTTTGATATTAGTCTTTATAGTTATATTTATTTGGATTTTGGTTTATCAGAAATTAATATTTTAATAATTAAAAACTATAAAAACTAATTTTTAATGAAAAATATGAACTAATATCTTAATAAATAAAAATTATAGAAATTAAAATTTAAATAAATGAAAAATATAAAGATTGATACTTTATAGGGACTAAAATTCAAATGAATGAAACTATAAAGACTGATATCTATAAAAAAAATTATAATAACTAAAATTAAAATCGAATGAAATTATAGGAATTAAATATTTATTTTAATCTTTTTTTTAGTGCGTTAAGCTCTTCACTTTTTGTGTTGAGAGTAAAGTTTCAAATATTGAATCATGCTACAATATCTTAATAAATAAAAATTATAGAAATTAAAATTTAAATAAGTAAAAAATATAAAGACTAATACTTTAATGATAGAGACTAAAATTTAAATGAATGAAACTATAAAGACTGATATCTATAAAAAAAATTATAGTAACTAAAATTAAAATCGAATGAAATTATAGAGATTAAATATTTATTTTAATCTTTTTTTTAGTGCGTTGAGCTCTTCACTTTTTGTGTTGAGAGTAAAGTTTCAAACATTGAATCGTGCTACAATGAGGTCTTGTACTATCATTACTGAAGGACTATTTGCTAATATTATTAAAATCAAACAAAACAGTGAATTGATAATATTTTCGGTTTAGATTCAACTAGTTCAACTGATTGAATGCAATGACGTCATAAAAATAATTTATGTATAATAATATAAAATTTATAAAAAAATCATAAATGTAAAAGAAAGTTTGGATTTTTTTAAAATAATCAATTAATGACTACCGGTTCAAACGATTTTAACTGATTCAAATTAGTTTGATTACAAATTTAATTATAAGACTAAATTATAATCGATTAAATATCTCGTTCAATTTTTATAACATAGCTATTTACTGTGACTAAACGTAATATGCTCTCTAAAGGGGTACCTTTTCATGCTACTTGCTACTCCAGTTTGTTTGCACGGGAGGGACTCTTAGAGCTATCAAGTGTCATACTTAGTTTGTATTATAAAACTAGTTTGATTAGAGTAAAATTTGGAGTAAACCCTTTTTTGAATTACTTATTTTGAGTAAATTAAAATTAATTTTCTTTTTTATATAAACTATAAGTATTTTTAAAAAATTTAGTTCATTTGAATCATTAAATAATTTTTTGATATTATCTAATTTTTTATCTTTTTGATTATCCTTACGAAGTTTTATTTTATGAAATCAAGCTTTTTTTATTCTCTTTTTGTATAATTTATTTATATTTTTTATTATTTTAATTTATTTTAAAACTTATTATATATTTTTTAAAATAAAACATGATAATATTTATTTAAATATAATTTATATGATAATATTTTTTAATTATGATTATATTTATTAAATTTTTTTTAAAATTTACAATCATAAAATTTTTTATTTTTAAAATTATGATATTTTAAATATCTTAAATTAATAAATACATTATTTATTATATAATTATTATTTATTAAAATCAAATGTAATAGTAAAACTACTCATTTTTTTGAAATATTATAATAGATGGAAAGATAAGGAGGAGGTGGCAAATGGAAGCCCATCACTGCACACATCGCTTCTTCATCCTGCGCCCTTGTCCTTGTCCATGGCTACTCCTCCCACCAGCACCCGCTTCTCCCTCCCTCAGCCCCAACCCGAAATCCATCTCCCATTTTCGCATCTCTTGCTCCACCAACTACCCGCGTTGGGATTCCAATGCTGAAACCGTTCGATCCCGAAACTTCAACTTCAATATAGGAGGCAAAGTTGACGGCGGCGGCGGCGGTGGCGACGACGACGAAGAAGAAGATGTGAATGACTATGGGAAGAAGAGGCGGTGGTGGTTCGATGAGTCTCCAGGAATCGAGGAAGGAACTAGTGGGGTTTGGGAAGAAGCCATTGATAGTGTATGGATTTTCAAGGTAATCAATTTTACTTTATTTTCCAAGCTATTATATATTTTGTTCTCTCTGTTTTTAATGTATTTAACCGTGAGCTGGGATCTTAGCAATTTTGGCTATTTGAATGATGCCCTGTATTTTGATGTGTAAGATAATCATGCAGAAATTAATAGCATCCTTATTGCATGTTATATATTTGTTTTTTTTTTTCTTTTTTTGGTTTATAGAATGATTTTTATTTGGAATTTTTGGATATAGATGGCAATATATTGAAACATGACCAAATGATTAGTATTTCCTGTGTCTTGCTTTTGTTTGACTAGTTTCATACATTTATGTTTGCATATACTTTGAAAGAGATTTTACGTTTATTTCTAGTTTCCTTTCATTCATATTTAGCACAGATAGTTGTAGGACTTGACCTTGAGAACTTCCCTCTGTAATTACTGTTGCAGAGAGAGAAAAGATGTCATAGCTTCTAGTATAATTTATTGATTTCACATTTTTGCATGTTACTAATGGCTTTTATTGGCTTATAAAGAAATAAAAATGCATATCTTCTAGTATTCACAAACCGATTGCAACTCCATTGTATATAAGTTCTGCAAATGCGTTTACACTTGGGACTTAAAATGTCACTATTTTGTCTAGTAAGCCAAAGCCAACTTTTGTGATACATGGAACTGAAACAGGAACATGATATGCCTTACACACTAAGTGCACGTTTGGTGTGATGGAAAGAAAAGGAATGGAATAAAATGGAACATACAAAATCTCCAAGGTCAAAGTATAAAAATCTCCCATTCCCATTCCATTTCTTTCTTTTCCCTCTTACCAAACATGCACTTAAATGTGGAACAGTTGGGACAGACATATAAATAGATTTATAGTTTGATTTTATCATCAGACAGATTGCAAATAATGTCTTATCCTAAATGTCTTATTGAACCATGGCTTCCGGTCAAGCTTTATATAATTTTTTTTCAATTAATAAATAACAAGTGAGTTGTATTTTCTTGGCATGATGGAAATTAAGTGTCCAAGTTTTAATGTTCTCAAATTGCAGCATTCTTGGTACTAGTGGATTGTGTCTAATTAGTAATTGTATCTTCTGAATGCTATAAGAGAAAAATATAGTAGTAATAATATTATTGGGTTTTCCAAACTTGAAACTAATGGGAAGCATTTCTGTGTGTGCTACAGGAAGAAACTGCTCCTCACATCTATTCATATATTTCTATTTGAAAAAATTCTGCTGCTTGATTAAGTACAAGTAATACACAGAGGATTTGATAATGAGTGTATTTATCTGTGTCTAATTTAGAGCAAAATGGTTGTTTACAAAATTGACAGACAACTGATTTTCAGTGGAGTCTTTGTTGAAGGCATCTCTTGAGCAGTCAAGCAAAAGCAGCGCACCCTGGCGAGCATTGTCTCAGCTAAGGTACGGCGCTTTTAGGTAGTTCCTATTGTGAAGTTCGTTTGGTAGGGGCAAGGACTTGCCTTGAGATTTAGTTGGCTATATTTCAATGCATGCAGAATTTAGTTTGGCTACCATTCTCAAATGTCACCAGGCAATAGATGTGCTTCAAGATTTAGTAATTTCTTAATGTGACTAAATTCTGGCCAACTTATCTTATTCCGGAAGCAAACACTACCTGATCACTTGGTTGTTAGATCATCCATCAACATGAGAACGAAACCTCTCACTTAGAGAAGTTACTAGTGATAGACAACAGTTGCTATTTCCACCAGAAGTCTTCAATTGTTACTTATTCCTAATTTATAAAGGCATATACTTTCATTTGATTTCGAGACACGGGAACAAAATAGCATTGCATAAGTAAGATACCACCAGAGATTAAGGCACCAAGCCGCCAAGCAGATATTTAAATCGCAACAGTTCTCTCTAGATCTAAGGCATCAGGCCCACCAAGCAGATTTTAATAAAGAAATGTATGTTTGAATCACAACAGTTCTCTCTACTAAATCTAAATGGGTGATTATTTGTTAATGGATCTGATGGGAACTGGATCAGATTCCCATCAGATCACAATAGAATAGGAAAATATGATTTGTATTAGTACTCTCCTACTGCTGATATCAGAGAGATATCAGTGACAGTGGGTCTGAATTACAGAGAAATCAAGTAAACTTCAACAGAAAAACAAGAAATACAAGATAACCCAGGCTTTTCGAGAAGCCTGGTCTCTCCCCACCCCAATTCCTTACTCACAATCTTCCTGCCCCGTTCTCCCCTCTATCCCCCTTCTTATTCCACTCCCCTTTACAGAAAATGCCCTGTGCCCCGCCTGTCATGTGTGCAGGTCTGTTACAGACCAATTCCCCCAAGTTAATCCTTTGCCACACTTCCTTCATTGCACACGTGAGTGTGCAGCTACTCTTCCATTTCTTTATGTGGTACCCCTTTGTTATGGTAGGGTGCTTATCAAGATCTAACAACCTTTAGTTAAAATCCTAAGCAAATAGAACGCAGAAATGATGAGCTTGGGGGACTGGAACCTGCTCTGCTACTGTTATATAAGCATATCACAGTTAATATGGTGAACCGAAATTTACTAACAATGGTTGCTGCCATTGAATCATGAAACCATATTACATCAGAGAGATCACTATTTTAAACACAGGCAGCACAATCCATTTTAATCCAAACTTGAAGGGTTTGTTTTGGCATTATCTCACAATCTGTTTCTTGTTTTCTTTCATTCTTACATTTTTCTTTAGTTGTAAATGTCTCTCCCTGTAAGTAAGGTGCTATATAGCTGTTTCTGCTTTCAGTATCCTTATATCTAATCATGCTGGTTGAAAAATTGTTCATAACTTTTTTCTTGTTATCTGATGCATTTGAGGATCTAAAAGCTATGCAATGTAACTGTTGTGTAATATATTTATTTTTGATCTGTTTATATCACCTATGTAATATATTTTGCTATATGGAGATATCATCTGCTATTGCTGTCCTGTGTAAAAGCATAATACTCTCCAAATTCAGCGGCAAGAACTTTTGCAATAATTCGTCTATTGTCTAACATTAGGTTACTGAAAACTTACTGCATCTTAATTGTGTCTACTTGTTCAACATTTTTATTGGTGGGAAGTGTTGCAATATATTACAATTTTCTCAGTGCAGGCTTTGAAATCCTATGGTTGGACACTCCCAATCATCCTTGTGTCATGGTTGCTGGCCAGTGGCCCAAAAGCTTTCCTCATGGCATTAGCACTCCCCCTAGGTCAGGCAGCACTTTCACTAGCATTTGAAAAGTTATGGGGGAGGGCTGAGAGCAAACCAAAACGCAAGTACAGGATGAGGCAGAAACCCCGAACTGTATACAGCACCAGAGTTGAGGATGAACCAGAAGAAACCCAGAAAACCAGAAAGGGACAGACAGGCTACCAATCATGGGTAGTTGAGAATAATGGTTCAGTTGATAGGGGCAGCCAAGAAGCACCAAGTTTCGGCGGATGGGATGACTTGGAGAGATCTAGACCATCAACAAGGTCATCTCGTGTGATGGATGGATCACAAAGGAAGCCTATGGAGGAGGGTAGGTTGAGTAGGAGAGAGAGAAAAAGTGACAGACCTCTGCTGTTGCGATTGCTTATTGCTATTTTTCCATTTTTGAGCACATGGACCAGCATTCTGTGATAGTCTTCACTCTTCACCCTTTACTTGAACTTGGGTGAGTTGGATCTTAATTTTTTATCTTCCTTAGATGAAAAGAAGCCAAGTAGTTATTTTATGAGGGTTGTCTGCCCGCGTCCACTCTTTCACAACATATGTTTAGTCCTGCCTGAATCAGGTGACTGTATGAAGTTCATCAACATCAGCAAATTTACATTCTTTTTGCCTAATTTTTAGCGGAAAGGGATATTGCTCACCCCCTTTTGGTGGTCGTTGGGTTTGTTGTGATGGGATTTTCACCAGATAATGCTTTTAAGACAGCTGTTGTGATCATAACTCTGCATTGTGCACTACTATAGACTTGGTTTCTTCCAAGTCTGACAGGAAATTTCAAGTTTGATCTTTGTTTTTTTGGTACAAAATGACAGTAAAGATAGTACCATCAGTTATAATGCCCAATGAGATGCCAATGAGGGCAAACATTTGTTCACTGGAAGAATTATCTCAAAAGTTTTTTTTTTTCCATTAAAAATGACTACTCAATCAGTTCCTAAGCACCAAGGGAATGGAAAATTTGAACCCTTGCACATGAAAAACGTATAATCTTATCCAGATTTCCTCTACTAGTTTAGCCAACCTGCGTTGGTTAGGCGTGTGACCGCTTCAATTCAGCTTTAGTCACTATCATGTAAGTGTGTGCAAGTGTTAACATGCTACCATGAACCGTTACAAGCACCATATAGGGTTCAATATATTATGACATTCCTTGCTGGAGCCTGAAGAATAATATCCATGAAAACTAGTTACTGATGAATAACTACACCAAAGTTTCTTGGAGAAAATTCATATTCTTATATTAATTACTCTGTCCATCTTTTTTATCTCTTTGATCCAATGGTGGCAAAGCTTGACAACAGTTCAGCTTTGAGTTTGCCTTAATTTTCTATCCAAGTAGCTAAGACAGGCAACATATGAGAAAGAAATTTTTAGGTAGGTATTTGCTTATATAAATACTTAAATCAATATTAGAATCTGTAAAGTTTTGTGGGTTATGTTTTATAAATACACCTCTTTCTAGAAAACTAATTACGCGTGTTTAATATTAATTTGAGTATTTATATAAGCAATTGTCTCCCTAAAAAGAGTAATGTTATATTTTTCTGAAACTTTTTTTAATAATCTATCTAAGTATTAAATAAAAAAATAAAGTATTTAATATCTTAAAAATATAAAAAAATATTTAATATTTATTTCATTTAATAATTAAAAAAATTTATTAATAAGATGAGTTTGGAGAATATAGAATTATTCAAATTAGTAAATAAGACCTAGCACATGTGAAATTAGGGAACTCAACGGGTCAGTGGACACACAGGTGGCTTAAAGGTAGAAGAGATAAAGCACTTTCAGCAAGCACAAGTTTCCAAGAGAAGAATCAAGAGAGGAGTCCTCGTGAATAGGAGCTTCACTCTTTGATCTTGTGCTTGAGGCTTGGCTAGAAAAGAAGTGGATTTTCTGATCAATTTTGGAGGTAAGTAGATGTGAAACTGGGTTTCTATTAATGAGAGTCTTGATGAAAAGTTTTTAGTCCCAGTAATGGTAATAAAGAGGAAGGGGTATTTATAGTTATTGGAAGTAACAAACATGGTAAATTTTTTTATCATTATGAGATATATATATATATATATATAGAAAAGATGTGACACGGAACAAAAAGTTGAGAGCAAGTGGAATTGAGTAGGTGAATTTACGGACTGTAATTCATATCTGGCTAAAATGATTACTTAGAGCACAAAAAAAAAATTGATTCCTTGGTGTATGTTTAAAAATTAATTATTTTTAAAAGAAAAATATTTTTTTAAAAAAAATTTTCAATAAAATTTTAATTATAAATTATTTTAAATATAAAATAAGTTAATTCAAATACAAATATTTAGAACATTTTTCAATGAATACAATTTTGGTTAAAAGGATTACTTAATTCTAATAAAAATATAACGCATATTATTAAATATATATTATTAGATTAAATCTATACTACTATATAATAAAATTTATATAAATATTTAGATAATCGAGAGAGTATCACTTTTGGAGTATTTAATAATTTTTGAAATATAAATTTTTTTTATGCTATATTATTAGATAAAGTAAAACAGAAAGAATTATTTATTTATTTAAAAATCAATATATATGTCAACTTATTCTTATAAATACTTCATCAAAATAATTACTTTTCAATTTTTCTTTTCGTTTTTATGGTGAGTCTTCAACATGTAGAATTATATGTACAACTAGGCTCCAACTCAGGAAGCGCACACACGTAGAATTATATATGGGCAATGGTCCCTGATAGATTCCATTTCCACCGTGCAAAAAAATATATAAATAAAATAAGTAAAGGAACTTCATGGGCAACAATGATTGCGATGTGGCCACCAACATTGACTCTGACTCTATTACGGACCACCACGGCCCATTATTGATCATATCACGAACCAAACAACCTTTTTTTTTAATATATAATCCTATATATATTTTTTAAAAAAAGAGATTTATGATTTCATGTGAGAAAAAAGTTAAACTGAAAATAAAACAGTTTTGATAAAGTAATTCAAAATAAGAGTTGTATATTATAAAGAGAGTTATGTTATTATCATTTTTGATTTAAAAAAATAAAATTTATGAGACAGTTTAAATAAGTTAAATTTTAAAGATATTTTCGATTCATATAAAAAAATCTTAAAATTTAATAATTTTGATGTTAATTTAACTAAAAATTTTAAATAATTATTCTTTCTTTATCTCAATATTTTTATATGTTAAAAATATTGAAGTTGTTCTTCTTAACAATATATTTTTGCAGAGAGTTTGAACTCTTAACATTATAAAAATTACCTCAATTATTTAATTTAAGTTTATTTATTACTTGATCCATAACTTATTAGTAAATAACTTATTCTATTTTAACACAATGTGTCAGCATAATATTTAATAATGTCTAATTTCTAATTAATTATTTAAATTTTAAATTAATATTTAAAAGAATTAATTTTTTGAAATATATCTTATTAAAATAAAAAGCTTCACATACCACTTAGTCCAAAAATATTCCTTCCTGTACTAACTAAAACAAACTTACTTTATTTCACAAAACGAATAAAAAATTTACTTCATCTTCGTTTAAAAATATGATAATGTCATATTGATATAAAAGTATATACAGAAATTTATCAACTATATAAAAAAAGTTTATATTTTTATTTCTTTTATTTTGAGATTGTCATTTTCTTTTAAAAAAATCATACCGCAAATAAAGTCTCAAAAGGCGGCTACCAAAAGCCGCCACTTTGCTTTGCTTCAACTTCAATTACTTCAACTGCTCCAACCCCTTCTCCAAACATTGCAAGTTTCTTTTTTTGACTATTTCACAATCTGACATCTTTTTCCTTTTTTTTTTAAATACAGTGGAAAGAAACATCTTTTTCTCATTTGAAAAATATAAATTAATAGGTCTTACAGGATTATTTTTGAAAAAAAATTATTTTTTATTTTTTTTCAATAAAATTGTAATCATATATTATTTTTAATAAAAAAATAAAATAATCAAAACATACTTTATTTTTTATCAAACTAACTATCACTCTACTATTATATGTTAATTTAAACGAAAGTGATTTAAATTTTTTAAATACTATATTTAAATTTTAACTCTTAATAAATATGTATAAAACATATATTGTTAATAAATTTATTTTTACAAAAGACATAATTAAAAATTAAAAAATTAATCTTTTACTGTTTAAATAAAAATATTCTGAATACACTAAAATAATTAACTATCACTCTCTCTCTCTCCTTCTGGATCTTTTACGCGGCATTTGGACGACACACATTGAGAAATAGTTAATATTTTTTATTATTATTTTCTAGAATATATTTCAATTATTTGATGGTAACTTTTGATTGACTTGTACGATTTCATCTTGAAAACAAGTACATTCAACTCAATTGTAATTAAAGACATTTTGATTAACAGGAAACTTTCCACCAAGACCAGCTCTTCCCCATTGAATTATGGCATTAATTTCTTAGGTTTGCTCTTTTTTAAAACGAAATGACAATCATTAAAGATAGCTAATTTCAATATTACTGATGATGGTGTCAGTGAGATACTTGAGATCTTAGAGGAACCGACTCTATCTTAAAAGATTTACGAGCCATCTCAATTTTAGTATGATAATTAATTAAAAATATAACTTTAAAATTTATTAATTAAGAGATTAAAATCAACAAAAAAATATTTCAAAATCATAAAAAAATTTTAAACCAATGTAATATTATCTTATATTTTACTCATATTCGAAATTGTTTTGATACATAAAGTTAAATATTTTTATTTTTTTAACAATTTTTGTTCAAGAGAAAGATTATTCGCTCCTTTAATTTATTACTATTATAAAGAAATTCTTTCTTTTAGTCTCAAATTTTTAATTTTCTTAAAAAATAATTAATCATTAATTAAACACATATAGATTAAAGAATAAAATTATAAATACAAATATTTTGTTTGATAATTACAATCTATGATTATAATTTTTTTAAATACAGAGAGCTATTTTTTTTTACGTATATAATTATAATGACTTCAAATATATATTATTTTTTTACAAAATTATTATTATTTAATTAATTAATTTATAATTATGAAATCATAATTATTAATTAATTTATATAATAATTATCAACAGTATCTTTTAAGATGCTAGTTGATAATAATGAAAATTCAGTCCATTAATTAATATATTATAAACAATGTAGATCCTGAAATGATACAATTCTCTCAAAAATTTACTTCTTAAGCACTAGCGAATCTTAATGATCACTAAGTCATCACTAAGTGAAACTATTAGTTAAAACAGATTTAAATTCTTAGATGTGAAAAATGCAAAATATTATTATTGAAGTAAACCCTTATTGGTACGCATTTCTTAGGCTAGTTTTACTATATATATAGCTTTTTACAAATTGATGCTTTTCGTGGGAGGCGCCATCTTACTCAAGAAACAGTTTAACATGATACGAAGTATGATATAATTTTAAAAATTAGGATATATGTGTGTACCAAAAGATATATTATATAAAAATATACATATATAAGCAGTTATTCTAAGTAATTAAATCCAAAAGATAAATACCATTTCTATAACATTTTAACTCTAAGTTTTTAATTAACAAAAATCCAAAAAGTACACCAAACAAACAAAATATGTCTAAAGTGGACATATCCTCTGAGCTAGGTGCCCTCATATTTGAAGGGGTGAAGTAGCATTGTATTTTATTTAGTAGCAAATAAAAAAGATTGACAACAGAATGGTGTATTTTGCATGAAGCAGCTTGTACTTGAGTTATGCTAACTCATTGTGACATGTAAACAAGCCGTATCAAAATGTATTTGGTAGTTTTTTTTTAAATACCGCATTATATATAGTAAGTTCTAATAATGTGTAGACAATGCATATCTATATCAAATATGTATTTAGTTATGTTTTAAATATGATAACTACATTTTGATTATTGAAAGTCACATATCATATCATTATCACCTTTAACCTAGAGAAATTAGACTTATAAAACAGTTTAAATGAGTCAAATCTTATAGGAATACTCCTCATTCACAATAAAAAAAAATCAGATACGTATTTAGTATGGCTACAACAACCATATAGGAGTTACCCATGCTTTTCTTTGGGAATATTGTCCAAGAGAACGTGTTTGCTGATGCATGCAGTCTCTACGTGTTTTCTCTCTCTCACACA
Organism: Castanospermum australe; assembly: GCA_019955255.1. NCBI lineage: Eukaryota > Viridiplantae > Streptophyta > Magnoliopsida > Fabales > Fabaceae > Castanospermum > Castanospermum australe. Next base: position 433,297 of record NSJW01000371.1, on the reverse strand, counting down.
GACAAGGAATAACGAACTTGCACATTCTCTCTAACTACAGGTGCATGCACGAGTCCACGAGCAAGCACTTTGGTTAGAGGATATTCCTTTATAATTCCATTTTGTTGTTGTTTCAGACGTATTTCTCATGAATTCAGCTTTCTGAAAAGAAAACAACAAAAACAAAATTTTGTTGGGTGACGACAATTCTCAAACTATTAGGTTTTCTTGGTGGTTAGCTTTAGGTTTTCTTTTATTTTTTTATTTTTTCAGCTCTTTATTATTATTATTATTATTTTGTCTTTGACTAGAGTATTTTCGTAAGTATTGTTATAAGACTAACCTATCGAATACTGTTATAATTAAGAAGTCTTTTCAATAAGTGCTTTTTTCACGACAGTGGAAAACAAAAAAAGACACAATTAGCAACTATTTGGAAGTTGGGTTTGAATCCCAAGTTTCTTTGTTAATAGGTAATTTATAATTTTACTGTAAATTTTCATTGATATTGATGGTTTTTACCCTAATTTTGAAATGGAAAAAGCTTCCTCTGGCCTTAATTAGCAATTTACTAATTATGCCAATGGCTTTAGAAGTTACTTGCATATATAAATGCAGCGTTTTCCTAACAAAATGGCAATTGCTGGAAAAAAGTATGTTTATCCCAACAGCTTATAAAGGTACTCTTGCTAATAGTATAAAAGTCATATGAAAAAATTTGCTGCCTAATTCCTGACTTGTTGAGTTGTAATGGAAATTGAATAGAAGATGGCTCAAGTGGGTTTTTTTTTCCCCTCCATTTGGGGCAATTTTTCAAGCCAATTACCAAATTAGGATTTCTTTTTTCAAACAAATTCTCCATCTAGGACTTTTGATGGCGTAAAATTTGGGATAAAATACTCGCACACCTCCTCCAACTTTAAGTGAGTTGCACATATATCTCTTTAATTAAAAAAAAAGTAACTGTTAAATACTTAAGGTATGTAATTAATAATAATTAAATTTTTTATCTAATGTTCTATCAAATTCAACTAATAATTTAATCACACGTGATATGTAAGTCAATTATTAATATTATTTTTATATTTGTTTATAAAAATAACTCATAAAATAAAGAGATTGTGTATTTAAGTTAATATAAAGTTTAATTATGTTATCAATTTTATGAGTTATTTTATAAAAAAAAGTTAAAAAAATGTTAATAAGTCACATACACACAACATATGATAACATTATTAGTTAAATTTGACAAAACAATATATAAAAAAATTAATTGTTACAAATTACATAATTTAGGTATTTAATATCTACTTTTTTTAATTGAAGGACGTGTATATGCAACTCATCTAATGTTAAAAAAGTATCATTATATTTTACCCTAAAATTTATTTTAATTCTTTAATGAATGAAAAATAAGTTAACATCGAGCCTTCTCACTACGTGTTTATGCTTTACATTATAATATATAATTGATAATAAATAACATATTTTCTAAAGTAAAAAATGAAAAAAAGTAATATGTCCAAATGCTTTTCTCTTTTCAAAAGAATTTGCATTAGTTTAAGACTTTAAACAGTTAGGATAAAAATTTTAAATTATCATTTAATTAAGTGTTATTAAATCATTAAAAGAATTTAATTAAGATAAAAGAAGAAATAATATTTGCTCTTATTCCCCGTTAGAAAATTCCAAGAAAAGAGAGAATAATTAATTAAGACTTCCAATTTGCAAATAGAATCCAAAAGAAAACACGTCTGCTACACACATCACAAGAAACTTAGCACACAGCAGCGCAAATAATTAAGATTTGCTTCACATGGGGCAACCCATTCCTCAATTATTGGGAAATCTAACCCACCTACTTACATGCATGTGTCCCTACAAATCAAAGTATTTAAAATATTTTTTGTTATGATATCTTCATTTTTTAATAATATTAATATTTTTATGAGTGGTTAAATATTTAATATATGTTACACAATAAGTTTTTGAAGTATATAAAATATAACTAATAAATAATAAATAATTAACAATTAGTTAAGATATTAATAAAAAATGAAAATTTGTTATCCCCATTTAAAATTATCTTCTCAGCTAATCATCTGCTGAACAACTACATCAACATTGGCATGAAAGATCGTTGTGTTTATTAATTGGTAGCTCACCATTTTAAGTCCCAATTTCTGGTTTCAAAGACAAGTTTCACATCTAACAAAGCTTTGCACGTGATCTATACTAAAAATATAGAAGTTTATGTTGGGTAATGTATAGGGTAGTCATTGTTTGCATCCTATAATGCTTAAGTATTACATGTAGGGATTCAATTTTTTTTTTCTCTTTTTATGTCTCTTATCCTTCTAATTAAATGTCATCAACTTAACAAAATAAAATCTTAATCAAAAAGATATGTTATATTACTAATTAAGAGAGAAATGTATTTTCTTATGGAGTTATAAGTATTAAATTGAAAAAACAAGATTAAACAACAAAAAAACAAATAATTGAAGTTTTGAATCCCACATGTAGGATATGAACAAAGAAATTTTGCCATTTTATTTTAATCTTAAAATTTAGATATTGCAGTGAGTATTTGAGAGTCAAAAGCATTGGATTATAGTAGAATGCACTAAATTTAAAAGATAATAGAGATTAGGGGCATTTTCAACAAGTTTAATTTTGATTTGCTTTCATTGTTGTAAAATTTTTTATTATTATCTTTTAATCATATGTTATCACAGTAAAAGAGTTAAACATTTTAAATAGTTATTATAAAAATTAAATTCTTTTAATAATGTGATAATATATATAATATAAATTTTTTTTAAACTCATAGTAAATCAAAATCAATCTCATTATAAATGCTTTATTAATCAATGAAAAATATTATAATTGACTCTGTTGTATATTTTACATAGCATAGGGAAATAAGATTATAGCAATTTAACATCGTAAATTTATTTTTTTAAAAATTGATTTTTAGATTCTTTTAATCATAAAAAAAATTTATTCATTTATCCATCAAACATTTAGTTGTTACTTGTAAGTGGGAAGTAAAGGCTTATCAACTTGTGAAACATGGAGTATAATGTATATTCTTTGAATCAATCATTGTTTATCTATGCGTTTATCTTCCTGTTTCTTCATCATTACAGTTATATTTCACTCAAAGAGAACAATGTTGGAGGGTTTCTTTGAATCAATCATTGAGTTCTTTGTCATTTGTTAACGTCATCGTTTCTTGTAAAGAGTTTTTAAGGATAAAAACACCGATTCAAAAGAGTGGGTAATCAGAATTTTTTATAGTAACAAAAAGTTTTTTGTCACTTAAATTTCTTTTTAAATAAACATTATCTATACTAAAGCATTCTAAAATTTTATGGGATTAAGTTATAAATGCATGTCAATTTTTAAAAAATTAATAAAATATATTAATTATTAAACAAAATATCTAGAATAAATAATATATACTTAAGAATTTAAATAAATTTATTTTTTATTTTTTAAAAATATAAATGTCATTATTTTAATTATATAAAAAATTTTATTATTAATTTATTTTTTAAATTTAAAATATGATATTATTTTAATTTTTTAAAAAAATTAATTTTAATTTAACATCTTAATAATAAAAAAATATTATCAATTTATTTTTTTAATTATATAAAATTATTATTAATTTAATTTTTTAATTATTAAAATTTATTAATTTAATTTATATTTATATATAAAAAATTATTTTAATATTATTTTTTATATTTAAAAATTAAATTAATAATAAAATTCATTAAAAAATCAAATAGTGAGACTTATATATTCATAAAAAAAAAAAAGTTTACTTTTCCAATTTCTCATCGTCCTTTGTGCATAAGGGCCCTAAAGAACAAGTGGTTGGAATTCCTTAAATTGGGAATTCCTTAAATTAATGAACCTCAGCAAATGGGGTGCTGTCAATGTCATGTCTCTATTTGCTATCACCATACATTGTTTGGCACATTTGACAGAGAAAAAGACACAACATTTTCGGAAAGTAAGCTCACATGCGTCCACAGTCTCTCATGCAATCAATTTTCAAATCCAAACAAAACGACAGATAAACAATGAATTAGATTATTATGTTAAAAGAAAAATAAATAAAAATTATAATATATTAAAATTTATTAAAATAAATTATAAATTCTAATTTTATATTTACATTTTTTTATTAATAAAATATTTTTTAATTATTTTACTAACAGTTTTAATAAAAAAAATTTCTCGTTATACATCATTGATTATATTATATTATTTGTATTTAACAAATTTTATACAAAAATTTATCAAATTTATATTCTTTTATAATAAAATTGTTGTATTAAAAAATATATATAAATTATATTATACTAAAATCTAAAATAATAAATTATAAAATATGCTTTGTATATTTTGATTTTTTTATTTTTTTAATAAAATATTCTCTATTATTTTACTAAATCACAAAAGTGTATCCAGACACAAATTTATCTCTCATCAAAACTCACATATCCATCAATCAATTCCTATGTAAAAGACTAAAATGTTAAACACTTGATTTTAAATTTAATTTTATTAGTGACCCGTTTTCGCTAACATTTATTTTAGCTTATTTTTCTCCATTCCATCTTCCAACATATTTTATAATACACAAAAAAAAAATGTTGCAAAATTAAAAATCAGAAAGAGGTCATTAAGGGAACAAAATAAAATCTACTGCAAATATTTGTCATCCCATTTCCCAACATGCCCTTAGCCAACAAGCCACCTAAACATTTACTATATATCATTTTCCAAACATAGAATCCATGGTAAACAGTGATGTACTAACAAAAGTACACTGCCCATAAAATCAAAATCTATGAAAAAAAAAAAGAAATTAAAAGAAAAGTGAAAACAAATTTCAAAAAAGAAAAGAAAAGAAAAAAAATACAAGTGATCATTATTCTGTGATGGGAGTGGAACCATTTCCGTTTGGTTCAAATTTTCTCAACTGAATCGCATGCTTTTGTGATTCATCCTCGTATGCGTATGCAAACCCACCGTGTCGGGTCAGATCCATACCCGCTAGCTCGTCCTCCGCCGAGATCCGCAGTAGATTCAGCTTGTGCAGAATGAAGAACAGGGGACCCATGGTGGCGCTCACCCACCCTATGATCACCAGAATCTGGATCACGTGCGCCGCCAGCAGCTTCCCGCCGCCGCCCATGAGCAACCCGTATGGCCGACCCGGCGAGTACACCTGGTTCACGTACTCCTCCTTCGCGAACAGCGCCGTGAAGAGTACCCCCCACGCGCCGCAGCCGCCGTGCAGCTGCGCCGCCTCCAACGGGTCGTCGAACTTTACCTTCTCCGCCAGCTTGTTGCAGCCAATCAGAACCGCCGCCGCCACGAACCCGCAGACAATCGCCGCCCACGGCTCTACCACCGAGCACCCGGCGGTGATGGCGGCGAACCCACCCAACAACCCGTTGCAAACATCGGTCACATTCCAGTGACCCGAGAGAATCCTCTTTCCGAAAAGCGTAGTCAGAGCGGCGGTACAACCGGCCAAGGTGGTGGTCACGGCGGTTCTACCCACAGCGCTCCACTGGCCGTAGTAGTTTCCGGACTCGTAAGAAATCAGAATCTTCGTAAACGAACCCGGGTTGAACCCGTACCACCCGAACCAGAGCAAGAAGGTTCCAAGAACAACCAAAGAGGCACTGTGCCCGCGGAGTCCAGTGGGTCGACCCGTGTGGTCAAAGCGACCGATCCGGGGACCCTCTATGAGCGCGCCCCACAAACCGGCGATGCCGCCCACCATGTGAACCACGCCCGACCCGGCAAAGTCGATGACTCCGGATCCGAACAAAAGATCAGAGTGGTTGGGGCTGGCCCAACCGTCGCCGGACCAGAACCAGTGCGACACGACCGGGTAGACGAAGCCGGTGAGGAAGGAGGAGTAGATGAGGTAAGCGACGAACTGGGTCCGCTCGGCGATGGAGCCGCTAGTGATGCCGGCGGCGGCGATGGCGAAGGCCCATTGGTAGAGGAAGTAGCTGTAGTCGACGTTGGCGGTGGGAACGTCCTTGAGGCCGAAGAAGTGGCGGCCGATGAAGCCGTTGGACGGCGCACCGAAGGCGAAGGCGAAGCCGAAGAGGTAGTAGAAGAGGCCGCCGGCGGCCGCGTCGAGGACGTTGGTGAGCATGATGTTCATGGTGTTCTTGGCGCGGACGGAGCCGGCGCAGAGCATGGCGAAGCCGAGCTGCATGGAGAAGACGAGGTAGGCGGAGAAGAGTAGGTAGGTGTTGTCAACGGCGAAGCGGGTGTCGGAGAATTTGTTGTCGACGAGGTTGAACCGGTCGCAGATGAAGCTGGCGGCGTCGGAGGCGCTCGTGGTGTTGGGGCCGAAGAGCTGAGCCAGTTGCTCCGGCGAGCAAGATAGCTGAGCCATGGCCAAAAGGAGTCAAAAAGTTGAAGCAGAAAGTGGTGCTCTTTAATGGGTGTTTTGAGTGTATAGGTATGAATGCATATATATATATATATATATATATATGTATATTGGGAATAGGGAGAAGACGAAGACTTGGTTGAGTGGACAAGACTTTTCAAAGTTTCAGATTTTTTATTTGGTAAAGTAGTAAAAAAAATAAAAATAAAAATAATATAATAAAAATGATGTGTAAATTGTTACTAAAAACTGTTTTTTAAACATCACTTTATTTATATTATTTTATTTGAGAAAGAATATAAAAAGCACGTTAAAACGTATTTTTTTATTTTTTTATTTAAATAAAATTATATATATATATATATATATATAAGCGGTTATTATTGTCAATGATTCAAAATCAAAGTATCAACTTCACAAAATCATTAAAATCTTGGGATAACAGAGAGGGGTATAATCATATAATTATAATTTTATCTATTTTTTATTTATATTTAATTAATCATTAATAATTTTTTTAAAAAATAAAAATTAAATGCTAAAAGATAAAATCTTCTTTATATATAGTATAAATATAGGTATAGCTGTCATCTATATGAAAATACAAATCTCTCATCTCAATATTTTCTTTTCAAAACTACGCTCGTCATAAATTAGTGATTGCTATTTAATTCAGACGTCATATTTCTTACTTTCACACTTTATCTCTCTTCTCATATATATATATATATATATAATTTCATATTTTTATCAATTATAATTATTTCATCATAAAAAATAAATAACCGTGAGTTATTAGATTATTTAGATAAGATAAATACATTAATAACGGCAATACAATGAGCAGTGAATTTTTGTATATGTTAATAAGCAATGAATTTTGAACTCATAAACCTCACTTGGTGTATGCACATGATTAAACAATTTGTTAACTATCCTATTTTCTTTTATTTTCTCCCGGCATTTATTCTATGTTTGGATGGGGTGAAAGAATATAGAAAAAAAAAATTAAAAATTAAAATTTTTTTATTTAAATCAAGAGAAAACATAAAAAATAATAAAAAAGAAATTTAGCACTTCACATTTATCAAAACAGCTTGAATGGAATCTTGTTAACGTCATCCTAATAACTAGCTGTGGAGTTTTCCGGGAAAATGAACAGTTTTCTCGTACATACGTGTTCAAGAAACAAAGAAAAGGCCAAACACGAAGTCCTTCCTCAATCCTCATCACATATTTGTTCTATAGAAGATTAGGTTATGGAAATTAAACTTACTTGTAAGCCTCAAAAAGCTTCTGTGGTGCAGCTTTGGTGCCAGGCTTTTTTATCGCATACATAATTGTGATTTTCATTGGTTCCATGGACTTGGGGATTCAGATTCAATGGAATCTCTAACAAGGATCTCGGGTTGTTCGCTCATGAGTTTAAAGTCAAAACAGGATGGGATCAAACAATTTATGGACAACAGTTTCTTTGATCTTCCGATAACAAATAAATGGTTGTAAATAAATAACAGTGATGTGTCAGAAAATAAACCACCACATATGACCAGCAAAACAATTAGGATAGACAAGGGTTAATTATAATTATATTTTAATTTTTCAAATAATATTTTGAAAATTTAATTTTAATCTGTGAAAAAATTTATATTATTTTTTAATTTTATATTATTAAATTATAAAAAATTTAATTAATATAATATTTATTTTAAAAATTAAATATTTTTAACAATACGATAATATATGATTTAAACAATAATATAAAATTTTATATTAATTATGAATTAAAATTAAATTAATATTTTTATGAATTTTATTAAATTACTGTATGTGCATATAATGGCTATAAACAAACAACTGACAACTCAGTCGATGCAGTACAATTATCGGGGTGTCTATACAATAAGAAAAACAACATGACTAAAATAATTATAAGTACGGGCCAACCATCGCAATAATTTTTTCAACTTTGGAAAATGGAAAGTGTATCAAGTTGCAAAAGCAAGTGGAAATTTAATAATAAGTTTCGGGAAAAAGAAAAGTTAAATACACTCAACAATAATTTTTTTTTTCTGCAGAATACTATTATGTTTTTGTAAATTAACTACAAAACAAATTATCCTCCCCGAAATGGAATTATAATACATAATTTGAAAGGTAAAATAATAGTAAGTTTAAGAGGTTGAATTAATATGTTTTAAAATGCTTGGAAGACCATTGCCTTTCTTATGCTTAAGGTGGCTTCACTTTTAAACTTAAAAAAATGAAAGTGACAATTTTGTGGATAAGTTTTGTATATAAAAATTATATACAAAACTTGTATACAACAAGTAAAGTAAATACATGTTTGTTAACATATTATTTTTAGAAAAAAAATTCTCTCAATAAAGTTTTAATAATAAGTTATTTTAAATATAAAATAAATTAATCTAAATACACACTGAATATATATAAAATTATATATAAAACTTATTCATAAAATTTTTTATCTTCATTTTTGCCTTTGTATTAAACTCACTCTTAGTGTATATTTAGTATGAGAGTAAAAATGAGAATAAATTTTCACGGCATATAATTTTGTATACAAAACTCATCTCATGTAGGCATAGCAAATACACCCCGATTCGCAGGTACTTAACTAGTCCTAACGCAAGTGAAGTGGGTTAAGATTCATTTCACTTGCAGAGTGGTGTGGGTTCGGGTTTGAAACTATTCATTCTGCCCAGCACTCCTAATATTTCAATTTTTTACTTTTCCCTCATTTTAATAAATTATATTATAATTAATGATGAGGAAAATGAGAACGGTAAATAGTTGATTGTATGATAGAGAGTTATGCAAGATCAAATGTTAGACTTTATTTTCTTTGTTGACTTCATATCTAATATTTTAATTTCTATGACTTTATTATATTTAGAATTGATGATGTTATTATAGTAAAAAAGAAATGATCATATTATTAACTTGTTTAATTTTTGACTTGTTAGAGTTTGTATTCTTCTTAAAACATATATTTTAGTTTATATCATATAATAACTATTTTTTATATTTTAATTAATTATTTTATGAATTTATATCAAGAACGATTATAGGTGCAAGTAGGGTGCGGGTAGAGTCTGAATTCTCTATTTATGCTATAGGACGGGTTCAGATTTTTTCATTCAAAACTCGCAGGGGTGGGTTCTCACAAGAAATAGAGGGTGCGTGGTGGGATCAGGGTGAGAGAAAACATGTTTCTACCCGTCCCATTGTTATACCTAATCTCATAAAAATTTACTCTCATTCACTCCTTACCAAACATACACTTAAGGTATAAGAGTAAAAATAGAGGTAAATTTTCATGATATGAGATTTTTATATGAATTTGTATATAAAACTCATATTATAAAAATTTATTATCATTTTTACCTTCATACCAAACTAATCATGAAGAGGAAATTTTCATGAAGATGGCTTTGGACATATCATAGTTGTTTTCTAGCTCATCAACTCTAATCTTGCCCTAACGAGCCATTGTTTTACCATAATAAATAATATTTGATAACACAATTCCAAGTAGCTAGCATAACTTTGCTTCGTATTTGCATAATCTAATAAGAAAATGGATCTCAGCATGCATGACAAATAATTGTAAAGGAAAGTGTTCCCTTTAGAACTGGTAGAAAGTACGGTCGTCAATGGGGTGTTACTGTTATGTAAAGTAAAGGAGTAAGGAGATTTAAAAAAGGAAACTAGTATATATAGAGGCAAATTTTGTTTACAGGATTTTTTTTTGTAGAATTTTTGATAGAACAATTTATCATATTCATTAACTTTTAAATAGGTAAGTAATTCCTACTTATCTAATTTTATCCAACAATCTTTTTTAATTTCTATTAAATTCTATCAATAATTTTGACTATTTTTTTACTGTATAATATTACTCTTTAAAAATTTAGTTAATTACTCCTTTCATTTTTTTTGATCTGTTATTTAAAATTATTATATAAGAATTATATAATTCTATTTATAAGAAAAAATGGTTATTAGCCCTAGTAAGTCATATCAACCTGTCGTAACAGGTGACCCTTTCTTAGTAACTTTGGACGAAGTGAATAAATTTGGTGAATTGGACCAAAATATAACGAGACTTGCATAGTAAAAAAAGCATATGTCAATTGTCATAATTCCTATTTACAATTAATTAATGGCTTATTAATTTTAAGTATATTAGAGATATAAAATAATTTAAGTAATTTTATTTTATGCTTTAAATTTTTAAGATAGTTAATTCATGACATATTATCAGAACTTTTATGATTAAGTGGTTAAGAATTCGATTCTCGTTGTTTCCTACTTTGTCATAATAAAGTTGAATTTTAGTATAAAGTAAAATATGTATTGTCTACGCTTTAAGTCTAAAATCTTTTTATATAAAGAGACATGTAACAAATATAAAATTTTTCATATATTTTAACTTAATAACTTAAATTTTTGATATAATTGATTCCTAATAGAGTAAGTCCAAGTTATTGGGATACATACATTTATACTAGTAAGTACGTTTGCATGGAGTCAAAGTGGCGTTGCAAAAAGAACATTGTATTGCTTTCACAAAAAGGGCTTTGAAATGTATGCACTGAGCATTTTTACGACAAATACATTAAATCAAACAAGCACTAATATTGTTTATCATAAATTAATATCATTTTGTCAGCATTTCTTTTCCCACATAGTTAATATCAATTGAGTAATTCCCAATTTCTCGCTTTTCTTAGAGATTTCCTACGAGAAAATGTGTTTTGTTGAATATAAATTTGTAATTTGAATAGATCAACAATGCTCGTTTGGAGGCACTTTTTCTAAAAGGAAAAAAATTTTCTTTTCCCCAAATGCCTTTTTTTTTTTAGCTATTATGATGTGTAAAACAATATTGTTAAAGTCAGACGGAACATTGAGCCAGCAAGACTTTAAATTTAAATTTGACTAGTTAGATCAAATGGTCGGATCGGACGATGTCATAATTATGTCATTATTTACACATACACAATCAAATTAATAAGATATCAACAATATTTTTTTATAAGTCATTAAGTCATAGCACACATCACTAATAATTAAATATATAATAAGATTTTAGTTTTATAATCATAAAATATCAATCACAACATAATAATAATTAGTTAAAAAAAGTTTGGTAATGTTTTGGTTAAAAAGAAGTCAAAAAAATAAAGAAAAAAAATCATAACTGGTTCGGTTTAACAAAAATCAGTCATTTTAGCAATTATGACCTGTTTTTGACTAATTTTAACTGGCTCAAAATAATTAAATTATGAATCTAATTATGACATTGAACCATAATCGAAAAGGAATTCGGTTTGCAATCATATCATTAGTGTAACTTCATTCTAAGAACTGAAATTATTCTTTTTAACAAAGTGTTTAAAAACCTGTTTGTGCTAGTAAATTTGAAACAATCGGCCTAATTAGAAATATTAATCGCAATTCTATTGAATTAAGCCACCATATTTTATTGTGTCATGGGATTTTAAATGCAAAAATGCAAGCACCTAGAGGCTTTACAACAATTTGCATTTCTAATCACTTAACGAGGAAAGTCAAAACCTAAATGACATAGCATCTAATTAAGAAAAAGAGTTACCCAGCTAAAAGCCAGAAGAAAGCCTTGGTCAACATCATGATCTAATTTTGGTAACAATCAGTGACATGCTGATTCAAGGATTTTCAATTTTTTTAATTAATTATAAGAACATGTCAGCTATGTATTTTGTACTATTAAAATTCAAATGGAATGGCCGCGGATTTTTTTTGCTCTTGGTTTCCCTCCGTACATTGAGTGCACATTAGAGGATGAGCTAATTTTGAAGACATTTATTAAAACGTTGAAAGAGACACATAAAACACACAATTTAATTTTGTAAAAAACTAATGTCAACGAAATTGGCTGAAAATTAAGAAATAGAAGATCTCAGAAAGGGAAATGCTCTGTTGACTGAGATTCATTTTCTTTATTCATAAGGGAAGAAAAATATAGAGAGATTTCAAGAGCTTATAGTATAGTTGTTTCTTATAAAGAAATATAATAATAGTCAATTTTTGGTATGCCTATACTTTTTTAATGTAAGATTAATCTCGTTTCAAATATTTAGGAGGTGTTTGGTTTGTTTTTTAGTTTTATTTTCAGTTAATATATTTTTAGTTTTAATTACAACCACATTATTTTTAATATGTTTTTTATTTTCAAAATTTTATAAAAAAAATGGTAAAAACAGAAAATCTTTCACAAAATTTTGAAAATAAGAAACAAAATAAAAATAATGTGACATTTTTATAATTATAACTAAAAATATATTAACTGAAAATAAAAATAAAAATAAAAAACAAACCAAACAATCCTCCTATTTTTTTCAATAGTGCATTTTCATGAAATTGAACTATGTGACATTAGAGAAATCCCCTCAAATATAAGAACGACATTTTTTTCTTTACAAATTTTCATTAAAAAGTCATTCATAATTTTCAATATTATTTTTAACCATACATCAAGCTGATGCATTACTTTTTTTTTTAAATTGGATTTCTAAAAGAAAGCAATAAAACGGAGGCAGAGTTGGGTCTGCAAAAAATTGAAGGCCAACCCTTCATACCACTCAACTATGAGGGCACATAGTTTATGGATCTTAAATTCAAATGTCAACGACTAAGAAGCCATTATTTAGAAAATAAAAATGATGCCAAAATTTAAAAAAAAAAATCAAACGTTGCTGAAAGTTCAAATTTCAAAACAAATTCTTGACCCACATCTACAGCTTCACGAAAAGTCAGAACAGAGTAATACCACCGGAAGGACGAAGTTGTTGCGTCAGCAATGCGTCACCCTCACCAGTGTGTAAGGGTAGTATCAGCGGGGATGGCAAAAATCGCACGGAATTATCTGTGACGGCAATACTCTTTTAATAAATGGGGAGGAGGATTATACTATGACTATCCGTTTCGTGAACTATTAAAATTATTTTTTAAAAAATTTTAATTATAATTCTTTTTGAAATAATGTGAAGATTTATATTTTTTTATTATTTTATAATAAATTTTTTTAATAAAAGAATTTATAATATATCATTTAAATAATGTTTTTATTTAGATTAATTATTATAAAATATAATTAAATTTAATATGTTATTTGTGATATATTATTTTAAAATAAAAAAATTTAAATTATTAAATGAAATTGTGGTACATTATACTAAATTATATTTGTTTACATTTTTAATTTGTAATTTTTAAAATTTTATTTTATATTATCATATACCTACAGATAAGTGCATATGCCCATCTTATTGTAAAGATTATAGATGAATATCCCCGACAGGCATAGGGTGAGGATGCGAAGAGCAGTCCCTCTTGACATTCGTAAGTGTTACTCGGTCAAAAACAAAAGGTGAGAGGATAACTCATCCATTTAAAAACAATAATATTATTTCTACACCTCAATATTTCATTTCTTTTCATAGACATATTTTTATGGAAAAAAAGAAGAAAAAAAAGAGGGTAAAGTGAAAAGAAATTAATTTTTTTTCTTTTTTATTACCATTCAAAGTAAACATATAAAAAAAATATATGATTGAGGTATAAAAATAATATTTTTTATTTAAAAAGTCATCAACTATGCTATTTAATTATTTTTTTTATGATAAAAACATCCAGAGTCAACTTTGGCATGAACTGAGACTAATCATTGGGTGATTCAAGGGAGTACTTTTATGTTGACATGGTGATTTAAGAAAATTAATTTGTTTAAGTGCTAATCCAAGATTTAAACTCAAATAATCATTAACCATTAGGACAATCCTTTTAGATCAATTCATTTTGGTTGAATCGATGGTGTATCTTTTAGTTAATTGTTTTTTATTAAAAATGTGAAATCATGTTTGTATTTTTTTAATTTTCATAATAATGATATCTTCGAGTTAATTTTTTACATTAATCAAGACTAAGTAATAGAAACATCCAAGATATGCATCCCTAATGGAAACACAAATAGAACTACAAGCAACACATTAAGGATGATGTTGACAGTATTCTATTGCAATTGGCATGATCTCGAAAACATTTTAAATTGAAACAATGATAGAATTACAAGAAACAAATTGTGTCATTCAAATAAGGTCTGATTACTTATATATTAGAACTGACACAACAATATGTGTGTACATTCATAAAATTAAAGACTTGACTTTAATTTGGATAGTTGTGACAAAAGGGCTCCAACATGTAGTAGGTGTTTTTTTTTTTTGGTCAGGAGAGGGGGGATGGGAGATGGGAGGAGGGGGTGGAGGTGGGGGAGGTCCTCAGCAGAATCGAATCCCCGGTGTGACATTTTCAAGACAGGAGATTTTGCCATTTGGCCACAGACCTTCCTACATGTGATTAGGTTTGAGAGAGAGCACTTGCTCAGTTGCTCATGACCCATCCTTATCTCCAAACCCATGTTTGGTCCAGAAATCAACTTGCCCAAGCCCATTGATTTGGATTTTAGTCTGGTCATTCGGGTCCATGATACCTTTATTGGGTCTTGGTAGGCCCATTTCTACTTGATGACTGTTTTAATCAGGTCCAATGCCATTTCACTTATTTACCCTATTATCATTTGGTTATTTTTGCAGTATATTATAAAAAAGTTATGATTTATTAGCAAATTAGAAACGTGCTTTTTAATTTACATTTTTTTTATATCAATAATTTAAATGAATTTATTTTGTTATATATTGAAAGTGTAAAACGACTTTATAAGATGGATGTAAAATTTTCTGATTTACTCTCTTTTTAAAAAACATATTTTAACAAATATTAATGGCAAAATGCCTAACTAAAATTTGGAGACCAAATAAAAGAATTCCTGTTATATAATAGTATAGATAAATCTATTATAATATTTTTAGAGTTAAAGTTTTTGTGTGTACACATGAACGTTAATGGATTAATTAAATTGAAACATTTATTATTGTTTATTTGTACATACACAAATTAAATGATAAAAATATCATGTTTTCCTAGACTATAATTTTATAGTGTTTTTTTAGAATTGGCTTCTTGTCATTTACTAATTGGATATTGGGCCAATAGGCCAACCCAGTTATTTTTTGCCCAAAGTAATCGGGCTAGCCGCATTTCAGCCCAACTTATTAGCTCATGAAACCAGTTCGTTTTGATAAAAGAATGAATCGCCCATTCCTCTTCAGTTCTCACGCTGCCATTTTCATCTTCTTGCTGGCGCTAGTCAAGAGCTGTGTTGTACTTGTGCATCTTCTTCTTATTCTTCTTCGTCTTTGGTTCTTCATCTTCTTCTGGGAAATGGGTACTCTACGATTCTTCTATTTTCCCCCATTCACTATTCTTCATCCAATATCATCAATAGCTACAAGTGTTCCTCTTAGCTCGTTGAATCTTCAGCAAATTTGATTCTTTTAAATGGATTCATGATTTTGTTTGATTTTTCAATCTGTTTCCTCTACATTAACCTCGGATCCTGTGTTTAGGTTCTCAATTTTTTTTTGGGGTGTTTTTTTAGGACTTTATTTTCATTGGGTACCCATAGTCTGTCCCAGTTTTTCTCAAGAGTAACATGGCTTTGCTCTTCCGCCCCAGGCCATCCCTCTTCTTTCTCTGCAGCGTTTCCAATGCCATTCCCAGAACCAGAACTGTCTTTTCTGTTTCTGCTTCAATAGAACCACTTCCTTCTGCTTCTGAAACTCTCCCATCCAATGCTGAACCACCTTTAGCCCTCAAGGAGTCTCTTGAATGGGTTACTAGGACTGCTTTTTGCGATGAGCTGTCTTTAAACAATGTGGGTGAAAGGGTCCAGCTTCGTGGGTGTGTTGCCCTTCACAAGGTCCATGGTGGCCTTACATTTCTTAATCTCAGAGACCATACTGGTATTGTTCAGGTACTTGGTTGTGCAATAGTTTGTTTTCTTAATCCAGTTCTCCTAGGAGATTTTAGGGGGAAAGAATATGAAATTCACTGTATAATCAGTTTATTGTTGTTTCAATTGTTCAGTTAGAAATTACAATATTTCATGAACTTTTTATATAGAAAGTGCTAATTTCAAATGCCTGAAGATAATCTTATTTGATCTTTCTGTCACTTGGATAAATTTAGTCAGCCTTTCATTTATTGTATGTCCGTAATTGGTCTCAAGTTATTCATTAAAAAATAAAAAGAAAATATAATCTTGATGGCTTGGCCTTCAGATCATTTATTAGTGTTCTGCTTTATAACCACTCTTTTAACAATTTGAAATGGTTTCTAAAGAGCCGAGCTGGCATCATCATGTTGCTCTGGAAAGTGACTATTCTGTTGGTTAAAATTTTAACTTTTTGCATGTGCTTTTTGTTTTGCTTTTCACAAAGTAATTATATAAATGCTTTATGCATATAATATACTCATATTGCACTTTAGATATGGTTTTACAATTTTTTTTAATAAAATGATTATGTAAAAATGGTGTTGTTGTGAAGAATTTCTAGACATGACTGTGTATCAAATACTAAATCCTGTGATTATTGTTTGGTTTAAATTATAAAAATATTAGATTGCAAAAATATTAGACATTTCCCATAAGGAAAAACCATAGATGCATTGATTATTTCTGTCTGTATTATGCCACAGAATGATTTATATTTTATTGGAGTAACATCTTTTATGAGCAGAGCATTGCTAAGAGGAAAAGCATTTTATAAGCCTTTTTATATATATTTTGCATGGGATAATATATTTATGTAAGCATTGTTGATTCACTGTTACATGAATTATGAAGCCAGGAACATTCTATGCCTTGCCACAAAGTCCACAGCTATTTAAACAAATGCTAATGGTGGCTGGTTTTGATAAATATTATCAAAATGCAAGGTAAGATTTTCTATTTTTAGATGTTTGAGTCTCTAATGATATTTATGTTGTTCAAGATATGCTAAGAGATTGGTTAGCCTTGCTGCATTCTTGATTTCTTTTTCATGTTTCTTGTTGTATCTTGACTTCTATAAAAAAATGCAGTTGCTTTGAGTGTGACTTTAGCTCAGAGACCAAGTCTGCGCTTTGAGTTTTAATATGATTAATGTATTCAGGAACTTTACATAGACTAGGGAATGTAGAAAGTCTTTGTTTTTGTAAGCTAAAACCAAACTTAAATATTAAAAAATTGTACTTTTTTGCCAAATGTTTTCGTGATGAAGATTTAAGAGCTGATGGACAACCTGAGTTTACGCAGCTAGATATGGAGATGGCTTTTACTCCTTTAGAGGACATGTTGACACCCGTGCGATGCACAACATAATATAAAAGATGATGTAATAGATTGAATAAATAATAGGAAAAAGTAATATGTTAAAAAAATTAATATTCAAATATAATATAATTAACCAAAATTGAAGACAATATTTGATTTGACTATATAAGATATGGTATTGTCAACCATATATTGGTGGTACATAAAGATAGCCGTAGAGAAAAAAATCATAAAAGAAGTGGAACTGTATTGCTGGTAAGTGGTAACTTTTAACATAATTCTCATCCAAGTACAGTGGACAGAGTATAAATCTCAAAGCTACTCTCATGTGTCTCTTTAAATGCACCGCAACAATAAGCCTTAGGGCCCCATTTTGGAGAAGATCAGCAAGCTCATCAAATAGCAGATCAGTTTGCCAACCCCATCGTTTTGGAGCTTTAGGTAGAAGAGTGCCCATTTTTTAAAGCTTCCAAACATCATCACTTCCCTCCTGGATGGGCTAGTCAACTGAACGAGCAATGAGCAAGGCAGATGGAACACAAAATCATAACCAAAATGATAGAATATCATAAAACACCAAAATGATAAAAGCAGTAAGTTCATTACCAACATTACTGATAGCGAGCAGTCAGCTTTTCATGAGAGTGAACATACATGTGCACCTGAAAATACATTTCAAATATATACCATGAAGACAGATCTGATTCTAATTGAAGATTTATAAATAACGTTATTGGCAATCAGCCAGCAAGTATAAATGCAATGCCATATACTCATTTGTTTATAACAACAGCAGAAAAATTTGGCATACTACAACCAAATGTGATTGTTAATAATTTTTTTTCTCAAGGATGCTTCACTGTAGGATGATTCTGTATGGTTCTCATTCTTTGGAACGTTTGATGATGTATTTTTATATATTTGAAACAAGAATATATGATGATTGAAACAAAAATGTTTAGAACATTTAAAATGCCAAGGAGTAGATCATATGAACTTGCTTATTACATTGTTTCTGACTGATCATCATTAGGGTGGATTGTGTTAGGTTTTGGATTCAAAAATCTAGAACTTTATCCTTTATTATCTTTTTAAAATTTATGTACTTGTTTCACTGCTTGGCAACAGTTTTTAAAAGCATGCTGTTGCATCCCGTAATAGAACTTCACACTGCTGCGTGCCTCCACATCCACAGTTTATAGTTCACAGCCAAGGGTAGAAAAAGACATATCACATATGCTAATTAGATGTAAACATGAAGATGTGAAATTTTTCTGTGCCCAAGGCCCCTAAGTTCCTTAGATTTGTCTTCTTTTGCAATGTATACTTTAATTAACAGTGATTGTGTATTGTCTTCAAAACATTTCCATCAGCTCTAAGCAGCTGAGAAAAGGGAATGGACAGTCGTATAAATATGTGTTTTTCCTAGTACTCGTGAACAAGATCAATTTAATGAGAGCACCTTTAGTTGTCAAAACAAGGAATATTTAAAGAAGGCCAGTTTCTTGTTTTCTCTCAGAGTAAAGCAAGAAGAAAAGGCTTTTTCTGATACAGAAAATTAGATGGAAAACATTATGATGGTTCTAAATGCTATAATTGTGAGATGATAAGTCCTTTGTATATATAGTGTAGTATTGTTTCTTGGGGTAGAATTCAAAAGCTGTAACTTAAAAGTTCATTTCAACTTTTTGGGTGCTGGGTGCTTTTATTATTTTCTAACAGTTAAAGATAGTTATATACTTATATAATGTTGATCACACAACAAATATATACTTTTTAAAAGCTATAAACCTCATGCTCATGCATTGCCTTTATCATTTGATAACACCAGACAAGGCTATAGCCTTTTTAAATTGTATTGACAGATAAATCTGCATTTTATTGAACACTAAAAGAGGTTTGCGTCTCCATTATCCTCAATGGGAGGTGTCTTTCCTAAGCAAAGTAGTAAACACAGTCTTTTCCCACCTATGCAGTCAATTTTAATAAACTTATTTTTCTTTATTTTGTGATTGTTGTGCACTTTATTTGTCCTAGTGCCTGCTCATTTTATAGAGCTACTGAATACTGATTCATATTCTCCCTATATGCAGAGATAGCTTATTCTGGTTATGCTGTCTCGTTGAAAATGCTCCAACTATTGCATCACCCCCTACAGCAACTTCATATTTCCAGTCTTCTACTCCTCATATGTGTACCCATCAAAGAACCTACATTACAGCAGGGCATCTTTCAAGAGTTCCCTCTGTATCTTCTCCATCAGGTTTTCTTTTAATGCAAAGATCAAATATCTTTGGTAGCCAGGGTACTCTGAGAAACTGGCTACCTGCCAGATACATGAGTAATACATCAGTTGAACTGAAGACGGACAATGATGTTATAAGGTTTTCTCTGGGTAAGATGCCTGATAATAGTAATTCCACCAAAAAAGGTCAGAAGAAGAAAAAGGTTAAAATGTCTAGAAAGGCTAAACTGAATGAGCTCAGATTCTATCGATTGAAGGCCAAAAAGAAGATGAATTCCCCAAATCCAGAAGTTAGAATTAGATATAAGCTTGAAAAGGTTAGATTTCTTTTTAAGTGTAATTTCAGTTTAAAGCGTTCTTTATTTTAGCTGCTGCTTGTACCTTGCTTCGGCTGCTTGATTGTTGTTATTGATAATATACTTTTATACTTTTATCATCTATATGGTTTTTGGACATTCTCCAGCTTTCTAATAAGTTTATCAGCATTGTTATGATAATCCTTAATTGAAAGTGGTGCAATTTTAATTAAATGCTCAAACTGTAACATCTACTCTTTGTTACATGGGCATTGAATATTACCAGACAATTACTACAGTTGGACATCTCTTTGAAAGGCCTGGGTGAAGTTTTTTTTTTTTTTTTCATTAATATGGCAATACTTTTAATAAGACATTACATGCCTGTTACAACAGTTGGCCATCTTTAATTATTAGGGAAGGTTTCTGTAAAATTTATATTTTTCATTAATACATTAGTACTTTGAATGTGTAGTTTCTCAGTTACCTTGCTGAATATTATAGTATCACAGTATATGTCACTTGAATAATAGACATCTTTCTGTTTGAACTTGCTTTTGGTATCTTCATCTCATTAGTACACAGATATAAGGTCACGCCTCAGATAGGCTGGAAAGAAGCATTCTTTCTTTCCCCCTTAATTTTTTCTTTTCTAACTTTGGATCTTTCATTTTAACTTATAAATCTACAGGCCAAGCGAAAGGAAACATGGTTGATTGAGAAGCTACGGAAATTTGATGTAACAAAAACCCCAGCAGAAACATATGATCCTGAAATTTTAACCGAGGAGGAGAGGCATTACCTGAAGCGTACCGGTGAGAAAAAGAAAAACTATGTTCCTGTTGGGAGACGAGGAGTGTTTGGTGGGGTAGTTCTAAACATGCATCTTCACTGGAAGAGGCATGAGACAGTAAAGGTTATCTGCAAGCCTTGCAAACCAGGGCAGGTTCATGAATATGCTGAAGAGCTTGCTCGACTGAGCAAAGGCATTGTGCTTGATGTCAAGCCCAACAATACTATCATATTTTACCGTGGAAAGAACTATGTACAGCCAAAAGTACTGTCACCTCCAGATACACTATCAAAAGAGAAGGTAATTTCAGCTTTGTAGAAATAATCTACTTGAGGGTTGGCAGTTATCAAACATGAGTGCATGCCTCATGCACGCTAGTGAAATGAAGTTATATTTTTTGTCTGTTATTGAGGCACTAATTCTCTTTTATTTAGATAAACATGTATAAGCCTTGTACTTGTTTTGTGAGAAGCGAAGGGCTTGGTGCTGTGATGGAGTAAATGATGATGTTGAAATTATAGGGTTTAGATAGAGAGAAGGAAGAAAGTAGAATGAAGATTAATTAATAGTATTTGATAGATGTGTTTGATATGATTCAAAAGACAAATTATTAACATCTATTTGTATTCTAGTAACCCTAATCAAATAAGGAAATAAATCAGGAAATATAATAAAATTATGATATGACTCATAAATTGCTTCATCAATTAGAGCACTAATTGATTCCACAATATATTTTAAGATCTTTTAAAGATATTCTAAATATATTCTAACACTCCCCCTCAAGTTAAAGCTTACTAAGCTTTAAGTTTGTTACAAATAAATACTTTAATTAAATAACATAAATATAAAGTGAACTCCATGGTTGAAACACAACTCAAGATGCTGGGGACTCCTGAGGGATGAACATTGCTGGAAAGATAACTCAGTAAGGAATGATCATCAGCCTACGTGAGAAGAAAGGATTTTAGAGTTATGCTTGACCAGATAGCAAATCCAAAAGACTTGAGGATTTTAGGATTCTGCTTGACTAGACAGCAGACCCAAACGACTTGAGAGATTCTAAGGATTTGCTTGACCAGATGGCAGATCCAGACAACTTGAGTAGAAATATCACTAGTATGATTCATCAGTGAGAAAGAAGTCACTATCGGAATGATCGTCGATGGGAAGAGAATAAGATCACAAACACAAGTATTGAAGAGATGTCACCACTGATATGAATCATAAGTGGGAAAGAAGTTACCATTGAAATGATCGTCAATGGGAAGAGAATAACATGATAAACATTAGTTTTGAAAAGATGTCACCACTGGTATGACTCATTAGTAGAAAAGAAGTCACTATCGGAATGATCGTCGATAGAAAGAGAACATCTCGAACACTAGTATTGAAAAGTCACTACTGATATGACTCATCAGTGGGAAAGAAATCACCATCGGAATGATCGTTGATGGGAAAATAATAACATGACAAACACTAGCATTGAAGAAATGTCACTACTGGTATGATTCATCAGTGGAAAAGAAATCACCATCGGAATGATCGTCGATGGGAAGATAACATCACGAATATTAGTATTGAAAAGTCACCACTATCATTATCTCTCCCCCTCAATGCTATGCTAGTATTGGAAAAGAGTCAAACAGTAAAAAAACAGATAAAATAGATGAGAGAATGGGTTGAGAAAACAATAAAGGAGAATTTATAAAGGAGTTCTATAGAACTCGATACAGCGAAAAGCATGGACACCATCAAGGCAGCTGGTACCACTCTGATATCATGTTGAAATTATAGGATTTATATAGAGAGAAGGAAGAAAGTAGAATGGAGATTAATTAATAGTAATTGATAGATGTGTTTGATATGATTGAAAAGACAAAGCAGTAACCTCTATTTATATTCTAGTAACCCTAATCAAATAAGGAAATAAATCAGGAAATATAATAAAATTATGATATGACTTCTAAATTGCTTCATCAATTAGAGTACTAATTGATTCCACAATATATTCTAAAGATCTTCTAACAGATGATATAGAAACTACATGTGCTGATTTATAGTTTTATGCTGGAATATACTTTTGTTATAAAATAATTGGGTTCTATTCTTTCTGCATAAAGCTAATGGCTCCTTACTTTTTATAACTTAAAATTCCAGGCCTTGGAGAAATATAAGTATGAGCAATCCCTTGAGCATACAAGCCAGTTCATTGAAAAGTTGGAGAAAGAGCTTGAAGAGTATCATCAGCACCTTGCAAAGTTTAAAAAAGGGAAAGAAGATGTAGCTAAAGATGTTAAGGTTGGTGTCTTAGTATGTGGTTACCAACTGATAGAAATGATGCTTGTTTCAGAAATAAAAATATTATTAAGAAAATTCATTTCTTTTCTTCTTTCTGTCCTTCTGTAGAATATATCATAACCTTTATTAATAACTTTTGATTCAACTGATGTCTTGAAAGTGTGGCACAGCCCATCTACTAGGGCTTATGAGATGGTACGATCACACACTCTTTACTGGGAAGAACATAAGTAAGAAGCAAACTGATGAGAATAAATCAAAAATGACTATTCTTCAAAAGTGTTTAAAACAACATATTGCTCCAATGATCCATATGGTCGGACACATTGTAAAAGTTGTGGTTATTGTGTCAGGGAATGAGGCAGGGAGACTATGCCTTTGCTGGAGAAAAATGTCACATACATGAGCCATGGACAAAGTGATCTTGTTTTCTCTCAAGGAAATGTAAGATTCAACTTTTTTATTTTTTCCTGAAGTAGGTTTTGGCCAGCATCATTTTTGCATTAAATGTCATGTTGCGTATATATTAGGCATGAAATCTTTATTTTTCAAAGAAAAAGGTTACATTCTTTATGTCCTCACTGTAGGTCTTGAGGAAGACTTTATGCCAAAATATCCTAGAATGCCATAAGAGGGAAAAATAAGCTCTGCTATTACAGATAGCAATGGCAGTAAATTTCCTCCCACTCCAGGGATGGAATCAAAGCAGAGAGAGAACCTCAATACTATTCGACGTTCAAGTGCTGGCAGTGGAGCTTGGAATTCCAGTGATACTGTCTACGCACTGTCGAAATATTGTATCCGAACTGACATTCTATGCTTATTGTTGAAAGCAGGAATGAAGCTTTGATATATCTCAAATTGAGGTTTCCACAGGTAACTGGAATTTGTTCTTGATTTGATGAGCACTTTGATTGTTCAATTGGATATTGGGTCTGTGACTTCTTTTCCTACAATAAAATGTCAAAGATGTAAAGTTTGTTGCTTTGATTTCTTGAGGAAAGTAGAATGCTTTCCAATTCACCCCTTTTCTTTATCTTCCATTATCTTTTATTCCTTACTCATTTTTCTTTTAGTTTTATGATTTTTCAGCTGGATTCTGGACTGCTTTGTCAGGGGAGCAAGTTGTGGTTTTTCCTGCACATTCAAGAGGATCATTTTTCTTAACTTGAATAAGGAATTTCTTTTTTTGTGTCTGTTCATTTGTTCAGTAATTATTGGCTGGTTTTATTTTTGCGTTGTCTACTTGTTTGCCAAGTGAGTTTTTGTAGTGTACTTGGAATTCAAACTTGAACCAGGAAAAGGGGATCACTCATTATCAAGTGAGTGACCACCAGACCAAAGGCGTGATGGCTGCTTGCCAAGTGAGTGGAAAGGGAAAAAAAGAAGAAGAAAAATCAGCTATTGCTTCTTATATTTGTTTACATTTATTGGGGCTCATGATATTTAGGGCTGCTCCAGAGTCAGCTTCATATCTTCCCAACTTTCTTTTGTAAATTGAAACAAGGATGCTGAGCTGTTTTGCTCTAGCATATGTGTCATATAGTAAATTGGTTTGCCAATCCCGATCAGGGGATTTGATGATTTTTATTTCTTACTGTCATTTAGGTCCCAGGTCAATTTTTCACATCTCAACTGGTTCATGTTCAATTAAAGAGAGTTGCTATGGTACCCTAAGGATACTGGTACCTTGTTAAATATTTGACAACTAAGGAAGGTACTAGTAGTCTAGTACCCTAGAAAAAGATATGAGTACTGACTACCGAAGTAATCCCCTCAATTCATAAAGCAAACAATCTATATCTTGAGATTCGAAACTAGAGGATTAACAAAAAAATTGCTTGAGGCGTCGAATGCAAATAATGTAAGAAAAAAATGTACAGATTAATCAGAAAAGTTTTCCTCCTCCTTTCTTTTCCTTTGATTAAAGTTGTTATTGTCAAATGGATTCACCCAAAGGGTTATTGTTTTTCACATAATTCTAAAAGTTGAACCGGACCGGCTAGTTGGATTGGCCTAACTGTCCATTGGCCGGTTTGGTCAATTTTCTATGACTAATGTGTTAAAAATTAATTATAGAACTGTCGAATCGAATATGAATTAGGTAAATTACTTATCATGGTTGCAACTTAGGAAAAGGGGCATGCCTTGGAGAGGTGCTGCCACTGCTCCGAGAAGGCTTTCAATACGTTACCGCATTATTATATATTTACTATAAACAAGGGACAATGGTTGGCAAATTTTTTTTTGCCATGGTTCGAACTCTACATAAGAGAAACACTGCCACTGCCCCACGTGCAACATTTATGTTGTATGTTACATTATTATATATTTAAGATATACTTGTCATCGGCAAAGAATTAAAATTAAAAAATTTCATTTTATATTTAAAAATAACTTTAAATTAATATTAAAAACTTCATATATATATATATATATATATATATATTAATTAAAAAATAATATATATATAATTTTTAATTAATATAAATATTATTTTTTAACATATAAATACATATTTAATTATACACATTTAACAACATTATGGTTGTTCTTGTTTTATTCTCTACTAGCTACTGTTTGTTGTTTGAGCTCTGAACAGTCAGAATTGAACTTAGAGGCTAGCCATAGCTAACATTCAGCTACTAGCTAGATTGAATGACTGAGCAATGTGTAACACGATGTGTCCCCACATGCCAAACGCGGGACACGAGAACAAAAACAACACAAAAGACAAAAGGGAGAAGCACAACAATATACTAGAAAAATGAGACAGTTCAATTTAATATTCACTTTGTTTATTTTTTATATGTGGTTTAAAGTATTTTTTATTAAAATTTAAAAAGTTATTAAATAATTATAATTATAAAAAAAATATAATTAAATTATTATTTTTTATTTTATTTTTTACTCTTTCTCAATTTTGCTTTCTCTACAAATTTTCTTTGAAGATAAAAGTAAAATTAAAAAAATTAATTAATATTTTTTTAATATTATTAAATGATAAATATTTTTAATTAAAAAAAATTCTCTTACATAATATATAAAAGTGAATAGATTGAGTAATTAGAGTCTTGCTAGCTAGTCCCACCCAATGATTAAGAAATGTTTATTACTCTTCATTAAATAAAACTTAATTAGTTAGAAAAAATTATTAAATAAATTTTAAATCTTTAATAATAAAAATTTTATTATTTTTTATTAAATTATTCTAATTACTTAAAAAATATAACATAAAAGTCTTTAAGATTTTTAATATATTAAATATTTTTACTTTTTATTTGTAATTCTTTAACATAAAATTAAATAAAAGTATAATATGATTGACTTAATTGAAGTTAAAATCAAATGTAATAGTAATTATTATAATGATAGTGAGAGTTAATGTTACTTTTTTTTTTTTTTTTTACAACAGCAGAAATTTGAATATTAATATTGCCTGAGAAATGAGGATATCAATCCCCGCATGCTTTTTATCTCAACTAAATTCATTCACAGTGACAGTGTCCCCATCTCTCGATACCTCCTTCCTCACAAGAACAACCCCAACATCATTTTTTAAATTAATTTTTACGTAAAACAAAATATTTTAGAGAAATAAAGAAACATAACTCAAGAAAAAAGAAGATTCCAATTCCCGATAAAGTGATAGGAATGAAATGGAGTCAGAATCTAAACCAGCAATAAGGTTAGGTTATAATTATGGAATAATAGACTTATAAAATATTAAAAAAGGGAAAGCGAACTTGCAATTATATAACTATGACTAAGTAATCAAGTACACATTTTCGGGCTTGGTTCTTCTAACCTTTTTTAACCACATACGATTATTAATGGAGCAAGCATATATATAAATAAGAATGAAAATTTATTTATTTATTTTAAGAGTAAGTTTTATCCATTTACATTGTTAAATAATTTTTATATGATAAGAATTTTATCAATCTAACTATTGAATTATATGATATTATCATGATAATTATATATATCAAATTTAAGATAAATTAGATAGTCATAAGTATTCAATCTAATAATTGACAATTACTTAAATTTTAAAAAACATATTATATGTTAAAACAAAATAGTTGAATGAAATACTAATTCATTTTATAATTTTATAAATTTTATGGGTTTGTTTTATCTCAAGAGAACTTTCATTCCAATGATTATATTGTTGAAATTTCAACATTTATAAGAAGTTATTCATAGAGTAAGTATGCTAAAATTTACTTATGAAATAAATAGATTTCATACCAAGAGTCATTGTTACACTAAAATTCTAGTAGCCCAATTGTTATTACTGGCCAACATTGTTGCTGTCTATTTTTACTAACCAATATAAGGTGTGCATAGCTCTCGGTAAATGAATCATTAATGATTTTGAGCTTTTTGTGGTTTAAAACACATATCATATAATTAGCTTGATTTTGACAAAATAAAACCTCACAAGTAATTGTAATCTACATGGGAAAAAATTCCAAGATTCTCTCTCTTGGGACAAAGTTATTGTGGTTTCAATTCAAAAGGTATTTTATTTCGAAAACAACTTTAGGACATAACAACCAAAAGAAAAGACTCAGTACATGGCCACAAATTTGAAAAGCATATAATTTATAGAGAACATATTTGAAATGAATATGTCCAATAATGCCAACCATGCTGAATCATATTAGTGATTGCATCATTTATAAGACTTATCCAAAATTACAAGCACAAGTTAACATTACAGACAAGAGTTTTAGCATGATAGTATAGCAAGAAAATATGCTTAGATACAACAGCATAAGTCCAATATTGTGTTCATAGCAAGACAATATTCATACTTGAGACTTAACACCAAATCTCAAGTTTATCAAAATAGGCACAAATAGTATCACAAATTGCAATATTATCTAACAATCATGTACACAGCAACATGTCACATGACCTCAGGCTTGAACCGCCTTTACAATCATGCTTCAAAGAAGCAAGATCCATTAGCTTATAAAAAAGTTGCAAGTCTCTAAAACATGTAATGTTAAAATCCGCATATCACAAGTCACAGTCATATAATGGTGATTATCATCAACCAAAATCTGTAACATCAAAAACATCAAATGTATAATTAATTATCTTGTGAAATCCCAATCATAAAATAGCTCCCTCTGAAATGATATAAAATTTTAATAACAAATTGAGATATAAACAAAATGTGCTATATCATTAGAGGTAAAAACATGCCAGGTCACCCAAGAGATAATATTATAATGGAAGTGAGCTATACCCTCAGACATAGGAACTACGCTTCGATTTTTAGGAGTAGCATTTTATGGGAAAGATTATACCATTATCACTCTTGACCTGAGAAAATTAGGCCTATGGGGTAGTTCAAATAAATCGAATCCTATGGGGATACTCCTAATTTATACAAAAAAATACATACTAAGTTAAGTCAAGTGTTACCTTAAACAGGCTAGGCTACCAAGCTTGCTTTATGAACTGACTTACTACTTGGTATAATTTTTTTTTTCTGGGACATGGCATAGCCTTTTTATAAAAAATAAAAAATAAAAAACTAACCTAGCTTTGAAAGTTTACATAAAGACCTAGTTTGCATTAAGGCTTTCAAACAAGGCCTTCATATTTTATTTTATAATTATAATATATTTTGTAAAACTTGAATATTTTAATTATATATAAATATATAATATAATTATATGTAAATAAATATAAAAAGTCAGTTTGTTAGGTCTAACATGCCTTTTTAATTTAAAGGCATGTGGCTTAACTTCTTTTTTAAAACTAAATAGATTTTTTTAAAAGCTCTAACCTGTCTTAGTCTGGTTTGAATAATAAATAAACTAAGCCTAATACAGATTATGTCATAGACCCTACAAGCCACTTAACCTATGCTCACCCCTATAGATCATTTATTTTATATGAATTGATAAGTGTCGATTAATAATAACAAATTTGTTATGTTGTATTTGTTTTGATATAATTCCCACTAACAAACATATAAAAAACAACAAAATGTACATATATCCCAATATGCTTTCAAATCAATTAAACAAAAAAGCTTGGATAAAATACAGCCTTAAAATTTATTCATCATGCCCAAATATTATGATCACACACTTTAATATATATCAAATCATCAAAGTGATTTGTTCACAAGAGCTTCGTATCACATTTGTAGGACTGCAAAACTTAAAAATACAAATGCACAAACAATATATAGTTTAAGTCAATAAGTTTTCATTGATCCAAAATTAAATTATATCTACATCCCTTT
Source organism: Castanospermum australe (assembly GCA_019955255.1). Classification (NCBI taxonomy): domain Eukaryota; kingdom Viridiplantae; phylum Streptophyta; class Magnoliopsida; order Fabales; family Fabaceae; genus Castanospermum; species Castanospermum australe. The sequence goes on along the minus strand of NSJW01000371.1, from coordinate 403,683 downwards.
AGAAAACATCATAATGCACACAAGTTGTGCGCGTAGTTGTCAAATATAAATAACATCAATTACTTGTGTAACAATTAAATAAGAGGGCAACTCGATATCTAATGAATTAACACAGATGCATATTTAAAAAGGTTTTACATTTTTTTCAGTAATTCAATAATAATATTTTCAAGAATCAACTTCAAAATCACTCAAAAGTAATATTGCGACAAATTATTTCCATAAATTAATAAATATTCATTACCATAATAGCTATTCTAAACCATGTCAAAACAAATGGGTGAATACCTTTTATTTATCCATTTGTTTATCATGTAAAAAATATGGTTTATAAGGATTTATCAAATCCTTTCCAAAGTAATAAGTTTTGAAAAAAAAAAATTTGTCCTTCATAGGATAACTATAAACATACAATATTGTATCTCAAACATATGAGTGCGATTTATCATCTCACTTTATTAAATGTGCAAAATAACCCCTTCATTAAAGAAACGTCCATCTAGCTAAAGGATAAAGTGCAAAAAGTAACCCTCAAATTTCAAGACATATGTTTTATCCTCTAAGTTTTGAAAAGGGATATAAAAACAAGTTTAGAGTTTGAAAAGTACAAACTAGAGAGTTTTTTTCAGTCAAGTATAAATTTAGGGTTTGAAGAGTACAAACAAACCTTGAATTTCCCATTACTGTCTTTTACGTTATATAAGCCAACCATACTTTATGCAAATTTAAGGCGTGTAACAGTGCAAGACTCACTTTCTTATGAGTGCAACCTATAATAGATGGAACAATATTATTTCAAATAACTTTTCAACATTTTAATCTTAAAATTTTGGCTTATCTTAGTTTAGTGTCAACTTTTCTCTAATTCTTTTCATTGTCTTCTGAAAACAAAAAAATTTCCTTCTAAAATTTCTCATTAATGATTGCTTGCAGAAGGTCTGAGATAGAAATATATATATATGCCGGGTTCAAAATTTAGTGAAGAAACAAAACTTTTCAAAATTTTATCTTATTCAAGTAATTTGCTTTTGAGATGTGATCTGTTTAATTAGAATCAATTCTTGAAAAATATAAATATATTCTATATATGTATCTAAATTCAGTTACTTTGGCAGTGAAGAAAAAGTCGTAGGCAAAAACTTTTTAGGTTCATCTGAGGGAGCTTTTGCATTACTATTCTCTTAAATTAAAAAATAAAAATAAAAATAAATCACATTGGTTGATACATGACAAATATGTAGTTTTAGTTGAATAAATTATACCTGGTTTCAGTACTTGCAGATTTTAGTCATTCAATGATGGGGATAAAATGAAATTCTTGGACCTATCTTCTTGAGGTTTTCTGGTAGTATCTTCTCTCTAATTTCCAGAAACTAGCGTTGGTAACTAAACAAGGTATAGTTACTAGCAGAATATCAGGATCCATATGATGCTATTATTGATAAGTTTAGATGACGGAAGTTACAGACCTATTAGATAGTGTCAGACGTCCAAGCATATATGAGCCGGAATCACTAAGGCATGTTATCTTTAAGTGGTCATAACTTTTTATCTGAAAAGAGTTATACATATTATATATCAATAGAAAGTCCTTTTTCGAATATGTCGACGTGACAATTTCAGGGTCAACTGTCCAGAGGCTCCCGTTGCTCTTCTCAAAAGCTGGCTTTAAAGGATTAAGAGCATCTTCCAGCTTAAATACGGTCTCCAAGTCTTCCTCCTGTCCGATGCGGGCTTAGACTTCCAATATTCCCCCTCACATCCGAGGAAGGTACACTCTTCTCGGGCTTAGACTTCCAAGCGCCACCGGTGGTTTTTAATTCCTACACGGGGCATGAGGTCATCAGAACAGGCAGCTACACCAGGGCTCTGATACTATGTCAAGAGGCACCCATTGCTCTTCCCAAAAGCCGGCTCTAAAGAATTAGGAGCATCTTCCAGCTTAAATACGGTTCCCAGGTCTTCCTCCTGTCTGAAGTGGGCTTAGACTTCCAATATCAACTTTAGTATTTTGTTTTTCTTTTTCACTAGGGTTTTAAACTTTTATCATATACTTTTATGTTTAACTTCTCCGTATAGAATATCAATAATGTTTTTAGAATTTCTTTCGGTTTGAGTCTTAGCTCTGAGGGTTTTTCTTTTCACGCTAACTTGCTGCATCATTAGAGCATAATCATAGATGTAAAAAGGTGATCATATCGTGAGAGATATGTGACATTTAAAGAATCCAGTTCTGTCCTTGTTTAAGCCTAAGCCCCAATTGATTAATTTGAAACAAATGAAAAACAGAATCACAGAGCATTTGTATTATGTGTGGCTTAAACAAACGAAAATAATATGGCGACAAAGATGTGAACTCGGTATCAAGTCGTACTAGCACCAAAAGTGTCCCATAATCTATGCTTAAAGCGATTTCTTTGTGCACTAGTGGCGTGCTTTGATTTAAGTACATAACTCTCCCTTCAAAATGAAGCAACAGGTTCTTAATCAGTTCCTTTAAGTGCTTTATGGAATTCAGTTTAATTTTTAAGCTTTTGATTCCACCTGGTTTCAGACAAGTGTAAGAGGAAAAGCGAAATGCTGAGAATCATTGTTCAGAATATCTCAAGGAAGTCTAGTTTATCATTTTTTCTATTCCTTTCACTTTCCTTCTTATTTTCCTAGATATTTAAAAGTTGTTATCAGTGCTTGCTTGTTATCCAAAAACAATGAGAAAAGCAAAATAGCAAAATTGAGACACTTTATTGACATGTTACATGATAACTACCTCAAGTCCACACCTTATGCAACAATTGATCCAAACTCCAAAGCTCCTGGTTTTTGGAGCCTAATCAAGCTGTGACTTAAATTAGTAGCACTATGCTTGTAATAGAACTCAAGCCTAACCTAAAAACTATAACAGAAGGGAGCAACTAAATTGTGCATACTGGCTTTGCCTGTTGCACTTGTTACACTGAAGTTGCCATGAACATCATCCAAGTTCCACAGCCCATCCCACAGAATTTCTTCATTTGAGGCCTCTGGTGCAGAGGCATTGCTATTGAGCATGGAGTAGAAGTATCCCTGCTCTTCTGTGGTGTTTGGGTACATGTTTACCATTTCTTGTCTCACTTGAGATATGTAAGGCACTCTGTGGCCATTGTCCTCAAGCAAGGCCATGATCCCTTTCATGTCCAAGTTGAATTGCAGTTGTTGTTGCTGTTGCAGCTGCTGCTGCTGCTGCTGCTGCTGCTGCAACTGCTGTTGTTGCTGCTGCTGAAATTGCTGCCTCCTCAAGAGGCGATTCATGGCCTTTTCTGCAGCATCGGAGGAACTTTTTGCCTTTTTCTTGAAATGGGTCCTCCAATAGTTCTTTATCTCATTGTCAGTTCTTCCTGGCAAGCTTCTTGCAATTGTTGACCACCTGAAGTTTTTGATTCAGAAGTCAAGGCCTTGGTGTAAATCTGTTTGATGCTCTGGAATCAGAGAAACATGCAAGTTCAAGAGAGTGGGAATTGAAATTTTACCTGTTCCCCCACCTAGCATGCAGCTCTAGAATTATGCTCTCTTCTTGTGGTGTTATCTGACCCCTCTTGAGGTCTGGTCTCAGATAATTCACCCATCTCAACCTGCAGCTCTTCCCATTTCTTTTCAATCCTGTTAATGGGCAAAAAGAAGAATACATAATCAATCATTTGGCCAAAAGACAAAAGCAAAGATCAAAAAGTGTCCTAAAGGGTGAGACTCCAAGTTAACAATTATCAAAATGAAGAACTTATGGTACAAGAGTAGCTACTTTATAGAGTAGAAGTAGGAAGCAATTTTGCTTTTCATGTTGCTATGTTGGGCCTGTCACTTCTAGTAAATGTGAAAGTTCACTGATATTAAGAAACAAAAGAGAGTCCATAAAAGTTTGATTTGCACCTGCAAGCCTAGCAACAGAGTTCCATCTGCCTTCACCATGCACCCTGACATACTCAATGAGCAATCTGTCCTCTTCAGCAGTCCAAGGTCCCTTCCTCCATCCCTCCTCCTCTATCACACCCCTACCCATGTGGCCTGCCATAACTCCCCAATACATGCAAAAGGGCTTCTAAGTTCTAGCTTAGGGAAAAGTTTGTCTTCCAAATTCGGTGGCACTCTGATTTGGGTTTAGTGTTTGTTGCATATTTATACCTGCAGCTGTGCCCCAACTTGATTCTATCAGTCAATCAACGGTCCTTTTCTCATAATCCCTATCCATTTCACTGTTAAAGGTAAGGGTAACATTGTTTAGAGAAAAGAAATAAATTAAAGGGTCCCAAGTGACACTAAAAATGCATGCTTCTTGTCTATCAACTGCAAATTGACCAAAATGCCTTCACTCTCTATTATTTACATCTGGTTAATGTTGGCCTTACCCTTGCGACTGGACCCATCTCTGATCAAAATCCCACTTCCCCCTCAACAAAATTCTGTGCCAATCAGGGGGGTTAGAAGATTGAGATCAGTCAATCATGGAATCACAAGCTATTTTAAACACAAGGGCATATCAGGAAATTCAAGAATGTGCTCAGCTATTAGGTGACATGTTTAAATATGGATCCAAAAACAAAGAAGAGTTATATTTGGTTGATGCTAAAGTGAGACAAAAGGGGAAGAGAAATCTCGAATTGCCTGTGGACACCTGTGAACTAAGGCTTATGCATCTGGACACCAAACCAGTAGCTGAGAAGCATAATCCAAGGGATGGCACATAAAATATTAATGGGTGGTGGACATTTTTGAAGCTGAAAATTACAAGAGAACCAATAGGCTCTCCCCAGCTGTTGGATCTGCTTACTTCTCAAGGGCATCAATTCATGTAATCTCTGTGAGATTTCATTAAATTATAATAATGATGGATACCATTTTGAGCATTGGGGGCTTAAAATATTATGGTTATCAATGGTCTGGATTCTGGAACGTCATCTAGGGAGGACAGGTGGTGCCTTGTGTAATTATATTTATGGAAAGATGGTGCCTGGTGGACTGTTCACTGTTGGAGGCATGAAAATCTTTCTTGTTTCTTTTAAAGCATTTAATTTTGATTCACTGTTAGTTTAAATTTTTTTACATTATTATCTAATAATAAATGATCAAATTATTATAAAATTGAATAAAATAATAATCATCAAAAAAATTAAATATTTCATAAAATGTAAATAGACGATTGTGTAAAAATAAAATCCGTAATATGTTGTGATGTGTTATTTAGCAACTTTATGTTAATTTTTTTTGTTTTATAATTATGGTGTGTAAAGTGTTATTTTTTATATAGAATTTATAAATATTTTAAATACTTAATGTAACATAAATAATTTTTAATACAAAATTAATTATATTTTGATTAAAAAGAAAATAAAAAAACAGAGAAATGACAGCAGGACGTTAGCAATAATAGTAGCAGCTGAAAAAATAGGGACAAACATGAGTGTGGGATTATAAATAATATTGTGTTTTCACATCTAAACAAGGAAATAATTTAATGGGAAAAAAGATTATTTTGTCTCTTTATCATTAAATGACATAGACAAACATTTATTTTGTTATTACTTTCTAAAATTAGGCTTAATTTTGATCCATTTTTAGGGTAAAGTATTTTTACACTATCATCTAATTATATATTACCAAGAATTTGACTTTTTAGATAGTTGTTATATTAGTCAAATATTTTTAATGATTTAACAATCAATGATTTATTAAATGATAATATAAAACTTTTTATACTGACAGTAAATCAAAATTAAACTCAATAAGATTTATATAAGAGTTTAATTTTGATTTACTTTCAATGTAATAAGTTTTACACTATTATTCAATCATGGGTTGTCAAATATTAAAAAAGATTGACTAAGATAACAATTACTTAAAATATCAAATACTTAATAACATATAATTGAATAATAGAATAAAAAAAAAGTTCTACTGATAATAAATTAAAATTAAATTTCTTTATATAATAGTTACATTTAGTTTCACCAATGAATTCGGACAACATTATCTGATTTTAGAATGTTATCATGTAACATAAACAAATATTGTCATGTAATATGTGTCTTATTATATTATTCTAGTATAGATTAATATGATTAAGGCAGAATGGTAATAGTTAGGGGGTAAAATGGTAATTTATAATTTCACTGCTTAAATTAGATGCTGTTCCGTAAATCTCAAACTCAAAGTTTATCATAAATTTATTTTTTAATTACAAATCGATTTCTTAATATGAAGATGCAAACTCTTTATTCTTCATTTCTAGAAGACAAGGCTCTTTATTCTGTATTCTACATTCATAATGTCTTTTATTCTTTTTTTCGTTCTTACAGTTTAAGCTCAGGAAGGTTCCGTACTCAAACTTAAATTAAATTAAGTCAGTTGTTGATAAAGCATGAGTTGGAACTCCGAAAGGTAACCCTGAAATTAAAATCTCACAAAACAATCAAATTGGCTTGGCCAGTCAATTTTTGCAATATCTAGATCCTCTTCTTTTCTTATGAGAAAGAGATGAGATATGATGGTCCTTTTTTTTTTTTAATAATCATCTACAAATTAATTAATTCTCTCATTACGACACTTTTAAAGAGAAGATCAAAGTTTAAATTTTCAAAGTTCAAATTTTAGTGTAGACATTGTTGGAAGAATCTTATAGTTAGTAATCAGATACAACTGTACTCATAAAATTAGTCTTATAATAATATCTGTGAGGATAATCTGATCAAAGATAAAAAGAAAAAAAAATTTCTCATTACAAGTCCACTTCTAGCGTTTTGTTATAAGATTAAAAAAAATACAAAATATTTATGTATAATATGGTACAAATAATCGGTAATTTCTTCGCAATAAATTTTGTATCTTTAATTTTGTTTCAAAACATGACACTTTTCTATTCTTAATTAAGGAAGAAGATATTTTTACAAGCTAATTACAACAGTGCACTATAATAGATCACTTTAATGGATCATCTTGCGTCGTTTACTGCGTGTTTAATTGAAAAAGAAATTAAAAAAAAACAGAAAAGAAAATCCTGCACACCACTTGGTAAACCCTAATAATGTTTCCACTTCCTTTGATATAAATAATAACATATATACCTCTAAATCTACTAGATTCTACTAGTAATCCGTGTGTGCAGTACGGATTGATCATCATAATATGTAAAGCAATATATATATATATATATATATATAACACTTTGTTTAACAGCTAAGCATGTGGGTGCACTTCAAAGAAAATTTTTTTAAAACAAGAAAAGTGAGAGAGAGGATCACAGTGATTCCTTGTGCTGTTAACAATTCTCTTTGTATATGTATAATGTTTTGTTCTTTTTGGGTGTCTTTTCAATACAGATTAGGATCAAGGTTTTGGGATTGTTGTGGGGACACTGAGAGTATTTAAATTCAACTATTTGTCTTTCGGCTTTGTTTAATATGATATAGGGTGTGTTGTGGCATGCCTAGGGTTTCTAGAAAACCATTTCTTAATGAGAAAACTTTGACACTCACCCATTTAGCTTTGAACTTTATACTTTGATAGAGTTTAAAGTTATTTATATCTTTTTTTTATTAGATTGGATTTTTGGAAGAGTAGTGTGTGAATCTCACATCATCAACTTAATTTTAACCCGACCGAATTAACTCCACGACATAGCCCACTCAATTTTAACTTGATATTTATGTTGAGTTGGATTCTCACTAAGTGCATGAAGCCAATAATTAATGTGTACTATAGCTTTTAGTTGATCATATGATTGTATTCACAATTCATTAGGTGTTGGTATAATAAAAGTGAGTTACGTCTTTAAACATGAAAATTGTAATTTGATTCATGGGATCGAATTGCATATAATGAGAAGGGATATACTATTATCACTCTCGATTTGAAAAGATTATATTTATGAAACGGTTCAAATAAGTCAAATTCTATAAAGATACTCTCAATTCACACTAAATAAAAAATATATGATTGTATCTACATAGAGATTTGCTTGGATGGAAAATTATCATAACTCAACCTTCACAGCAAGAGCCGTGGATATGGAAATTCTGTAAGCCTGTTTGCTCTGGGAATTTTTTTTTTTCATTATTTTTTACTTTTTACAAGATCATTGAGGATTCATATTGCATATCATCTCTAGATTTGATCTTGGTGTTTGGGATTTGGCTGGATTAATGGAAGTTTTTAAATATGTATTGAATAAAAAATGTAAAAATGAATCAGTACAAGTCTATAATAATTCAAAATATATGTCAGAGAAATTAGAACATAAAATTTCTGTTTCTTTTCTATTATGCAGTAAATAGAGATTATAATATCATGAGTTAATATTTCTATAATTTCATATTTTACACACGATAAATTTGATAATTAGAAAAAATATAATCAATAGAGATAATCTCACAACTATGAAAATTAAACACTAGATTTTGACTTATATGAGAAAAAAATGCAATCATAAATATAGGATTATTTAAATTATCATACCTGATAATAATTGTTCGAGATGAAAGTGATGAGCAAACATTGACCGAACATGCTTACAAAAATAGAAATAATTTAATTTCATGAAACAATAGAAATATGGAGATAATGAATTTAAAAAAAAAAAGATGTTAGGGTAAGTTCTAAGTATATCAATTAGTTACATACTCGATGACATATAAGTTTGGAGATCGAGATTTTCCAAAAATTAGGTTACGTTTAAAGCCTAATATATCACTATGTTATTATCTATATAATTATAATTGTGATCTTATTATTGTTTTCATTTTGTGACTTAATTTGTGGTCCTAATTAAAAAAAATAAAAACTTAGACTAAAGTTGTAGTTTAGGGGGAAAAAAAAGGCATGCAGAAAAATTCATTATCAAAATATATATATCTCTACTCTCAAGTCTAATTGAGTCTAATTATTATTATAGACAACAGCATGATTTGATATAAGATTAGTATATAAGTCGTGGAGTGTACTTTTAAGGCGAATATTGTTTATGATGAGATTAGTGAAACTAATTAAATGAATTGGAGTATAATTTTTAGACAAAAGTTAAATTCAGTGTCATATAACAAAATTTAAAGATAGTAGAGTGTAATTTATATACATAAAAAGCTTTCTTTTCCATTCTTAATTAGCTTTGCTTTTGTCTTCCTGTAAATTGAGTAAAATCTTAACTTTTATACACGTGGGTAACAAAATTTTTTTTTAAAAAAACTCATAATATTTTAAGATTAGAACACTCTACAAATCTTAGCAAAGAACTAGAAGATCCTCTCATTGAGTACTTATTCTAAAATTTAAATTTTAATAATCTCTCTAATAACGAGCTTGCAATACCCAACTTTTATTGGTTTTCTTTAATTAAGAAATGCTAGCTTATTAAAGACATAAAAAAAAGAAAAAAAAATGTCCCCTGCTTGTGCTAGCAAAAGTGGACTACATAAGCTCTTTGGTTAGCATTTTCCTCAGCAACCTTTCTGGTGTGGAGCCTTCTGTTCAAACAACTTGGTGGTTTCAAGTGCTGATATTAAACCTTTTGGAAAGTATATCAGAGTTAGTGTGATTACATAATCTGATTTAAATATAACATCCCCACTAAGATTTTGTCATCTTATACAAATATAATAATAATAGCAATTAATGGACAAATCATATATATTTCATATTTTGAAAGTTTTTGTGCAAATAAACTTTAATATATTAATTTTAAATTATATATAATTTACAGTCTTCAAGTTTCATAAACATATATATATAGGGAGAGAGAAGTGAAGCTAAAGTAGAGATAAACTGGCCTCAATAAAATTTGAACTCATAATCAAATAGTTCTCAGAAAAACTTAGTGTCACTTGAATTAAGACTCTTTAGATGAAACATATATATACATTATACTTTGTTAATAATAAAAAATATCGTAAATGATTATTTTTTGCTTAAATCACATAAAATTTATCAAGATACATAATGAGATTTGTCTTCTAAAATATAATAATAGGAGAGACTACAAGTTCTATGTGCAAACGATAAAAAAAGGAATCGTGATCACAAGTATGACTGATGACATCTCTAATATTGTCCATTTTAATTAAATTATTAGAAATTTTCATAATTGTAAATTTTCAAAAGGATTCAAGGAGAATAAAGTTTATGAACATGTTTTCAAAACAGAAATGGGTAAAATCAAATCTTTAACTTAGTGAACTTAAATTAATTTAAATGAAAACTTGAAATAATTAAAATGCAATTTATTTATAAATAAAAATTATTTGTTTAGGAAAAATAAAGAAAAGGAAAAATCGAGATATGGGTTTTGTGGTGAAGATTTGATCACAAGAGCTGCTACAGTAATCTGAACTTTGAATAAGATATTTCAGGTTCATTATGAAAGTTCAGAAATTTTTTAATTGAGAACCAATACGATGAGTATAGAATACATTATTGGCTTTCATGCAAATTGTATATTCTTCCTTAAATGATAAACACGAATTTTACATTTTTGGAATGATATTATGATCTCTAAGACCTTCAAAAGCATTACGTTTAACCATAAATAGCCTTATATGATCTTATTTAAACCCTCTTGCTCCTCCACTAATCCACTAACTCTACCCAACTTATGCGTTTGGAGACCAAAAAAAAAAAAAAAAAAAAATATCTAACCCCTTTTCACCACTTTGATATAATTTTTCGACTATTAAAATAATAATAATGATATTATTATTATTATTATTATAAAAGGAATTTTTCTATTTGATTTTAAACCTTTACTTTTTCAAAAAAAAAAAATAAATAATTATACAAAGAGAAAAAGAGCTAAAATTGTAAATACAACATTATTTTTTCTACATTTATAACAGCTTTTAAATATAAAAAATTTATCTTTTTTTACACATACTATTATAACTAAGTTCAAACATATCTTCCTTTTTTCAAAAAATTAATTTTATTTAACTAATTGATTTATAAATCATAATTAAAATTATATAAGTAAAAATAAAATACAGATTGAGAGGCAAGTACAGTTACACTCTCAAGAAGCTCATAATAATAATAATAATAATAATAATAATAATAATAATAATAATAATAATAATAATAATAATAATAATAATAATAATAATAATAATAATAGAATTTGAAAACATAAGTTAAATGTACGTAGTTTCAATTTTTTCAATTAGAACCTGTAACTATCAAATCACAAGATAAGAATTTTATCATTATGTCAAGATTCACTCTATATATATATATATATAATTTGGATAATCCAAAAATAATATAATAAAGCTTAAAAGTATTTTAATGACTTAAGAAAGAGTATATATATATATATATATATATATATATATATATATATATATTATATATGTATGTATGTATCAGTGTCCAGGTAATGTACAGATAGAAAAGCTAAAGTTTAAAATCAAAGTTGATGTGTGCTTTTATTTGCAATTTTATTTATTATATTGATGTTGATCTGTTGAAAGAAAGAAAGGGATTTAATGTAAAGAAGAGCCTGAGCACCGTTAAATTAATCAAAATAAACTAGAAGATAAAAAGTATGATCGGAATCAAAGGAGCATAATAAAGATCTTTTTGATAAAAAGGAAATATATGCTCCTTCTTTCTTGGTTTGGGTTATTTATATACTAGGTTCAGCTTCTGTCCTTTTCAGTTTTCACTGATTTGTTTCCAAGTCTTTTTCTTTTCTTTTTTAATGTAGGTTAATTGATGTGATTTTTTTTTTTTACTTCCCCTCGATGAAAATGTATTTGTGGGAGGAATAATTTCATTATTGAAATTAGTCTCACATACAAAGAAAAAAAAGTGTTATTAACTTATTATGTTACCCATATATATGCTGTAACTTTTATTAGTGTATAGAGAAATAACACCTTGTACTAATTAAATTAATAAACTTATGATTTAATTAAAGTTACAATAGTATATATAACCGCACAACACACACTTGTTTCAAAACCCTTTGGAATTGAAATTAAAAGAAAGAGAGATTTTAAGTAATTATATATATGTATATTGTGAGCATCATTAAGCTTTATCTGGGACAAATGTTCATTATTAAAAAAAAAAATTCTATCATATCAATAACTGAGGTACCAAATTTATAAAAAAGTAAAATTCAAAGTATATAAAAATTGAAGTTAAAAACATTTAAAATAATTAATTCAAATTGTTATTCTTGTCACCCATAATCGACCAATTTATTAAATTGTATAAATAAGTAATGTCGTGTGTCATCATAAATTTGATCAATGAATTGCGTTTGAATTAATTTAAGTGTTTTTTTAACTAATCATAATGATATTTTTGGATTAGTTTTTATGTCAATTGAGACTAGATATTTTTTTAAATGATTTTAAATGCTCATTTCTCACATTAACTTGATGCATTTAAGAAAATTAATTATTTTAAGTATTAATAATCTTGGTTCGAATATAAGTAATCAAAATAAAGAGAACAATGTCTTAATTAATCATGCCACTAAACGAATCTCTTCGGTGTTTTTGATACAAGTAACCTAGAATTGCTATTTACTTTTTTTGCTTTTTGGTAAAATAAAGTTAAGGGGAAGAAGAGTTTGTCTTATTTCGGGTCTGTATCAGTAATAGCTTATGATGGTATATACAAATCAGTTTAATTTGGATCAATATAAATCAACCTGGCAACCCTCGTTAGCAGCCACTTACTTTGCATTATACAAACATAATTGAGCTCCATAATTCTATTTGTTTGTATGGGTGCTGCTATATTTTTATTTTTTAAAGATACTAATACTTTGAATGAGTTGTAAAAGATATATTAGTTGTTGATTCTCATAATAAATGTTTAAAATTTATAAAATATAATTAATAATCAATAAATATTTAATAATTAATCAAAGTACTTACATAAAACAAAGATACTATCATAAAAAAAAAAGATAAGTACCAAAATATTTCACAAAATATAAGTTCAATTGCATGCAATTAATGACATATATAATATAATTAGCTTTCCTTTTCTCTCTTTTTTTACGGATGTAACTTTTTCATTGGTCCATACATCTATATCGTCACCGCCACTTACATAATCAAATAAAGATGGTTATCGTTAGGGTAAAAAAGAAAAGGTAAATTGTGTGATCAATCAAAAGAGAAGACGACTGAAAGTGTGCATCTTAATTTCTTTAATTTTTTTTTCCATGGGATGGGAGATACTAATTCCAAAAGGTAGGTAAAGATATTTTGGAGCTAGGCCAAATTCTAAAGGTTTTATTGGCTAAGCATGAACTTAAAGAGAGGTGAACGTGGTCTTGGATGCATGATGACCCCCAAGTTTAATGGAAAGGAATTGAAGAATGAAAAACTTGGTAAGACTAGGGAATTGGGGCAGGTGGTAGTTACAAGTTAGTGATGAAATCAGATATCAAGGCCCCTTGAAGAATCCTAGAACTCGTACATTGAATCGAGTGCGAGAAAGAAGATGTAAGGTGTGCGTATATAAATAAAAATTCATTTTCATTTAATTATTCAATGTATTTTTAACCTCCTATCACTTATTGATTTTTTCTAGTACAATAATGTAATGGCTTATGACATCTTTCAAAGTACCCAAATCCCTCACTATTAACCCACTTTTAGTAACTTATATTGCTTATTAATTTATTAACAAATATATGTAGGTGACATACGGATATTTTTCTGACTTTTGGGAAAAAAAATATTTTAAGTATACTTTTGTCTATTGCATTGTATTATACATAAGGATGTTTACAGTTTGATTTGATTCGATTTTGAAAAAAAAGTCATTTGAACTAAATTAATTAATTTTTTTATATTAGGAATCGATTGGTTTTGTTTTAATTAGGGAATCAAACTGAACTAAATTAAACTATCAGTCTAATTGATTTTTGGCCGAGTACCTTTTTAAAAAAAAATATATTCAACTTAACTTTTTCCTTTGACTACTCAAGTGTATGTGTATAATTACATAAGTTTGGTTTAGTTTGATTTTATAAATGAAAACAAAAAACTGAATCAAACTAATAAGTTTACATAAAAAGATAACCAAACAAAATCGATTAATTTCAATTTAATTCGATTTCCAATTTTCGTTTGATTTTTTTATTTATTAAGATTGGTTATGAACACTTGTAATACTACTATCAATGACCTTGATGACTTATGTGAGACTCAAGTAATCCCACTTGAAAGTATTGAAATTTTATTTGCAAGGCAACATATCTCATTAGTTGTGGTGTACCCTAAGCAATTAATTACTAAATTTTAAATCTATAACACCTTTTTAATTTAAGGATTAACTTAATAATTAAGAAAGTTTGCTATGTCTTTACTCTGAAAAGTTCAAAATTTACAGATTAGCATTTAGAAAAATTAATTTTTGTAAAGGCAATAAGCCAACGTGAGGGGTACACCTTAATATCCTTCTAGAAAGCACTTAATGACACATAAGCTGATCAAAAAATACTCCTTACCATAAAAGCTAATATATATATATGTATATATAAAACTCCTTCAATCGTTCCTTATCTTAAAAAGAGTTTTTCCTATTTAAATGTAAATTAGTTGAACAGAACTGTTAATTTATTGCATTTCCTCACATGTTTGTCTTACATTAATTATTAAATCTAAACTATATTTCATAATTTTCTTAAATTCATAATTCATTAAAAAAGTATTTGAACTTCAAAATGTAATTTTTTATATCAAAATATAAACAAGAAAATTTATATAGTCGTTATATTTTATGATATATTTATCAAAATGGTTAAGGAGGTATGTTTCATGCCTTACCTGGATTCAAACATTGAATCAACATGTAGAAGAATTAATTTTCAAAATGCATTAAGCTGATGTAAGAAGCTTGCCTTTAAGATTGTATAGAGAGAAACATAGTCTTGATTGATGCAAAAACTAACCCAAGCATAGTCATATTGTACAACCAACAAAAAAAATATAAATAAGAAACATATATACATATTATTATATGGTTAAATACTTATGTGTCTAGTCAATTGATATTGACTTTAATTTTAATTCACTATTATTGTAAGAATTTTTACATTAATATCTAATCATGTGCTACCACATTACTCAAAAAGTTTGACCTTTTTTTTTGTATGAACCAGGAGTATTCCAACATGATTCAACTCATTTTATCTGCCCTATAAATGTAATCTTTTCTGGTTAATAATGATAATAGTATGACTCTTTTCATAAGATGCAACTCCTAAGAATCAAATTGTTGTTCTCATATCTAGAGATATAATTCACTTTCACTATATGAACACTTTATATGTTATTATCATATAATCAAAATCGTTCAAATGATGTGCCAAATGTGGCATATTTATTTCAACAATATATATATTAAAATTTTAAAAAAAAATTAATTGTGTTATGACTCAAGCCATGAGGAAGACTCTTCCTAGAGAGAGCCTCTTGCATATCACTTCAAGAGAAGGGGTTTGCAATAGCCCACTCCAACTACTCAATTAAAACATTAATTATTATAATTTAAGCCATGATGAAGAGAGCCCATATCAAAAACTAACCTATAAGAAGGAAGAGACTCATGATTTAAGTACCATATTGAGTGTATGTAAATCGTTTTTTTTTTTTCAAAAACTCTTGTAGTAAGATTTTTGTTATAAATTATTTTAAACACAAAATAAGTTAATTCAAATACACACGGAGTTGTCACACTTAGTTAATGTAGGACATAACATTTGATTTTAATTAATTGTTGATATAACTCTTCTACACTTTTAATTTTGATTCACGCATTGTAATATTTTTTTAACATTATTATTCAATCATGTATTATAATATTATTAAAAGTGTATCAAAATTAAACTCTTTTTATACTATCATCTCATGTATATGAGTATATCCCATATTAATATAAATGTTTTTGAAGTATTTCTGCTTCATACATATAGATTTTTATGATGTGTGGTGTCTTCCTAGTCAAAATTTCCTTTGGTTATCTATCCAGAAAGAAAGTTGGAGTGCAACGCATGACACTCACCATGTGAATGTCACAAACCTCAAATTGCACGTGGGAGTGACATCAATGAAGAAGATATTAGAGGTCAATCAACCAATTGCAAGTTTCGAAAATGTTTTAAGGTAGGTAAAGTACAAGTTTTTGTGATCTCACAGTTGTAATTGTAATAATCCAAAAAGATAAAAAAAAATGAAAAAAGAGAGCCACTCTGGGTTGCTAAATCTGACCAACTGTTCAAGTCTCTGACCATAGAAATCAAAGCAGGTGAAAAGTTTGTGTAACAACTACTACTAGTGACTATAGTTTAAAGATAAAAAAGAACCAAAGCTTGCAACAAATTTGTGCGCAACAACAGTGGAAGCAATTACAAAAATGAGACAACTTGATTCATGCCACAGATCTTTGACCATACCTTCCATTTTGTGTTCCAGAAAACTCCCCCCCAAAAAGGTGGGGCTTTAGGGTACTTTTCAGAATGATTGTAGTGTCCCTTTGGGACCTAATTTTGATTCCCTGCATAGTGTTCAGTCCCTTTTGCTTACTTCTTGTTTCACTTTAGAAGTGGATGAAGTGTAAGCATTGACCAATAACTCTGATGAAAACATCCTAATTCAGCTTTAAGCTTCAAAGTTCAAGTTATCTCATAGCTGCAAATTAATTCCTTTCATGGAAAAGAGCAATATAATGTTCACTGCAACCTTCTCTGTTCTCCACAGTGTATCCAATGTGGTTCACATCGGTTGCAAATGAGCCCAATGTTGAGCATTAGTGGGTAAGTAATTATTTGCCTCCCAATCACCCAATTAAGGGGGATTCAATTTTCTACCACTTTTTCAACTTTCAAATTATAAATTTTGTAACTTTATTAAGAATACTTTATGAACTAACTATCACTTTCTTTCTTTTACTTTTTTTTTGGTTACATTCTTTTTTTTCTTTTCTTTTTATGGTAATAGATGTAAGGGTCATTACAGTAGTAGAACCAAGACTTAAATGTCACTGGGTGTCTTTTTCGTAAGACAAAAATTTAATTTAAATCTCCGTTGTTAGTTAATTCTTTGAACATAAAAATTTAAAATAAATATCATAAGAGAAATGTTAATTAACACGAATAAACTATACAAATAATCATTATGAAATTTTCTCAACTAATTGAATGCATATAAATTTGCACAACTCCATTTTTTTTTCTCTCATGTTATTATTGATAGTCTGCCATGTGAATTCATAGTCGGATTTGTGAAAATCCTTTCATGTTAAATAGCATTCCTTATTTCATAAAATAGTATAATATCAACTTGTTAAAAAAATGCGTGTTTTTTTTCTTGGATAAATGGACCTGTTGCGGCAAGATGAGTGTGGATGAGAGAGAAAAATCCAAACAGCTTAAGTTTTTACTTTCAATTTTCAGTAACTTTTGATAATTTTTTATTTTAAAAAAAATCTGCCTTTTTTTCTACCAAAAAATTACATTTTTTTTAAAACACTTCAAATAAATCATGTTTGCTAATTATTTAGTCATTGACTCATTGTTGTATATTTTTTAACAAACAAAATTAATGAGATTCAAAATATGCTTATTAAAAATTAATTGGTTACATTTAAATTCTAAAGGTGAGCATTTGAACTTTAAATCAGCACGTCATTGTAATGTAAAATTTCAGCAGGTGCCTGTGCACACCTTTGCCAATATGTGACTTTGCCCCTGAATCACTAAAGCTAAAACTAAATAAAAAATTCATAAAATGCTTTGAACACACCTATGTTAAAGGCCAAAGTTTAAGATCAATCTTGAATGCAATTACTTTGAGTTGTCCAAAAAATTAATCATAAGCAATGCAGGAGTAGATTCAAGCAAAAATGTTTTCCCTTTGTCCTCTTTCCACTTCTTGACATGATAACAGGCCGAGTTCTAACATACCTTAAAAGTAAGCACACATGTGGGAACACAAACTTATAGAAAAAATCTAGTAAATGAAATCTGTTTCTTTTAAGTGGAGGTGGGTACAGAAGATGAACAACTTGATCATCAATTTGAAGGCAGAATTTTGAGAAACGCACTTATATACACATCTACATCAAAAACTTTAGGGCACAAAAGATGGCACATAGTGCAAACCAAACTAATTAATTTTCCTTGTTGATCTGATCCTCAACGTGTTAGCTGTTTGGTACTGCCGACCAGTTGAGCTAATATTGCTTTGTTTTATTTGGACAGTAATAATATCTCTTGCAAAGTAAGGTACTAATTTATTAGAAAACTCCCAAATTTTCTTCCATCTTTACTCACTAAGCACTGAATTGATTTGGCATTTGTGAGCCCAATTCAATCAACGTACTCTTCTTTCTACTTTGACCCAAATTACAACACAGAAACTCTTCTCCATTGATGCCAACTTTTTGACCAAAAGTGGAGGATAGGAGGATCATGCAATATCCATGGTCAACTAGTCATCCTTTTGCATTATCCTCTTTTATTTTTTCTTTGCTTATTTGAGACAAGCTTGCCGCACGCTTGGGTAGGCTTACATGTCCATCATGCTCACCGTAATCCACCATCTTATTATTCTTGTCTTTTGAAACTCCAGCATCATTTAAAGAGGTTAGAGATAATCTTCTTTCCAATTTAATTACTTATTATTCATGATAGTTAATTGATTCATTATTTTCTTTTGGCTCAAGCTCTACTATTAAGCATTTGATTTGCAAATTCATGAATAATTATTTCAGTACATGAAAGCTTGGTTTTTTTATTACTCTCTTCATGTCATAAGCTTTTAATCGGTGCTAATTTTGATCTAATTGGACATCTAAGTAAAAAATTATGAAATCAATAGAGGTATCAAAATGAGTTAAACTCGTCGAGTTAACCCGTTTAACCACGTAGCCAACTCGTTTAACTACATAAATTATGCGAGTTTAACTTCAATTTTAATGACTTGTTTTTAAAAGTAGTTAATTCTTGCCTAGCCTATTTAGCATGAAGTTAAATGGGTAAAGTTCATTTACTCGTAAGTTGACTCATTGACTCATATAATTTTTTTTTTCTAGTGCTAGTGGCAAATAATCCAGTGAGGTGGTGACCATTATACCTAGACCCATTCTCTTCTAACTCACCGTTTTACTTTCTTGTATTACTCTTACATAATCACAATTTTAAATTTGCATTTCACTTTTTTCTAACCATTTTCTCTTTCCTAGTCGTTGAGGTGTTGGGTGCAGATTTAGAATTAACACTTACATTAAACTTATATTTGAAATATATTTTAATTTAAAGATTAATTTGTTAATTTGTTGTTTAAATAATAAATAGAGATAGTGAAAATATGTCTATTTTCTTTCAATTTATATGAGATAAAGGTTGATTTATATTTGATTATTATATAAATTTATTTAAAATATTCGCAAGCATGGAATAGGATGAATAAGGTACAAATATTAATATTTTTTCAAAGACGAGTTTGAATTTTGATTCTCAAGACCAACGAATGGGTTGGGTGTTATTTTAAAGAACGTGAAACAAGGTCGAGTTAGCCAAAAACCTACTCCAAACTAATGTCTTGCAAAGTAATTCTCCATGAAACCAACAAGAAAAAAAGGTGAATATGATCCAAGTTCTTTGATTTCCGCTAGTCTTGAAATGGAAGTTTAATGGGCACGACACCTCTAAATACTATCATTTTCATAGAGACCACGATCATGAAATGGAGGAACGCATATATCTTAAAGATGAAAATGATGACCTCATTTGAAAGGGCATCATAGGTATCTAGCGGCCGATCATTGCAAAAAGGGTTGAAAAAAAAATTAGAATAAATAATTAGTCCTTACAATTTTACTCGATTTAGATTTTAATCCTTGTAACTTTATTTTTTGGATATCGATTTGTATAAATTTACTTACTTAAATTTTGGCCCTTATCATTAAGATATTGGTGCTTATATTTTCAACTCATTTGAATTTTCGTTTTTACAGTTTCTATTCATTAAGGTATTGATTCTTATTTTTTCTAAAATATTGGTCACTGTAATTTTCAATTATTAAGGTATTTATCTTATAGAAACCAAAATTTAAATGAGTGAAACTTTAAGAACTAATATAAAACATAAAACTATAAGGACTAACATTTAAAATTTGTGAAACAGACTAATTAATATTTTTAACCTAAAAAAATTATATGATCCAAGTTCTTTGATTTCCCCTACTCTTGAAACTGAAATCTGATGGGCATGGGAACCTCTAAATACCATCATTCTCGTAGATTTTGATTTTAATTTCACCCTCACGATGATGACTGTGGGTGTGAACGAAGGCCTTAGGAACTATGGATTTGAAAGGACTCCCCCACTTCCTAATGATGGCTAGTTATGATATCATCTATGGAGGATTTGAAAAGGCATGCATTGTCATACTTATACTCCAAGAAATCACTTGCTCACTCGATCACGCAGATTTTAGACAACACAATGAGGATTATGGTGACATAAAGCAAGATCATGATGATCCCATGACAATAACAACCACAATTGCCAACTATTCCGTCAGAAGGATCTTTATAGACCAATCCTAACTCGTCCTTATAATTCCACATAAATAGAGCATTAAATAAAAAATTAGAAACATTTAATATCTTAAAAATTTAAAATACATTTAATACTTTACTCATTTAGCAATTAAGAGAATTATTAAGATAATGAGAGGATATAAAATTATTCAAGCAAAAAGAGTTAGGTAGTATCATTACAAACTTGGGAAACCTTGAAGACTAAAAGTTAACGTACCAAAAGCCAAAGCAATGTACAAATATATAAAGTGATAGAATGGATTTGAATCATGTCCTCGTAGTCAAGTAATAAGAAAGAGTTCTGTTAGAAAAAAAAATATACAATTAAGTTTAAAGTATAACTAGTGAATCTTACAATCTATTAAAGTGAATTTTTACATAATAAATTGTGTTTATTTTTGTCTAACAGGATAGTATTGTAACAGAAAAGAATCCAAATCCTAATACAATAGCATCATTCTTAATGGCCTCACTCATATGCTTGAATCAAAGACTTAGATTTAGGTAGTTCAATGCAGTAAGCATGCACCGGAACTTTTACAACTTGTTTCTCAAGAGCGTTTTAAAAGGCACACCTGCTAAGTGTTATCATGTCGCATTCATATGCAGAGCACAAAAGTTGCATCAAAAGATCGATTGATCACTCACTTCCAAGTCCTTACTCAATTACACGAAGTCGAACTAAGGAGCCAGAAGAGAGCAAAAGAGGGAGAAAAACTTTTACAATTGAGGTGATTTTGGAACGCGGATAAAAAAGAGGGTGAAAAATTTATAAATGGAGTAAAATTCATATATGGCTTATGGAAACACTTCATAGTATATCAATCTATCATAGGCATGGAGTAAAAATTTATGAAAAATTTATATACAAAATTCATCTATAAAATTTTTACTCTCATACCAAAGATACACTTGATCACAACTTATCCTACATATACCGAAAATATTTATATTTTCCTATAGAGTAGAAAAGACAATGATTTTTTGAACAAGTGGGTTGGCTGTGCATGGCTTAATGTCTAGTAGCTCTTCACTTGCTCAGATTTTCATCATTTCATTTTTTTTTTAAGTGGAATAAAGTAATCAAATTAGCAGCTTCAAGATATATTCATGACTGCAGATTATGCCCAGATACTCACTCCTCAATTGCTGCCTTCAAACAATACTCATGATACTGTGCTTTTAGAAAGTAATAAAGATAGGAATGAAGAAACAATCAAACAAGCTCAAGACATGATAAATTCTACTTCTATTCAAACTGGAAATGCTTCCGTTTGAATAAAAACAGACCAAGCCCGGGTTGTACCGGACACCCGCATGAATGGGGTAAGTCCCACCCCACATCAGAGACCAACTTGAGTTGAGTCACACCCCCAAGTGAGTATCCAGTACAGTTCAAGCTAAATAGCGGTGCACAAAAATAAAAGATGAATCAAATGGTATCAAGCACAACCGAAATCTGTCTGCAGGAAATATGCATTTACAACCAAAGTGAGCTATGAAAAGTCTCAAGAACCAGCTCACCGTTCAGAACACTGGTGTATGATGGTCGCTGTACAGTGTACACTAATAATTTCTATTTGTCCCACTACGCACTTAACTCAGCGTGTCAACTTGAGATTAGATGGTATATAAAGTCAAGCTTGGGAGGAGGTCGTTCCATTTTTCTCCAATTGTCTTTGTCTGGCCCTCTCCATCTTCCGTTTACGCCATTCCTCCAAAGCTGAGAACCACAAAAATAAAAGGAAAATAAAAACTGATCCCAATATAATTTGATTAGTATGCTTTAAACCTAGGATTGTTATTTTACTGATACACTTTAGGGTTCAGGTGTCAGCATGCGTAACTTGCAATTGAAATAACAGACATATTTGTACAAATTCTACAAGACTAAATTGTGTATTGTGAAATAATAATTTCACCTTTGTTTATATTAGCTTTGGAACACAATTAAATCATGTCAAATTCAGGGTTGTTAGTTTTACTTTGGTATGAGAATAGTGGAGGACACCAAAAGACAAAGAAAAAAAAAAAAAAAAAACTGAACACGGAGAACTTTGAAAATATCAATAAACTGAAATTTCAATGGTGCCTGTTTTAAACATTTAGGTGGCAGCAAATACTTGCAAGTTCAAGTGAGTCAGGTCAAGGGCTATTGAGTTTATCTCAGTTGGAAATCAGGTGGCATGAAGACCTATATTAGGAATAATACACTGGGGCATATTAGGAGGCTAACGAAAGCACAGCCGGTTGCTCTTGTGTTGGCAGCAGGGCCTGCATATTGAAGATTTAGGGTTTGATAGGCTTGGGATGAATACAAAGAAGGGAATAGTTAGGATTTAGAAAAGGGAAAACTTCAAAATATGTCTGGCAGAAGATAAAGGTCGGTCCTAGGCCTTAAATCAAAAGAGGAGGATCCTAAACTTGAGACATAGGGTAGGTAAGACACTGCAACAAGAAGAATGAGCTAAATTTGTTGGAATTCTTGATCATTTTATTTATTAAAAAAGTAAATAAATAAAAAAGTACGACCTTACATAGAATTAATTAATGCTAATCCTATAAGCCTTTGAACTCATCAAATCATAATCCTATTCCAAACAGCACCAATGAAAAGACCCTCACCTAAAATGGCTACTGTTGTTCACTATAACTAGAGTATGCCATGATGCTATATCAATATTCACTATGATGCTCTAAACATGATGACATTGGAATAATTGTTAAACAATACTTTATGGAAAATCTGCCTGAATTTTTTTTTTTTTTGTGACAACAGAGAAGTGATGATCATGCACATTTTCTGCATTCGTTGCTTGTGTGTTTGCACATACAAGAGAGTTATGATTGAAATAGAATCCTAGGGAGAAAAGACAAGTCACCTTTCAGGCTGGCAGCATCATTGATGGATCGGAAATCCTTTAATCTTTTAGACAGATCAACAGCAGCAGTCTGCTTTGTGTCTTTCTTCTGCGCTGTTTGTGGTCCAATGTATACTTGCTGCTCAATCTCCCTCACCTATAATGGAAGAAAGTCAGATTCACAGACAACATCTTCCAGGTCATAAATTCTCAGAAGTTGAACTAGTGGTCATTCTACAACCACCACAGCCCCTTAGAAAGAAGAAGACAAACAAGGAAATCCCGCTGACAGTAAAGAAACACAAATCTTGGCCCACCCACAAGTCTAAAAAGTTTCTTTACAAATATAAAAGGTTAGATTCTCAGATATTTATGCCAAAAGCTCACACTCTAGAGATGATTGCGGTGAAAACTAAGCTACATATTGAAACTTTGCCCGCATTCTCAGGTACCAGTATAGTACTGCCAGTTCTTCAAGCTAATATCTAAGGCTTAACATGCAAAGGGAAAAAATTTAGGATGGGAGAGTGATTAATTGCGTGTGAATTCGTAACCATGGTGATGTAACAAAAAGGCTAAAATATACTTAATTTTCAGTTCCAATACCACATGGCTACAGTCTCTGTTTCAATGATGTTTAACTTTTGAATGTAGACTGTGGGCAATATAAGGCAAATGAGAGATTGAGTATGTGATTACATAGGAGATGATGCGGCAAATAATTGATGACTCCAAGTTTTATTCACATGGCCAGCTACAGAACTAAAAATCTACAATTTCTATTCTAATCAGACTATGTCCAGGAGAAAATTATAGGTTTCACAATAAAATCTACAATTTCACATGCAATTTTTTTTTCAGTAAAAATTATTTTCCCCTTCCTAAGTCTTATTATTGGCATCCTGGGCATCATTCATGTTCAACAATCACGATATTATACCAGAAGCATAAATATAGTGAACAACAAAACCAATTCTAAACTCACTCTCTTTATCAGCTCCAATGGTAGCATGGCAAGACGAATCTCTTCAGATTCCTTAATATAATTGAGTTGAGCTGCAATTTAAAATCAAGAACATATCATACAATCAAGTTCAACAAACACTTCATAGTATATCAATCTATCACAGGCATGTCATAAGTAGAATCAATGTCATCTATAAGAGGCCTGTATAGTCCTAGGTTCAAAATTAGAAAATTTTCATTCTTATTTCAGCCAATGGAATTACTGTTAGAGATAAAATCCATTCTTGGTCCTGCACCTAATAAATAAAGCTTTTGGGATCAATCAGTTCCCTAACATAGTATCAAAACCTCTTTAACCTACAATGTCATGAGTTAAATACTTATTGTCCCAATTCTTGATAATTAAATTCAAATTTAACACAAGGTAAGATGGACAATGGACTTGTTCTTTGTCCACACTTCAAGCTGAAGGGGTTTTCTGAAGAAGTGTGTATAGCTTAAGCTTTTGGGATGAATTTGTTTCTTGACAATAACTATGTTTAATACCAGGACTGCTATGAGGAATTGCTAGTGAAAGTTCTCTCAAGTCAAGTAGAAAGCTGGACAACCATCCGGCTCGCTACAGTATATAGAGGAGTGCTTTACACTACAAGAATTTTACTGATTTGCTACGGAATTTAACTACAGAATTTTTTGGTAGTTAATCCAAAGTTAATTAACTGCGGATTAACTACAAAAAAAATTTCCGCAGTTAAAATTACAAAAAGAGTAAAGGAAATTCTGTGAAGAAATTAACTAGCGAATAATTACGAATTAACTACAGAACTTCCCTAACTAAATTAATTTCCGTAGTTAAATGAATTAACTAAGAAAATATCAGCAGTAAAAAGTTTTAAAAATAAACTAAAAATTTAACTAGGAAATTCCCTCGCTAGTCCGCAGTTAATAAATAAAAAACCCAACCTGTATTTTCTAATTCTGCTTGCAATTTGATTGAATGCAGTAATCTATCTTCTTGGTTTGGTTAGGCAACGCAAGATGGTAGCAAGATCATCAATTTGAAGTTCTCGATTTGGTTTTTTAAGCTTTTAGGCCTGTATTTGGAAAAATTAACAGCTTTTCCATACTTTGAGTTTCTGTTAGTGCTCCTTGTTTTAGTGCTCCTTGTTTTCAGTTTCTTTGCTTTGTCTCAATACTAGAAATCATCATAGGAAGAAACCGCAACTGAGCTAAATTTTTTTGGTTAAGGAATGGTGCAATAAATCTCCTTTACTCTTTCGTAGCTGATGGGTTGTCATAGTAGGTTGATTTTTTCTTTGGATAGTGGATAACATTAGTTAAGGGAATTTGTTTTTTACTTCAGTTGTTTAATTAGACAGACCATTGGACTTGGCGGGGGTATGTAACTTATTTAAGGGGAAAGTTAAGGAACAACATGCTACAATAGTTTGGACAGCAACAAGTTATGAACAAAGAGAAGGGGGCAAATAGTAGGTGTGACACTATGCAGTAGTTTACTATAAAAATAATTGAATTTTGTCATCTGAAATTTAAGAAGAAAATAAATGGGGGAAAAGGTGTCTTTAGTTTATGAAGCAAGAGGAACAAAATTATTCTTTTTTTTTTTTTCTATGTTAGAGTAACTTATTGCTAAAATTGTAGACTTGAAGATTATCTGTCTATGGTTGAAAAAGTTTTGCTGGAATCAAGAGATTTGCAGAAGATGAGACCCTAGATCACTTGATAGCCAAGTACCAATGTATAGAGGCATTTATCTTTTTTCCTTCAGGCATATTAGAAAAGCTTTTTAGTTGCACAATAATCTTTTTTCGGGCTGTAGGCTTATTGTCTAATGGGTTTGTCCTCTCTCTATCAATTCACATAATTTTGAGGATCAAAGAATGAAATCCAATTTTCACCCCCAGCATGGTTGTATTTTCACATAATCATCTTAGAAATGATTACTTTAATTACTCCTTGCTATATCTCTCATTTATTTAGATCAAAAAATTATTTTATTGCACATGGGAAATGACCACTAGTTGCTGCTTTGGTCAACATTGACAAGGGGCCGTTTAGCCCCTATTACTTAACAAAAAAAATATATAGCATTGACAAGTATCCAATCTTGGTCATCTATACCTTTAGTTTGGGATTACCCGTTCATATTATATGTCTTATTTATTTATTTATTTTGGCAATGGTAAATGTGCAGTAATCTCATTTTTACATTCTCATCTATGGCATTGAACTTAAATTCTCATCTATGACATTACTTGGGTAGAGAAAGGATTTTCGTCTACTTTAATACATTTTGCTCTGTTCATTCTATGTCTCAGCTTATGCTTTAATTTTGCTGGTAGAAGAAAACAATCATCCTCATATACTTCTTCTGCAAATTGGACTTTTCTTATTTTGAATATGATATGACCATAACATAGGAGTTCTTGGTCATCTTAATGTACTATTTTTGTCTTTGTTATTTAATGTTGTGTGACAGAAATTTAGGGCCTTAAGAGAAGGTTGACTAGCAAGCTTGGTGATAATTCACCAACTCTTGTGCCTAACTGGCAAGTACTATTACTTATCTTTTAGATCTATAAATTTTGAAGAGAGTTGTTAATAGATAGAAATTATCATTAGAGGGAAGTGCATGGAAAAGGGAACTGTGGTCTTGTCTGGGGAAAATGAAAATGAAAATGAAAGCTAGGTTTTAGGGAAAATAAAAGAGAAAGGATGAAAAGAGACTTGAGAAAGGTAGTTCGATTTTTTTTTTTTTTTTGGGTATAGGAAGTCTAAAATTTCAGATTGCAATAAGTATTAAAGAAAAAAAAGGATGATCCATTTTCTGACTTTTACAACTCCATTAGATTGATGTCTGAAAATAATGGAAGAGAGAGAGGCTCTTACCACATGTGCTTGTTTTTTTTTAATACTCTAAACTGCTAACTGAAATACTCTAAACTACTGGCGAGTTCTATGGTTATAGAGCTCAAAATCTGAATCGGGAATTCTGATAATTGAATATGAATAATACTACTTAAAGGCCAAGTCTAAAAACACAATAAAGGTTAGATTTGCAGTTTGCATTTTAAGCTTTTTAGTTGAGGAAAGGTACTTTCAATTGAAGTATTTTGTTGCAATGTGTTTTACTCCTTGTAGCTTGCCTAGTTAACTAAACTGATAATTTTTCTAATGTTTAAGATGCTAAATGCACTTCTATATTAGTGAAAGTTATAAGGAGCCTCAACTCAACAATTGTTTATGTACTTTGATTCAGCTTAGGTTTAGAAACTTTATCTTATTTTTACTAAACTAACTATTTGTGTGGCCTTGGACTAATCTTTCATAACAATGCTTCCTTAAAAATTCAGGTGCAATTCTAGCAACTTCCATAAGGCAAACTAAATGGCAATCATCCAGAGAGGATGGCTAAGGAATCTTCTACTCCACCATTAAGGCAAACTAAAAGGGCATTTCCTATTTCAGTTTGTAAGTGATTAACAGCTCATGAACTGTTGATAACTTGTTTGTCTGGTCTTCGGTATCTCCTCTTGTCTTTAGTTTCCTGTTCTGAATTTGGATTTATGTTTAATGTGGGATTTGTAGTATTTCAAGCAAAAGTAAGGTGCTTACCTTGGTTATTTTCGAACAATTGAGATCATGGTCATCTTCTGTCATAATGAGTATAGGCCTATTTTTAGCTTAATCAAGGTGAACTCCTATCTTAATATTTGAAAACTGCCCTTATTGCCTTATGTTTTGGCCGATAGATTCCTAGACTTGAAACCAGAAAATTCCCAGGCTGATTTCAAGAGCTGTAAGTGCTGGACATTTTTCCACACTTAATTGGGCTGTTTGAGGAGCGGTGCTGAAGTGTTGTTGCTGCATATTTTGTTTTCAGGTGTGGTTTTCTTCTAGTGAGTAACCAATACTTTTATTTATGGTTTTGATATAAAATTGGCTCATAGTTGATTAGGATTTTTCTTGAGTAAGTGGATATTGATATAGATAGGTATTGATACGTTGGCATGAAGATTCAATATAATGTAAGAAGTATGAACATGTGTAAGATGAATAATTGGCATGAAGATTCAATAAACACTTGTGCAGCCAAGTTATGTACCCAAGTAATGTGCATTTATTTTTATTTTTTTTCCTGAAATCCTTGACAAGATGGATGGATTGTTTTTGGTCTAACTAAAAGTTGTCATGAAAGCATTAAAATAGTTGGGATTCTTGATCTGTTAAAACTTGGTGGCTGTTATGAAGATAGGTATTATGAAGAAAAAGTAGTTTTGACGGGGGTGAGAGATTAATCAAACAACCTGTTGTCTCTTGAAGAATAAGAGGGTTCAAATGTTTTTAATGAAAGCAGGGAGACTTGAAAATCACAGTAAACTCACAATCAGTTTTAAAATCACTGGAAAACATCTACACTCTAGTATTGACAAAGCAATTTTTTAATAAATTAATTCACATTCCTTCTTTCTTTCAGATATCTAGAGGGGAATAGAGACAAGTACCCCAAACCTCTAGACTCTGCTTCTGTGAAAAGCTGCTGCCATGGAGGTAATTCATTTGCAATGTTGCTTTTCATATAAATTTTCATTCTAAGTTTGTGTGCAGTCTTAAATATTGAAAACTAGGAAAGGTATAAAGTGTGTATTAGTTTTAACTTGTGCACACTTCACAGTTGTGCCTATTTTTGTCAGAGCTTAACATATTTTTCTTCTCCTCTTAGGCCTTCGAGTATCACAGTTGAATGGAGACAAGTTTGCTGCCATTATGAGAATGATTTCATGTAAGTTTTCTGTCATCGTGATGTATTTTACAAGTCTTGCTGCTTTGAATGATTAAGTTGGTAGAGATCCCATTGAATTTAATGAACTTAATTAGTTTGATTTTGAAGATTGTAACTAATGTCAATTAACCTTGTGGACAAATAGATTTTGAATGACTCGCCTAGTTCTATAAATCTATACTTATTAGCTAAACCAATCTAATGGGGACATCCATCTTTTTAAAGTAGCAGATGTTAATAAGATTATATAATAATAGGATGAATCAAGTCACCTTAGGATGAGTCTCGGTGCTGCTAAGTGGAGAGAGAGAAATTGGTTTTCTAGTGGCTGAATGGAGAAGTTTAATTACTAGAGAAAGTGTAATAGTTAGTTGATACTTATCTCTCTTCTCACTACTAAGTCTTATATTAATAACTCCAAACTTAATGTATCACCTTTAATCTTCAATTAGTATAACTAGTCTAATTAGAATAATCAAATTATTCTTCAGTAACTAAATTAGCCAAAAACAAGTGCTACTGCATTACAAGGAATTCTGTCCAGCCACGAAATTAAATACATACTTCCTTTTGTGTCTTAAGTCTAGTAAGCATCCAAAAGAAATAACTTTTGTTTAGGTTGTGTGCAGAAAATATGTTCATTATAACTGTTAAGTGTGTATATAATGTAACTAAAATGGCTTGAGAACAGTGTAGTTATATAAACAAGCATAAGAACTAGATCCATATTTTAACCATACAACTAAGTTATCATAGCATTGCATAACAATTTCATTGCATGTATCTTTAAAAATTAAAGCTTATTATATTTGTTTAAGCTGTTGATTCTTTCAATAAAGTTCTTTTATTTGCTGTTTTTGGAGACCCTTGACACCGCTGTCACAGAAGTATGGAGAAGACCTGTCTTCGCATCAGATAGAGAGGATCACGGGAATGGTGATGATGATGATGGCTTGGCTTTGCATTAGTTGTGTTTAAGTTTTGTTGAACTTGTTCAAACTTGTTTGAATTTGTTTGGATTTAATGTGTAACATTATAATTTATTAATGCAATTATAACATTTTATTGCTTTGTATAATTTACTTATTGGATTTTTCTGTTTTGAATGAATTGTATTTACTTGCTGGATCTATCTAACTGTCTATATAGATGTAATTTGGAAAAAAATAAAATATAAATTGTTTTTTTTTTATTCTGTTCAGGTTAGCTATGGATTAGCTACTGATTAACTAGGAATTTTGAACCTAGCTTCAGATTAGGTACGGATTAGCTATGGTTTTCTATTAGATTTTTCCCCACTAGGCATGAGTTTTTAGGTGTTCTGCTAGGGATCAGCTATGGATTAGCTTTGAAATACCTAGCTTTGAGTTTTAAATTAACTAGGGATTAGCTTTAGTTTAACTATGAAAGTTTTATAATTAACTTTGGAATTACTACGAAATTAACTACGGAAACTCCCTAGTTAAATTACTAGGGAATTGTAACTCTTTGTTTACAAAAATTAACTATGGATTTGCTTCAAATTTACCATGGAATATTTTACGTTTGCTACGGATTGGCTACGGAATATTTCCGTAGTGAATTAGCGACTTGTTTTATGCTACGAAAAAATCCGTTGTTAATCCGTAGTAATTCCGTGGTTAATCTGTTTAACTACAGAATTGCTACGGATTAACTATGAATTTTGTCATTTTTATTCCGTAGTTAATTTGCAAAATTCTTTGTAGTGTTAGTAGCATGCCGATGAAAAATTTTAGATGGATTAGTAATCAAAATCTTTATAGGCTGACCAAATTTTCAGTTCTTCCATTTTCAACACATAAGTATGATAAATTTATGTACTTTACGCCTGATGTGCGTATCTGATGTATGTAGAAGCTCCAAATCATTTAAACATTTTTCTTGGCATTGTGAGGCAGCCAACAAAATGTGGAATAACCTTTGATATTTATGTTGACGAATGGCTTTTTCCATAAAGCTTGGAAGAGCTCCAAAGATTCACTTAAGGATTAGGGGAGAAAAGAAAGGAAAGGTTTGGAGGAGTTGTGGCTTGCATGCAGTTGTCAAGTGTAATTGTTTAGCATCACATTAAAAGAATCGATATGCAGATTTGGTTATACCCTTTGCAGGATGCTATAGTTTCTTAGCATCCTCATGAAGTTATGATCATTCAGCAATCTTGTTTTAGTTATGGCGCTATGGTCTAAACCCACATTGAAAAATTCAGACACCAGCCCCAATTTTAAATGTGATCACTTAAGGACGACCCACAAAGCTGATCTGAGAAAATTGAGCAATACTCGCATCTACTTATGGACTGCACGCAAACACAAGATGACAACCACTTCACAAGACATTTATAATCTGATTATAGCATTTGGACATTTATTATCCAAGCCAACTCAAATTCATAGTTCAAACTGCCAAAAACAAAAAATCTCTCGAATTTAAATTGAAGTAAAGAGCCCCAAACTACCCAAAAATAAAAAAGTAACAAAAAAATTGAAAATAAACTCCTAATCAATCAAATAGAAAGTCAAAATCATAACTACAAACAAATTCAAAAACTCTCCTTAATCTAATCACACAAAGAGCTATAATCTTTAAAAAAAATCTCAACTTTAAGAAACGATCAGCGAAAATATACAATACCCATGATCCATTTCATCTCACTGGGCACAAGAGCAAGCCAAATTTGATAGAGAAAGGGGGAAGAGGACTAGCCTGAATTTGAGTAAGTGGTGGACAGTTTGTTGCGGGTGTAGGCAGAAGCGAGAAAGCCTTGAAGCAGAAAAATGGCAGCAATTATGTTGAGGAAACAAACCACCATTGTTGCGTTCCTGAAGGAGAATCTGAGTCTCCACCATTGCTGCACCTCCATTTTCGTTACAAGAGCAGTGTCAACATAGACGTGAAGAATATGGTAGTGGAGCTTTTCCTATATTCACGCCGGGTTGTGTGTGGGACCCAAAGACGACCACAAGTTTGGCCAATTTCTCATTATCATTCTCACAGGAAAGTGCTGTTCTTCGTTGCTCCCGCAATCTGAGCCTCTCATTATTAAATTTTGATTAAATATAAGAGACCAACAATTCGTCTTTTTCCTCCCCATTTGGATTGATAGCCTTGATTAATTATTAAATATTTTTGATTAACTAATTATCAAATATTTATTAGCTTGTCTGTTTCAGTTTATAGACTCTAAACATTTATTGTATGAAATAATAATTAAGTAATATTTAACAAATTATCTAGTTTGTTCTCATATCTTAAAAAAAATTAAAGTGTCATAACAACACTTATAATAAAATTATTTGAAAAAAAAATGATGTATATTAATAAAGCATCTAATACATGAAACCAGTTGATAATAAGAGTTTGGCCAATTAAGTTGTGTCAACTTGAATGTCTTGAGTTTGATGATGATGATTTGTCATTAATAATATATTTATTTTGTATACAAATTTTTTTTACAAAAATTTATTTTTATTTTTATTTTTATATTAAATATACATTAGGTCTTAACTTTGATCCATATAAAATTTAATATCATAAAAATAATTTACATGTAATAATAAAAAATTCATAGATATGATAAATATTAATTTTATTTTAAATAATGAATGACTAGTTTAACCGATACAACTCACAAGTGCATATAGTTTAATTCAAATAACATTACTTCTCTAGTAAGATTTCTTAGAAAAAGTTCTTATTTTTGGTGCACCTTCTCCTTCATGTATATCCATCCTCTCCCTTGAAATGCGTGTGCAACATAACACGTTTTCTCCCTTACTCTTCTTATAATTAATTTTCCCTATTTCATTTAGTGGTGGAAAACTATGATGCAATGATACATGTTAGGGATGAACTCTAGAGAAGATGACCTTTTCTATAGAATACTTTGCAGAAGACCTCTGCTAAACTAATAAAATTTATACTCAGACTCTTCATGGCATGCACAGAGTATTTTTCTTTAGGCTTAATTTGCCTCACCAGATTCTCTTTTTAGGATGCAGATTTGTTACTGGTAAATTTCTTGTAGGATACAATGAAAAACATTTGATTCGTTTTGTATTACCGAAATCAAGTCAAAGGCAATGATGATATTTTACAGAACGATATTTTTTTATTTTGCTTCTTGATAGTTTCCTGTCTTACTTCCTGCGCATAGAAGAAACCAGGAATGATTTGGATTCATCTTGGTTGTTGGTGGAACCAGTCTTTTACATAGATATATATAACCTTCCATGATCAGATACAACTTTTGAGATGAAAAATCTCTATAAACGATCACATCCTTTTAGAGAGAAATGCGTTCAACACTGATCGTGTGGCACTTTGTCGTTTAAATTGAAATGCTTGACAGCGTGATACATGGCTGTGTACCACAACACGACTGTGCGGCACTTGCCAAGAAGCTCTAGGCCATGGAAGTGTTAACCTCTTTCTTTTCGAAAATCATCTTGGCCATTGCCTACATTGGTCGTGTGCCATACACAATATATATTATTATGCCAAACAAGGTGGCCAAATTATTTATCCACATTAGATAAGGACCAAGTAAATAACCCCACAACTGATATTTATCCACACATGCACACTCCAACCTCCACTACCCTTAGTCAAGGGAGGTGGTTCCATGATGAATCATGCCAACAATAAAAAAGGGTTACCCCCTTTAAGTATTCAAGATACTCTATAAACTAACTCTTAACTTCATCTCTTACTTACTTGGACATCGGAATATCTTTGTATACTACACTTGAGAATGATTTGTGAATAGCTTAAGGAAAAATCTCTCAACTCTTGAATTTATATTTACATATTACAAATATAAATCCCTTGATGTTAGGGATTGATGAGATTATTTACAGCTAGAGAGTCAACTATTTCTTATTCTATCGATACAAGATATCAATTATTTCTTATTCTATCTATGCAGGATATCTACTAATTATTAACCAAATCAAAGAATATCAATAACTAAATCAGATAATATTAATACTTCCCCTCAAGCTGGTGCATATATGTCATATGCATCAAGCTTGTTACATATATATGTTACCCTCAGGGCCCCCGAAGGAGACTTGATAAAGATATCAGCTAGTTGATCATTAGAATTCACAAATGAAATAGTTATTTCTCCGGAGAGGATCTTTTCACGAATGAAAATGGTAATCGAATTTCTATATGTTTAGATCGCTCATGAAAGACTAGGTTGGAGGCAATGTGCATGGCTGCTTGATTATCACAAATGAGTTTCATGGGCCCTATTTTACAAAACTTTAATTCTTGAATCAGTTGTTTCAACCATATAAGTTCACATGTAGCGAGTGTCCATGACTCGATATTCTGTTTCACACTTGATCTAGCAACTACATTCTTCTTTTTACTTTTCCATGAGATGAGGTTGCCTCCAATGAGAACACAATACCCAGAAAGTCTACTGTCTGCCACTAGGAAATCCTGCCCAATCTGCATCTGTGTATGCAACAATGTCTGTATGGCCTCTATTCTCATAGATTAACTCCTTCCCAAGAGAACTCTTAATATATCTCAAAATTCGAACTACTGTATCCCAATGATTATCACAAGGAGAGTTAAAAAATTGGCTTACAACACTAATTGCGAAAGATATATCTAGTCTAGTCATGGTGAGATAGTTTAATTTTCCCACCAACCTTCGATACCTTCCTGGGTCTGAATAAGGCTCCTCCTGATCTAGTAGAAGTTTAACATTCGGATCCATAGGAGTATCAATTAGTTTACAATATAGCATTCCAGTTTCTTCCAAAAATATCAAGGGCATACTTCCTCTGAGAGATAGTAATGCCTATTTTTGATTGAGCCACTTCAATCCCGAGAAAGTACCGCAATCGGCCCAAGTCCTTAGTTTGGAATTGTTGAAATAGGTGTTGTTTTAGGCCCCTGATGCCATCGTGATCATCTCCTGTAATGACAATATCATCTACATAAACCACAAGATAGATGCATTGATTAGAAGATGAGTGTTTATAGAACACAGAGTGGTCTGCTTCACTACGGACCATGCTAAATTCCTGTATAACTTTGCTAAATCTTCCGAACCATGCCTGTGGAGATTGTTTAAGACTATATAGAGATTTATGTAACCTGCAAATAAGACTCGACTCTCCCTGAGCAACAAACCCAGGTGGTTGCTCCATATAAACTTCCTCTTCCAGATTACCATGTAGAAATACATTCTTGATATCCAATTGATAGAGAGGCCAGTGGTTCATGGCAGCCATCGATAAGAATAGGCGAACAAAAGCTATTTTAGAAACAGGGGAGAGAATGTATCTCTATAATCAAGCCCAAATATTTGATAATAGCCCTTAGCCACAAGGCGTGCTTTCAAATGGTTCACCTGTCCATCAGGGCCCACCTTGACAGTAAAGACCCATCGACAACCAACTATAAATTTACCGGGAGGGGAAGGAACAAGAGTTCATGTATGATTGGAATCCAAAGCTGTCATCTTATTAATCATGGCCTGATGCCATCCTAGATGGGAAAGTGTTTCCTAGATAGTTTTAAGAATAGAAATGGATGACAAGGCAGAAACAAATGCATAATGGGATGAAGATAAACGATGATAGCTCAGGAAATTATAAATGGGATGAGGATTACGAGTAAAACGTATACCTTTACGGTGAGCGATGGGCAAGTCAGCGGAAGCTTCAAATACGCCCGGGGCAGGTGGAGACGTTGGAGCAGGAGATGAATCGCTTGAGTCTGGAGTGAGAACAGCCCCTGGAACCACATGACGAGGTTGACACTAAAAAGTGACAAATAGGTATGGTGAAGAATGTGTCTGCGAACTAGGAGGTGCGGGTACTTGTGAAACTGGAGGATCAGAAATAAGCAAATTAAGACAGGGAATTTGTAGGAGCTGAGAAATGGAGTTAGGCTCGACTGATGAGGTGAAGTAAGAGTGTCTTTAAAGAAGGTAACATATGCAGATATGTAAAATAGATTTGTATAAGGACATTAAAACATCTGCAGATATGTAAAAATGATTTGTAGAAGGATAGTAACAATGATAGCTTTTTTGAACCCGAGAATAACCAAGGAAAATGCACTTAATAGAACGAGCAGACAATTTATCAAGACCTGAAGTAAGATCATGCACAAAATAAGTAGAACAAAAAAAGCGAGGGGAGACATTATAAAGACAGTCCTTAGGAAACAAAAGAGAGTAGAGATCTTCATTATGTAAAACAGAGGATGGCATGCAATTGATTAAATAACCAGCGGTAAGAACAACATCACCCCAAAATTTTAAGGGTGCATTAGCATGCAACAAAAGAGTTCGAGCAGTCTCAATAATATGACGATGTTTTCTCTTTGCTATGCCATTTTGTTGTGGAGTGTGTGAACAAGTTGATTGATGAAGCATACCATGAGATGCTATAAAGGAATTGAAAGGAGTAGAAAAATATTCTTTAGCATTATCACTACGCAATATGGGAATAGAGCGCCCAAACTGGGTTTGAATTTTATTGGAAAAATTTTGAAAAATAATGAATAACCTTGAACGATCTTTCATCAAAAATATCCAAGTTCATCTAGAAAAATCATCAATGAAAGTGACAAAGTACCTATATCTCAAAATAGAACTGACACGACTATGACCCCAAACATCAGTATGAACAATACCAAAAGGCGACTTTGCTCGATTATTGATCTTGCTTGGAAAAGATGTACGGACATGTTTTCCAAGCTGACACGACTCACACTCTAAAGACTGCAAATGAGAGAGACGGGGAACCATATTCTTTAACTTATTTAGACTCGGATGACCCAGATGATGATGAAAGAGACTAGGAGACTTGGTGGTAGCACATATGGTAGAAGATGGAGGCTGGAAATAATAAAGTCTACGCGATTCAAATCCTGCACCAATCGTTTGTCCCATACTCTGGTGTTGGATGAAAAAAGAGTCAGCTATGAAGGTTATGGAGTAGTTAAGAGTGCGGGTCAGTTAACTAATAGAAATTAAATTAAAGGGGCAGCCCGAAATAAATAGAACAGAATTCAAAGATAAAGATGGAAGAGGTGTAGCTTGACCAATGCCGAGGGCTATAGTCTTAGAACCATCAGCGAGAGTAACGTGATGTGGTGTCTTGGAGGATGATAATTTTGAGAAAAGAGAAGGATTACCAGCTTTGTGATCGGAAGCACTAGAATCCAAAATCCAGGATCTAACAGACGAAGAATGAGAGAGACAAACTATAGAATTACCAGTATGGGCTATAGTGGCCGAAGATGAAGCTTGTTGGGCTGATTTAAGTTGAAGATACTCCTTAGACTCATTGTCTGACAGTATGTTTTGGTTGTCAGTCTCTGACTCAGTCTTTTTCTCAATACCAGGTGACTGAGATTGTGCCATATGTACAGATTTCTCAAGGAAACCATGCAGGGAATAACAACAGTCTTGAGTATAGCCTAAGCGTTTTCAGTAGGAACATTGAGGACGACCACCGGAACCACGACCACCTCTACCACCACCACGACCACGACCACGACCATGACTGCGGCTTTCACGGTCAGCAGAGACAAAAAGCTGAGGACTCTGAACTTTTTTGGGAACCAATTCCAGATATTGCATCTGGAGAAGGAACTCATAATAATCGATTAATGAGATCCTCCACTGTAGGAATATTTGAGTTTGTCAGGATTTGATTTTGAATAGATTCAAAATCTTTATGAAGACCGTGGAGAACAAAAAGCATATATATGTTGTCAAGCATGTCTAACATCTTCTGAAGGTTGTCACTGGTCAGTATCAACTTGATTTATTCTATTGTGGACTGTGCTTTGTTTAGATATGAAGGCAGGTCATGATATGTCATGTAGAGCATTGCTAGATTATGAACAGAATTGTATAGACGTTGGATATCATTAAAGTAGATACTCTAAGCCTTCTTCCATATATCATGACAAGTTTTATAAGAATGAAAATGCACTAACAGTTTTGGATCAATGGACTGGCAAAGTAAGGATACCAACTGATAGTCAGTCCTCTTCCACTAATTCCTCTCATCAGCAGGGATGTCCTCTGCCTTCTTGGTCAGATGCTCAGAGAGTCCCTGACCTAAAAACTAAATATCAACAGCAGTATACTAGTCTAAATAGTTCTTACCATTGAGTTTTTATGATGTTATGGTGGGGTTACCAGAGAAAGAAAAGGAAATAAGTCCCTTTTTTGAGGATTTAGAATTGACACAGGACAAATCAGATGCAGAAGCCATGACTGGGAAGAAAACGAGAGAGCGCAAGACAAAAAACGTGAGATTTTTGTGAGTTTGATGCTGGACGTGAAAGCCCAGGACAAGAGATAGGTCAACTGGACTTTTGACCTCCAAAACAGGAATAAGTGGCGCCGACGAGCTGAATGGAATCGGCGATGAGACGATTGGAGGTTGGGAAGATGGCGTGTGGCTTACATGCGCCGACAGGAGATAGGTCAATTTGGACTTCTAACCTCCAGAACAGGACCAAGGGACACTGACTAGCTGAATGGGACTAGCAGCGAGACAATCGGAGGTCGGGAAGATGACGTATGGCTTACACGCACTGACAGCTTTATTGTGCATACTAGCGCGTGACGGTGCCTCTGGCGGTAGTGCTCAAAGGGACGACTGGTCGTTGGTTTCTGACGCTGTTCGTGCCTTCACCTTGCTAGTTGAAGGTGTCGAGACCATATATCCAACCTGGACAGTGGCTGGAATAGTGTGATTCCTAGGGTTTGAGCCTTAAGATCGTACAAGCTCTAGTACCAACTTGAGAATGATTTGTGAATGGCTTG
The DNA here is from genome assembly GCA_019955255.1 of Castanospermum australe. Lineage (NCBI taxonomy): Eukaryota > Viridiplantae > Streptophyta > Magnoliopsida > Fabales > Fabaceae > Castanospermum > Castanospermum australe. The sequence goes on along the minus strand of NSJW01000371.1, from coordinate 364,630 downwards.
AGGAAAAATTTCTCAGCCCATGAATTTATATTTACATATTACAAACATAAATTCCTTAATATTAGGGATTGACGAGATTATTTACTGCCAGAGAATTAGTTATTTCTTATTCTATCAATACAAGATATCAGCTATTTCCTATTCTATCTATACAAGATATCTATTAATTATTAACTAAATCAGAGAATATTAACAACTACCTTGATAACCTGATATATATATATATATATATATATATATATATATATATATATATAAAAAAGCCTGGATTCACTTATTCTACCAGTAAATCATGGAAGACTTACACCATAATAACTTTTTTATAAATAATAAATTACATCAATCCAACTATTGGAATGAATATTCACATGAGATAGATTAAGTTTGTAAAATTATAAATTGATACTTTATCTAATTATTTTATTTTAATGTACAATATATTTTTCTAAATATAAACAAATGTTAACTCTTAAATTAAACACATGCATATTTGATTTATTATGATTATCATTATAATATCACATAATTTAATAATTGAATTGATAAAAGTCACACTACCAAAAATTATTTAACGGTGTAAATATGTAAAACTCTTCAAGTACATGAATCCACATGCACCGATACATAAATTGTGAGCATTAAGTGTCTTATTAAAAATGAGTGTCCATTCCACTTCATTGCATTTTGCTTCCCGGATTTGCTGTTTCACTTATCAATTTGCTGGTAAATTTTTTTATGATTCAGGTCTTTCATTTCAAAAATTTCGAGTGTAAGCGAATAGAGCATATGAAACTAGGTTCAAATGCTTAACGTGAAATCATGTTCATGAAACATGGGGAAGGCCAAAATCCCACACTTCATATTAGATGTTTTATCACACGTAGATGTGCTTTAAGATTCCTTGTTCAAAGAAATTATTCTGAAAATAATCTTTACATTGAAATTCTATTGCAGAAAGACTCATTGTTAACATAATCGAGCATCAATGTCCATGTCAACTAACCAATGATGCTATGCATTTTCAGAGGCAAGTGCAAAAGACGAATAAAAATCCACTAGAACCGTTGCCAATTATTAGCAATTCAATAGCATGCAAATTTGAAAGAAAAGGAATGTTCTAATATTTGAAAGAAGCCACAGAAACTGAGATTGAGAAATCATAATGTTTTTACCATTAAAATTGCAGCTAGCAAGCTGTATTAGAGAAGAGAATTTCATGTGTCCATGAAAGAAAATGAGACGTCACACTCTTACAAGATTAGCAACAGACCTTTTACATTATTCTTGCAAGTTACTAAACAAAAATTTCCGCCCATTAGTAGATGTGGATGTAAATGCAGCTGTAGCAACTAAATCTAACAAAAATGCTGCAGGCTCTGCTTCTTGAATTTCATCATTACTAGATATAGATTACATACACAGATGATTAAAGTTATCCATCTGAATGTGACAAGCCAAAATACAAAACTGTGAAGTGGTGCTCGTCAACATTTATCAAGTAGTTACACATTCCAAGTAAAGGTTGGATGTGCCAAAATTCCTATGCTTACCATCAGCCTCATTGCTTAGTTGAAAGCCATGACTAGGAAGCTGGTTGATGAGCAGAGTTTCTAATTGGCATGCCAGGCTCTTTCCAGGGACAAGGAAATAAAGGAATGATGCATTTTGCATTCCTTCCTTTGAGCGATGTGCATGAACGCGGCCCTCAAGATCATCCGTCTATCAGCAGTCCATGCCAATAAGAGATGGAAAGATATCAATAAAAATGATAAACTTTCCCAAAAGGGGACAGTATATGATCACGATAATGTAGAACAAATTAAAATAGTATAACATTAATATGACATTTATGATAAATTACAATGTATTATTATTGTGCTAAAAGAAATGTCACATGGACAGCATGAATTTGGATCCTCTAATGTGAAGTTTTTACATGACCCTGCCATGTGAAGATATAGACAGACACAATAAATATTGTCAGGCCCTAGACAGGAATTGTAGATCCTATATATAGGGTTTTTATGTTTCTGTCTCTTCAAATAAATTATCATGTGAGACACTCAAATAAGAGGATCCAGATCCCAACCTGGACTGCACAAACTGAGGCCAATTCAAACAGGAGTTGCTAGGTTTTGCTATTCAATACTGGTTTAGCGGAAAACAGTTGCTGTTAGGTAGGTGGCTGACTAGGCATTGAAACCAATTCCAGGATGGACAGTTAAATTGGCAGGTTCAGATAGGTATGCAGAACATTTTATATGCCAACCCCCCACCACAAAAGGATAAAAGAGATAAAAGGAAGAAACAAAATAAAATAAGAAAAAAGATAACCACTTCATAAGTAAGAAAACACAATGAAAGTCAAGAGAAAGTACCTGTCCTATGTAGAGTTTCTTATCTGATCTGAGCATCACATAGACACTTGAAGCACCTATAGTCGATGGAGGAGGCTGTTCCCTTGCACCAATTACAACACACTTTATCTTGGTAAGCTCCGATGTGTTCGTTTTTCTTTGGAACTCCATAATCTTCTCCTGGCATATTACAGTGATAGCACTCTCAACTTTCTGGTGTAAAACTCCCATTTGGTTAGCTAAATCCATCCTCTCATGAGAAGCTCCTGCTATGGACGTTTTTGAATGAAGATGTGTTCCATTAGAGTTATTAACATTAATGTAAGTAGAAATTTCTTTCTGCTTAGGGCAGTTTTCTCCAGAAAGCAATTCCTTAGCATAAACTGACAGATAAAGATCTTCAGCTCTTTTGATAATAGTCTCAGGAATTCCTTCCGCCTTGGCTGTTTCAAAAGCAAGACTTTCTTTACAGATTCCATCTGTCAGCTTCCATGTAGGCTTTGCTTGTCCATTAATGCACTCTGTCCCCATTGCTTTGCGCACAGTGTTCTTGGTGTTTAGTGGCAAAGTAAATATTCCATGCAAGTGAGTGGATACAATACCCAGACAACCAATATTATCAAGAGTTTCAATGATGCTGCCTGCGATACAAGTCCCTTTTGCTGTTTCTGTTCCTCGGCATATTTCATCAACAAGCACAAGGCTTCTTTTGGTGGTTCCAGCAATGATGGATCTAAGCTCTGACATTTCCACCTGAGGCAGAGACTAAGATTAATGAAATGTTTAAGGTATTATTAACGAAATTTTAATTCCAGAAAGCAACAGACAACTATTTAATTATATAGAAAACTATGTTGACTCCCCTGGGGGTTTGATAAAATTACACTGATCCCCCCCTCTAGTTTTGGAATTACACTTACCCCTTATATAAGTATTTTTCACCTGTACTGAAGGCTGTAGGGGTATTAGTTTGGTAAATTTTAAAGCAAGGGATGTTACTTTAATTTCAGAAACTAGAAGGGAGGTCAGTGTAAATTTATCATCAGCATAATTCACCCTTAATTTTAAAATACATTATGTAGGATTTGTGTTACAAGAAACTAATAAGAAAATTTCAAACTTAAGATATCATATTCTTCATTTACAGCCACTTATTATTGTTGTTATTGTTATTGTTGAAATAGTGTACATACTTGTTGAATTAGAGAAAAAGAGAGATAAGAGTTTGTGTGAAACTTTGTGTCTCAATACACCACAGAGCAGCCTATTTATATTATTTACACAATAAATACAAAACTATAATCAAGGCCTAATTACAGGAAACTAAATCAGAGAAGATTCCTACTGCTCTACATACAATGCATCTAGACATATACAACATATCCCTAATTATGTACATAATCCTGAGAGATTCTAACACTCTCCCTCAAGCTGGAGCATATAGATCATATGCGCCAATTTTGTCACAAATATAACTCATTCAAGGACCTTGTAGGGATTTGGTGAAAACATAAGCTAATTGATCATTTGAATTCACAAAGCTTATAGGAATGTCACCTAATAGGATCTTTTCCCTAATAAAATGACAATCTATCTCAATGTGTTTGGTCCTCTCATGAAAAACTGGATTAGATGCAATATGTAGTGCAGCTTGATTATCACATATGAGTTGCATTTGCACCGCCTCCCCAAACTGAAGTTCTTTGAGGAGTTGTTTCAACCGCATAAATTCACAAGTAGCTAAGGCCAGGGCTCGGTATTCTGCTTCTGCACTAGATCTTGCAATTACATTCTGTTTCTTACTCTTTCAAGATATTGATTGCCTCCGATGAATACAAAGTATCCTGAAGTAGATCGCCTATCAGTGGGAGAGCCTGCCCAATCTGCATCAGAGTATCCAACAATCCGTGCATGTCCTTTATCTTCATAAATGAGGCCTCTTCCTGTAGCTCCCTTAATGTATTTCAGAATACGAACCACTGCATCCCAATGACCCTCACAAGGAGAGTTCAGGAACTGGCTAACCACACTAACTGCAAAAATGTCTGGACGGGTAACCGTGAGATAATTTAGTTTCCCTACCAATCTCCTATATCTTTCTGGATCTGATAGAGGCTCCCCCTGATTTGGTAGAAGTTAGACATTTGGATCCATAAGAGTGTCAACAAGTTTGGCATTCATTAAGCCTGTTTCTTCAAGGATGTCCATAGCGTACTTCCTTTGTGGAAGTACGACTCCATCCTTGGATTGTGCCACCTCAATGTCAAGAAAATACTCGAGTTTACGAAGGTCTTTGGTTTGAAAGTGATAACAGAGATGTTGTTTTACCTGTTGAATGCCATGGTGATCACTTCTCGTGATAACAATATCATTAACATACACAATTAAATATATGTAGCCTTGGGCAGTGTGACGGTAGAACATAGAGTGATTTGCTTCGTTCCGAATCATACCAAACTGTTATATTACAATACTGAATTGACTAAACCAAGCCCGAGGAGACTGTTTAAGTCTATACAAGGATTTGTGAAGCAGCAAACTAGGCTAGAAGACTCCCCTTGAGTAACAAACCCAGGAGGTTGCTCCATATATACCTCTTCTTCGAGATCCACCATGAAGGAAAGCATTTTTTATGTCAATCTGATGAAGAGGCCAATGACGAATTGCAGCCATGGAAAGAAAAAGGTGAACGGAAGCCATTTAATCACTGGGAAGAAAGTGTCCCTATAATCTAAACCAAAAATCTGTGTATCCTTTAGCGACCAGACAAGCTTTGAGGCGATCAATTTTACCATCAGGACCAACCTTGACTATGTAGATCCATCGACAGCCAACAAGAGATTTCTCGGGAGGTAGAGGAACCAATTCCCAGGTACTACTACTCTGAAGTGCACTCATTTTATCTAGCATTGCTTGTTTCCATCTAGGATGTGATAGAGCTTCATCTGGATATTTAGAGATAGACACAAAGGACAAGGAAAAAAGACAATCATAATGAGTAGAAGACAAACGGTGGTAACTTAAAGTAATGTAATGAGGAGAGGGGTTACGAGTAGAACGTATACTTTTGTGAAGAGCAATGGGAAGGTTAGCTTTAGGAGGCAGTGCCGGAGTTGGTAAAGGAGGTTGTGCCGGGGAAGAGTCCTCAATGATCTCATGAGCAGTATCTGGAGGAGGTAAGGGCTCCGTAAGAGGACAAGGTCGACATTGATATATTCGATAAGTCTGGTCGGAAGGTTGTGGTGCCTTAACAGGTGGTGTTTGATGTGTGTTGGACTCAACAGGAGTAGGGAAGGATGGAATGGGTAGGATGGTAGAAATGGGTTCAGGAGATGACTGTGCTTACTCAAAGAATGGGACAGACTCAAAGAAGGTAACATTAACCGATATAAAGTAACGCTAGAGAGTAGGTGAAAAACAACGATAACCCTTTTGGGACCGAGTGTAATCGAGAAAAACATATTCAAAGGACTGAGCCGAAAGTTTGTCAAGTCCCAGAGCGAGATTATGAACAAAACAAGTAGACCCAAAGATACGAGGCGGAAGGGTATGAATAGGGTCATGAGGAAACAAGACAGTATGAGGAACTTTGTTATCAATAACAGAGGAAGGTATGTGATTGATAAGATAACAGGCAGTAAGAACAACATCGCCCCAAAAACGAATAAGCAAAAGCGTTCGAGCAATTTCAATTAGGTGCCTTTTTTTGCATTCAACAACCCCATTTTGTTGAGGGGTATGAGCACACGATGTTTGATGAAGAATGCCCTTAGAAGCCATAAATGATTGAAACGGGTGAGATAAATATTCACGAGCATTATCACTATGCAAAGTACGAATGGAAACACCAAACTGATTGTTTATTTCGTGATAAAAATTTTGGAATATGAAAACAACTCAGACCTGTTTTGCATCAAAAATAACCAAGTATATCTAGAATAAGCATCAATAAAGGTGGCAAAATACTTGGACCTAAAAGTAGAAACAGTACGACAAAGACCCCAAACATCAGAATGAACTAAAGCAAAAAGAGACGAAGCTCAACTACAGACTCTATCAGGGAACGAACTACGTGTGTTTCCCTAGTTCACATAGCTCACAAGGAAGACTCGATAACTTGGAGAGACTCGGCACCATCCGTTGAAGTTTGGCAAGGCTAGGATGACCCAACTGAGCATGAATATGAAGAGGGGAATCCATAACAGAACAAACACGAGACGGGTGGGAAAGCCGATAAAGATCATAGGACTCACATCCGACGCCAATCATCAGTCCCGAACTCCGGTCCTGCAAAATGATAGAGTCCTTAGTATAGGTAACCATACAGTCTAAAGAACAGGTTGAACGACTAATAGAAAGCAAATTAAAGGGGCACCCTAGAACATAAAGAACTGAATGAATAGACAAAAAAGGAAGGGGACGAGCAATGCCTATCCCTTGAGATTGTGTTTGGGAACCATTAGCTAAGGTAATGGTAGGTAAATAACCAGAAGTGGAGAAATTGGAGAAAAGGGTCTTATTACCAGAGATGTGATCGGAAGCACCAGAATCAAGGACCCAAGGGATGGTGATTTAGATATACAAGCAAATGAATTACCAATGTGCACAACCGAGGTAGTGGAAACCAAGGACTGACGTTCTTCAAACCATTTCAGAAAATCTGCATAGTTGGTTGGGGTAGCCTTAGGAGGTGTTGATGTCTCAGGTGTATCTGTAGGAGCCGTCTGAGCAACATTAGCAGTCTGTGGTGGACGGCCATGTAGAGTCCAAACACTTATCAATGGTGTGGCCTAAGCGATGACAGTGATCACATTTAGGACGTGGTTTAGAACTAGAGCGTCCGCCACGACCACGACCATGATCACGACCGCTATCCTGAGAAACAAGTGCAGATGTATCACCAACAATAGGAGTAGCCAGCTGGCCAGAAGTGTGCTTAAAGGTGGACCATGCCGTGGACAGAGTAGGGTCAATAAGTGAACCTAGAATCTGATCACGATTTGTGGAGTACTACGGTGGTAAGCCATAGAGAGCAAGAAGCATGCAGAAGGTGCTGCGTTGCTCAAGTTCCTTCGCAAGGGTCTCTGCTGGCGGAAACAATTCATTAAAATCATGCAGTGCGCCATGAACCTTACCCAGATAGGTAGACATAGAACCATCAAACTTCCTGGGAGTAATGATACTCATAAGGTCATGACAGACTCCATACAGCTGCTGAGTGTCATTGGTTTAAAGAACTTTGGCTTGCTCCCAAACAGATTCACAGGTAACATGAGCACAAAAGATCTGTTTGAGAAACGGATGAATTGTGGATTTAATCACACTGCACATCTGGGCATCGATCTTCTTCCATTTTGGACGTTCAGCCTCAGGCACAGAATCAGTCTTCGTGGAAAGATAGTCGGCGTAGCCTTGACCAGTCAGCCATAAGTTGATGTCAGATGCCCAGGTATCATAATTACTACCATCCACTTTTTCCATAGAAAGAGGAGCACTGACAAAATTGGTGAAAACAAGTGTTTCTGTCTTTGGAGCATCTGTGGGGCTAGAAGAAGCCATGGATGAGGAGACAAGATGCACACAAAAAAAAGGGGAAAAAACAAGTACCTGAAATGGAATCTGCACTGTGGGGCAGGGCACAGGTGATGACGGGAAGTGAGTTGATCTGAACCGGGACGTCATGTCGAAGGCCGAAAAAGGTCAATCACGCGCCAGCACGTGGGGACTGAGTTGCCCTTGATGCTGTGAGCAGTGGCTAGAGGGAGAGTGTGACGCCGCATCCGGCGTCCATTGGGGCTGGACTTCGGTAGGCTGGCCGATCGGAGGAAGAGGAGTCGTCCGGTGGTGGTGTCAGTCGGAAAGCTCACCAGAAAATGTCACCGGACGGAGGTGGTCGGCGGCAAAAGGGGAAAAACATGCCGGAGAGACTACAGGATGAAGGAGATCAGGCAATCCGGAGTGAAGACACGGTTTGCCAGAAAAAATTCTCACCTGAGGATAATGGGTCCACCCGACATGCACGGTTGTTAGATTACCTCTCTTTAGGCTCTGAATACCATGTTGAATTAGAGAAAAAAAGATATAAGAGTTTGTGTGAAACTATGTGTCTCAATACACCATAGAGCAGCCTATTTATATTATTTACACAATAAATACAAAACTATAATCAAGGCCTAATTACGGGAAACTAAATCAGAGAAGATTCCTACTGCTTTACATACAATGTATCTGGACATATACAACATATCCCTAATTATGTACATAATCCTGAGAGATTCTAACAATATTAAATGTCTTTGTATTTTATTTTGTTTACTGTGCATAGTTGCACTGCATTGTACTATAGGCTGTACATAGCCCATACACTTCTTAAAAATAAGACAAGTTTAAGGTCTCAACTTATGAACTTTCACATTGTCAGAATACTACGGTTAGGAGTCTTATTGTATTAAATTATTAATGAGCTTGTATTAGTGAGCTTGGGCTTGGCCTTGGCCTTGCAGTACTACACTAATATTTAACTGATACAACCCCTAGGGTGTACATTAGGAGGAGGTTCAGGAAAAAAGCAGGGTATCAGAACCCTGCAACAGCCCTGGAGATCCGGCAACTAGGAATAACTAACTCACGCCACACGGATGGGTGAGTTGCTGCCAACGTGCACTGTAGGAGAGATGAATTGCATGACATGCTGAGCTTCCGCGTGAATCCACAGAAGCATGGAGGGTGTGACGGGGTGCAATTCCCGCGTGAATTCAAAAGAACGTGAAGAGTGTGACGTGAGGGGGAGGGCGCAACTCTATAAATATGTATGTGAGCTAGTAGAGAGGGCAGAGAAGAAACTGAGAAATTAGGTAGAGGGAACCGAGTACCCTCAAATTTACTCGGATAGTTGTTCTATTTTCTCTTTTTCGTCCATTTACTTAACTGCATTGTATCAGCAAGTCCCCCTTTATTCAGTTTCCCTACTGGAGATTGAGTAGCAGAGGAGATACAAATCCATTTTCTTGTCTAAATCCTTAGTTCTGAACCAGTCCTATCATTAACCTAATTACCTAGCATAAATAGGATTATTATGTTAGTGTTTTGTAGCACATCAACCATTATATCATTCGAATATTGTTGAGCGTCCACCCATCGTGGCCTAAGTATATTGTTAAGCGTCCACCCATCACTAGGTTGTACAACAGGAGAGAGAGAGGATGGGCAATAGTGGATTGGGGGCTCACATAGGTAATGAGGTAGCGGGATATGAAAATCATGATGATAATGTGCATTGCAACAAACTGCACATGTGTGTAGGAAAGACAGCAATTCGGTTAGTGCGGAAAACTAAGGAGAGGAGGAAGCAGAAGGAGGTAAGGAAGAATTGAGTAGGTCTGGGAAGGAGGTTCAGTCCCTCGAAGTGCTGCTTTACATTTATCTACCTGTTTTTTCCATTTTTCCTTTCTTATCTTGTATGAACCATCAGCTGACACTGATACCTCTCTGATATCAGTAGCAAAATAGTTAATACAGAGTGCATATCCAGTGAAAATTGCTTTCTCTGCTCCAGTTTCTATCATACATATAGTGCAACTGCCTCGTTTTATTGCTCATTGGGGGGTCTGTATTGGTTTGTAGACTACATCATTCTCTTTACAGCTTAAAACAGTCTCCATTGGCCTGGTTTGAGAGGTTTAGCACTGTTATTCAATAGTTTGGTATGGCTTGAAGTGAGGTGGATCACTCTTTTTTCTATGAACATTCCTCACAGGGTCAGTGTATCTATTTCGTTGTCTATAGGGATGGCATAGTTTGCAAAGGAAGCAATTAGGATGATATTTGTCAACTAAAGCAACATCTCTTCTCTTTCGGCATTTTCAAACCAAGGATTTGGGTTGCCTTAAATATTTTCTGGGCATTGAAGTGACTCAATCTAGCACTGGTGTTACGATTTCACAGAGAAAGTATGCAATAGCCATACTGGATGGAAACTGGCTTGTTAGATTGTAGACAGTTGATACATTCATGGATCCAAATGTTAAACTTTTACTAGGACGGGAGAGCCACTATCACATCCTAGCAAATATTAGAGACTAGTCAGAATACTGATTTATCTCACCATCACTCGGCTAGATATCTCTTTTTCTTTGAATGTAGTTAGTTAGGGACACATTTTACGGTTTTAGGGCTAACAAATATATCACTATTAGAGAGGGCAATTAGGAATATCCATTATTAAGGGATTTGACTTTTTATTGCAGACTTGCAGTAAATGCTGAGTCTCAAAATCTTTCAAAGGAGGGTTAATTTGGAATTAAAAAATAAAAACAAAACTATATACTTCCGTTTTTCCACTTAGGTTAACTATTGAAGTTCTTTCTACTTTTCTCTATTCTATCTTTCTATTCTATTCAACAATTTTCCTCCCTTGGATTCCCTCCTCCTGCTGTCCTTCATCAATATCAAAGACATTCTATTACATAAAGTGATTTGCGGGTCCATGATGAATTCAAACATCTAGAAGAATCAATTCTAAGTACACAGGCGGTCCATCAGCCCCCACCCCTTAGCAAAAAAGCAGTAAAAAAAGGACATGAAAACAAAAAACATGAGTATATTACTCTATCGTGACTAATTGGTCAATCATGTATTCTTCCCATTTTGCCTTTGGCATGCCTCTTGGAAGTGTCAGACAATTCTAACAACCCCAACACTAAATTATATCACAGTTGACGCTACTGCAAGAACAAGCAGCATGGATTCAAACTTTCAGAAGTCAGAAACATCAGTATGGCCTTATCTCATGCTGAACCTAAGGCCGTGAACTACCAATCAACATTATATGATATCTTATTATAAATGAACATAAGAGCATAGTTCGAACTAGTACCAAACCTGAAATGAACTTTTTTTATCAGCTGGGCTATCATATGACTTCATATGAAGCATGATGGAGTCAAAATATGGAATCAGGGCTGATTCAGCAGGAACCATAAGTCCACATATCCCAAGTAGCGCAGCAGCACAAATTGACCTAAGTAAACTTGATTTACCACCACCATTTGGTCCTGTCAAAAGAAATAATGATTGCATATCAACAGTATTACGCACAGCACCTCCTTCTGCTGTGTTGAACCAGTATGGTAATAAACCAACTATCTTCATCCCTTGGTTTTTGTCTGATGGATTCACCTCCTGCAACAACAGTTTAACATAGCGCATTCACCACACCATGAATGCAAACAAGTTATTAATAAAGAACATCCAGCTATTGGATTATAGACTAGAACACAACTACATAGTGTGCAAGGTGAGAATGATTTCCAAAGAGGGAAGTTTCATTAAATGGTTTCTTCTTGGGTGCTAATGCATTTTGTTCAGTTACAATGATAAACACAAGATATAGTTGATGACTTTGGGTTTACATGAACAATATAAGCTGCACCTATTGCTATGAATTTAAGCGGATGTTAGTTCTCTTATATGCTCTACAAAATTAAGTTAACTACAGCAACTTCATGATATTCCAGCTTACAACTGCTGTATGTTTTCTTTTAAGATTATGGTGGTATTGCTTTATACTGCAAAGGTGTCCTCATTGTGTAATGGGTTTATTCTGGTGTTATCCTATAAAATTCTGCTTCTTATTATCAGGTTAGAATAGTAGCAATATGAAAAGAAAAACGAAGAGGAAAGACAATAAGGAAAGGAGTTCTCTTGCACTAGGTGAATCATTAAGTGCATGGCTGTGTTAAAATATGTGGTTCTTGATCTTAAAAATCTTGAATTAGGTTTATATACTTGTGTAAGGGGACAATTTATTAGCATATAAATGAATTAATTAACATACAAAAGTAAATTTTATTGAATATCCCAAATTATACTCGTGTTAGACTCTTTTGAATATCCCAAATTATATTAACATTTAAAAGAGAAATTTTCATATTTTCAGTTTTCTAGTCATTCTTTGCTGCAAAAACAAAAAAGGGCACTTCGACAAACCATAATGGATAATGATAACTTTGTATATAAAATAAAGCTTCCTTAAAGATACGAATTTTTCAATTAAAATAAGAGACTCCTTAAAATTAGCATGAAGTCAAATGAGACAAGGGGATTTTGAAAAAAATTATGATTGAGTAAGGTTTCTTAGACAAGGTTCTTGAGAGAAAGGGTTTCAGTTCTAGATGGAGGAGGTGGATTCCAGGTTGCCTCTCTACTGCTTCTTCTCTGTAACAGTGAATGGTCAGCCAGAAGCCTGGTTTCATGGGCAGTGATATCTTTGACAAGGGGATCCTCTGTCTCAGTTTTTGCTCACCAGAGTGGTTGATGTACTGAGTTGGATGTTTTCTAGGGCAACTGATAGATAAGGGAATGAAAGTTGGTTCGCAGGGGGTTATGATTTCTCATCTTCAGTTTGCGGATGACACTATTCTTTTTTGAGGGGAAGATAAAGGTAGTTATATGAATGTTCTCTGTATTCTCTAGTTCTTTGATGTTTCTGGCTTGGATAATATTTGGCAAAAGTTGGTGGGTATAGAAGTAGACTTTGATGCTCTTTCTTCCCCTGCTGCTTTGGTTGGTTGTCAAATTTTGCAGTTGCCTGTCACTTATTCAGGTGTTCCTATGGGTGGTAATCCTGAAGCAATTTTCTTTTGGGATCCAGCAGTTGAAAATACTCTAAGCATCTGGATAGTTGGAAGCGGGCTTATTTCTCTTTGGGTGGACGTATTGCTCTTATCCAGGCTTGTTTAGCCAGTACTTGAATTAATTTTCTATCCCTTTTTGGGGTTCTGGTGGCAGTGGCTCAAAGGATTGAAAGAAAAATGAGGGATTTCCTTTGGTCTGGAATAGCGGAGAGGAGAATAGATCATCTTGCTCATTAGGAGGTTTGTTGCAGGCCTAAGGAAAAGGGGTATGGGACTTGGAAATTTGGTTCCCAAAAACGTTGCTTTAGCAGATAAAAGGTGATGGCACTTTTCTCTGGAATTCAATTCGTTATAGCACCACGTAATAATTACAGAACCTTTTGATTTTACTTCATTCTATTCCTTTCTATACCAATTCAGAGAGGAGAGTTTAGGCTTTGGATTCTTTTGGTGTTTTTGCTCGTAAATCCATTTTTCAGTTACTAACTCTGCTAACCATCAAAGGTTCCTTATAGACAAAGCCCATTCAGAAATCCAAAGTTCCCTCTGAGATCAAGTCTCTAGTTTGGACAATGGTACAATTAATAAAAATGACTTGTTGCAGATTTGTAGGCCTCACGCCACTCTTTCTTCTGATATATGTGTTACAAGCAGAACTGGTTCAGAAACAGTAGGCCATCATTTTTTGCATTGTCAGGAAGCCTTTTCCTATAAAACGAACTTTTCAGGTTCTTGGAGAGAAGTGGGTGTGTCCTACTTTGGAGCAGTTTTTGATGGTCTGGTGCAATGGTTTCACTAAAAATAAGAAGGCTAAATTTTTGTGGCATTTTGCAATTTATGCTGTCCTTGGTGCACTTGGTTGGAGCAGAATGCTTGCATCATTTAAGGGTGTCTCTCTGCCCCTAAACTTATAGGATAGAATTATGTTTACGGCTTCTTATTGGTGTTCTGCTCATGGCTGTTTCAAGGGAGTTGTTCTTTAGGATATGGGGGAGACTTGCTGCATTTTGACTTTTTTTCATGTTCCTCGTATCTAGAATTTTCTGTTTTGCAAGATATTTTATCATACCCCCTTGTTGTACTTTTCCTCTTTTCACTCAATATTTCTTTATCTCCCAACAAAATGAGACACGTAGAATGGACAGAACATGAAACATACAATGCAAGCGCTAAAGGAGAACAATGATAATGGCAAATCCTATGCCATGAAGGAACTTTCCCACAGTACATCAAGTTGTAATATACTACCTCAAATCCATGGGATTCTGCAAGTGTGGGAAATACCCATTTCCTTCTTCTCCCTTCACTGCAAGACATCAATAAGCAAAATTAGCATACAACCTTGAAGACTGCAAAGAGAATACTAGTGATTTCAGTAAGATAGCACAGTGACATCTGACATTTTACAACCCCTGGAATAGCGTCACATAATCACATTGAAGTTGAAAGGGTTTAGAGACAGTTTCAAGTCGAAGTTTCTGCAAAATTCTCTAATAGGAACCCAGATAGTTGATTACTGAAAATGGGAATAATCCCAGTTACAGGAACTGATTCAGGAGCTGACACTCATGGAAAAATAAGAAAAACACTCAACAAAAAGAAGAAAATACAAGGATAGAACCATAGACTTCAAGGGTCTGTACCTCCCCAGCCAAAAGGCCCCAATTTCCCCACTGAATAGGGAGATAGAAGCTTCTCTGCTTTCCTCCATTCCTAATGCTAGCAGCAAAGAGACTGCAACCATGGCAGCTACACTGCATGCAGTAGGAGGTGATTTTGTTCTAGAGGATTCTTTTGCTCAAGGGAGGGCTCCAAGCATCCCATGGAGAATACGTGTTTCACACTTACCATGTAGTTCAATTCAGTCAAAAGTGACGGGTGCCATATGCATTCTTGAGGATGAACCAACCAGAGGCAGTCATTAAGTGAGGATTTGGAGCCTTTGGGCAGGGATGAAGGCAGACCCCTCAAAGAATCTGCACTATCTTTGTGTTTTCTTTCTTGTCTTTTCTGTTTGAGAGTTAGCCTTGTAATTTCTCTTCTTGAGACTGATACCTATCTTATATTGGAATCAGAGAGGAGTTTTTCTTGTGGATAATCAATATCATAGGCCATTTTCAGTATTTTATCTGGTGTTAATTTCTGGTACCTATCATTCTCACAGAAATGTTGGAGTATGACTGAATTGATGGTATATTTTAATGTACTTTCATCAAAGTTAAATAATACTTTCCATAAAATTGACCATTAGCTAATGCAATTATGCAACACTCTCCATAAACAACCCAAGACTATCAAATATTCGCTGCTGCAAGATTCATAGCACTGTTTTCATGCTGCCTTCCGATTCTAAGATAACTAGTTCAGAATACTGCTATGGTACAGGAGAATCTCTATCATTGACAATTTGATACTTTAGTTTAAAGTGATTTCAATCCAGTCCTAAAACCGTGTTTCAACCAAAGCGCACTAGAAAACAAATACATATATAGTCATCAAAACTTTTCTGATCAAATTAAAATTCAGTCTATAAAATGAAGACAAGACTAATTACTTGTACAAACCTCACATGAGCAAATAATGCTTTGGCAATAATAAGCAACATGGAAGCAAAGACAAGGATGTTCATATCGGACTGCAATTTAGCAGAAAGTCCCCTTAAAATTTCTAAAACTCTTGTTTTTGCCTTGGCGCATGCTTCATGGTACCTGAAACAAATTATGTTTTAGCATCATATATGATCAAGGAAAAAAAAAAAAAGACATGCACTTGAGAAAATTGAAAAAAAATGACAAATGTTCCACAGTTCTTAAGAAAAGCACACCTTGTTAAGGCAGCCTCCACCTTCGGTGTGGTAAACCATTCCTCACCTACCTTTCTACCTTTAGAATCTAAAGCAGGTTTAAGCTGTTTAATTTGCTCCTCTCCAGGGCCACCAGCCCAGACATTCGGAGCAAAACGCTTTCCCTTAAACCAAATTGCTTCATGCTCCCTTGCATATAATATTTCTCCCTTTGGGCCTCCAAGTGGGGCTGCAGTAGCCTTTATTCTAAAAATAATAGGTGTAAAATCTTCAGTAACCTGCAAGAATGTTGGAACCACATAAATAAAACATATACATATCTCTCCAAATATACTGTACATGCAGCCAGCTACAAATCAAATAATAATAATAATAAAGATAGGCAAAGAACCTCTGAAAGAATGCAGAACAGAAAGTAACCAAGTGTTTTTATAAAGTTTCGAGCACAGATCGAGCTTTGAAGATTCTAGATTGATATATTACATCATTACCAAAAATTAAAAGCATGTAAAATAAGTAAAATTCCATTAGATAAGGCAATGGGGTTGCAATCATGTAGGTGCAAAAGTGTGCAAGAATAATACCCGCTAACAGAGCCTAAAGTATAAATAAAGGGAAAAACGAGGAGACAGAAATAAGAAAAATGAAATTAAGACTCCATCAAGTAGTAAAGCCCCTCCCACTTTAAAGAGCCATCTATAGTCATGATGTAACACTGCAGTTTTACTCCAGCCTTACATCAAATTCTGAGGCAGATGTTTCCGTATTATGTTACTGATAAGAACCAGAAAAACAGAACACAAGTATGTTGAAGGAAAACAGCCAGAATCCCTTCTCTGCTGCTGATATTGAGAAGATATCAGTCTCAAATGGGGATTTGTACAAGAGTACAAAGCAAAACTCTCAGAAACAGTAAAAAAATATAGAGACAATGCAATCACTACGAGGGGCTTGCTTCCTCCCTTCCCAATCCTCCCTCAAAACTTGCCTACCCTTCCCCCCTTATCACTACTCCTTTTATTCCATTCCCACAACCCAATTCTGCCCCAGCCCCACCTCCCAACTGAACAGGTTGTTACTATGCAACCCCATTGCATGCTGATCACACAACTTTCTCTCACTACCCACAAGAGCCCCTAATCCTTTGCTGCTTTCCCTTTCTTCCTACTGTACACGTTAGCGATAGGTGGTTGCCTAACAGTCACCCAGAACCAGTGCTCAATCTTCCTATCACATGAAGCGAACATCTGCAAATAAACCGACTCAGGCCCGACTGATACCATTGACAGGTAAACTAGAATCAAAACCAAAAAGCAATTGAGGAATTGGTGCCTATGATCTAATTTACCGTGCCTTCTACAAAAGGAACACCAACTACAACAGCCTTTTCTTCATAAACATCAAAGGTCAAAATTCTCATTTAATGCTGTAAACAAAAGGAAAAGACACTCACATCAGCCATACTGATGCCATGGATCCATCAAATGTACACTTCTCCAAATAGTTCCTATTTTATATTAAAAAAAATTTCCAGTATTTATGAACTTCTAACCATAGTATTATACGGGATGAGAAAATACAACAATCAATACTTATAGGTATAAAAAATATTTAAGAAAAATATGGTCAAAAAAATGGAACTATTCAAAAAACTATATAAAATGTATAAGTGTATGTTATCTTTTTAATCTAAATATTCGGAATGAAAAATTGGTTAAATTTTGATAAATTTTTAATATATTAGATACGAGTAATAAATTTTATCTTGTACAGTAATAAATTATTTACAACTATACAAATATAATATGATAATTTTTTTGGTTTTTGTTGTGTTAGCAAAACATACTGATAGAACTGGAAAAGTTTACTCGTAACTGAATGGAAAACAAGCTGTAATGTTATCTCCTCAACTGCTCAGAGATCAGTAGGATCTTCCGGCAGTGGGGTAATCTGTTTATACACTCAACTACACGAATGAAAATAGCAGAACCTACAATAATTCTGGGCAATTTCGAGAGTGCCCAGTTCTCTCCTCACTGCCTTTCCTTTCTACTTCTCTGCCTTTCATCACATTCATCTCTTCTTTTATAGACCCAGTCACCCCTTCCTTGTTCATGCAACTACCTGCTACTTATGCAGGATCATAACCGATTCGCCCAGCTCACGACGGTGACACCCTCTCTGATTCACGTTTCCCTCCTCTTTTCCTTCACGCGAGTGATACCTCCTTGGGTCACGTTTCCCTCCATCTCCTCCCAGTTCACGTGGACACTGCTTCTCAGATGCATGCATGGAGTCAGTTACCAGCTCACGTGGGAACTGGTTATCCGTTGCTTCTCTGAATTCCGTTGCATGCATTTTAGTCGTTGCTAGGTTTGTTCCCCCGCCTCTCTTGTAGCGTTTTCTAAAATATACTTTAGGGGTCCTATCACATACCTAAATATACCATAAGACAGGTAAGAAGCAATAGCCAAAAAGATGAATCAGATGTAAATGTCCACTTCAATAGCTAGTCAACCAGCTTTTGCTGTAATCTTCCTTAACATACCCAAATAGGAAGGGAAAGCAAGATTTTTTCTCTTCCCTTCTCCCTTTACTTTACTTACCCTCGTCACTCCTTACTAATGGATCGAACAGACATTAGACGGACAAAAAATGATAAAGTAGTGAAAACTACAAGAGAAAAGCACAAAAAATGGTTAAGAGCACATAAGGATAGAATCATAAAGAATTGAAAGCAGTGTTGCCACAAGGCACAAAGCAGGTTGAGGCAGCCACCCCCAAAACCGCATCAAAGTGATGCGGTGAGGCGATGCGGCTCGCAGCAGCATCATTGAAGTGACGCGGATATTTAAAATTAACTAAAATTGACCACAAATCATCACCAAATTGACCAAAATAAGATTTTAAATGCAAATTAATTCATGACAATGCATTAAAAACATAAAGTAATCCAAATAGAAAATACCATACACATAATAAGGCAGCAAATCCCGTAAGTCCTTAGTCTCATAATAATATTTTGCTGTCTTATTCTGGTGACTCCTCTTGAGGAGTTGCCACCTATATGTTCTAAACTTTCAAAAATATGGGTAAACCACAATTAAATAAAGATAGAGAGGAGGTTGTGACACAAACAGTGGCAAAGATTGGAGGATAAAGGAAGAAACAGAAGCTTCAGCCATGAATAGAAGGAAGCTATTAATTAGAGCAAGGAAGAAGAGGATAAACGAAGAAAACATAGGATTATGGTCAAGCTTCAGCTCATCTGCAAGCCTCAGGGCAATTTTCACACACAAAGCTACCTGAGCATGTATTTTCAGGGTTTTGTTTGGATTGGCAGGTATCATTTAGTTTAGATGATGTTATTTGAGCGGAAAACCCATTTATATCAGATATCCATTGGCTATGGTCTATTTTAAGAGGCCAAATGGGTAAGATTGCTGAATGTGCATGATGTGGGTGCATCAGCCGCATCACAGCCACATCATGCAACCTGCCCCACCTCAGGATACCTGAGGCGGTAGGCTAATTTCCACCCCGCCTCAACGCTGATGCGACCACTTTTGACAACACAGAATGAAAGCAGATAAATGTATGTCCAGTAAACTTTTGCAAAGAGAATAATCCTTATAAAATCAAAAGGAAATCATGCAAAAACTGACCAAACAAACACAAATCATGCATTATGCAAAAATCAAAGTACAGTGAACAATAATTTTAAAAATATTAGGCAAATCACTAAATAAAAAAG
The DNA here is from genome assembly GCA_019955255.1 of Castanospermum australe. NCBI lineage: Eukaryota > Viridiplantae > Streptophyta > Magnoliopsida > Fabales > Fabaceae > Castanospermum > Castanospermum australe. The sequence continues at coordinate 345,082 of NSJW01000371.1, read as the reverse complement.
AATGCAGACAATGCACTATTAATACACCAGATTTTTTCCATGAAAAAGGCAAGGTTGAGTGACAGAGACCTACTGCTAAATCTAAGGCTTCAGCTGCTCTTTCCACTTCAGAAAATACATCATCTATGTGGATTCTTTTTACTCGACCTTTCCATGAAGACTCCATATCCTCAAAAAATTCATTAGGAATGACAGAAAAAGAACTGGCTTTCTGATCATTCTCACCATCCAGAGAGATTATTTCACCAATCTTACCAGATGCCGCTTCACAACCAGCAACCTGGAAAAACGAAAAATTACAAGAGTTTAGAAGCAAATGCAATTTAAAGCAGACATATGAACCTAGAAAGAAATGGTGGACACATCAAATTAAATGGGCTTGGAATTGTAATGGCCCTTCAGTAAATTGCAATTTAAAATACATAAAATCGACATATTTTATCTGTTTCTATAATTTAACAGTCGAATGAGCATAAAAATCATAATTTGGAAACACAAGTAAGAAGCCAATGTGTGATAATATTTGTATTTATTGTTAGAATATTAGCATATGTAGAACATGTGTAAATTGATAGTCAACTGTATTTATTTGATTGCTGTAAATTAGCTAGCGATTAGCTCCTTGATTGATTGTACCCATACTATAAACAAGAGATCAGTGTCCAAGCCTACACACAATTTCACTGAAGCACCCTCTGTTTATTAACAATCCCCATAATGCATGGAATTTTATTTGTTTGAACGAAAGGTCATTTCCAAACTATATGTAATTTACCATAACCAAGACAATGTGCAAAGTTTACCTCAATCTAGCAGCAAAGCTTTTAAAAATCAGAAGAGCAATATTTGCAATGAAAGGAACCATAAAAGCAATGATGACAAGAAAACCACAAGTTCAATCTCTAACAGTGGAACATAAGAAGGTTCGCATAATTTGATTCTATTAACATTATAGGAAGTTATGCAACAGGTTACCACAACTTCACCAGGTTATATCATGAAGTTCGTTTATGTGGCAACAGCTCATGTACATTAGCAAAAGGGGTGGCAGTTGGATCCATGAATCCATGACAAATCCAATCCATTCATGTCTAAATCCAATCCAACCCATCCAATTGTAATAATAGATTGATGGATTTGGATAGATTGGATTAGTTTTTATAGAAAGTAGGGAGAAGAGTGTAGTGTTTTTTCATATATTTCAGCAGAAAAAGGATTACAAATATATATAGACAGAGAAGAGAGAGAGAGGAGATAAGATTTCTCCAAAAATATCTCAACTCCTCAGATTATTAAGGAAAACAGAAAAAATAGATAACAAAATAGAACAAACTTACTAATCCTAACTAAATAAAAATAGATAACAAAACAGAACAAAGTTATCCTAATCCTAACTAAATAACCTCTAACTTTCATCACTCCCCCTCAAGTTGGTGCATAGATATCAATCATGCCCAACTTGCTAATAAAAAATTCAGAGTGTGGTCTTGAGAGTCCTTTAGTTAGGATCTCAGCAGTTTGTTGAGCTGTAGGAATGAAAGGCATGTTGATCACTCCTGCTTCTAACTTTTCCTTTATGAAATGTCTGTCAATTTCTACATGCTTAGTTCGGTCATGCTGTACTGGATTATGAGCAAATGCTGATTGTAGCTTTGTTATCACAATATAGCTTTTATAGGTCCTTTAACTGCCCTTTGTATTTCCTCCATAACTTGTTTCAGCCATAGTACTTCACAAATTCCATGTGCCATTGCTCGGAACTCTACCTCTGCACTACTTCTTGCTACTACATTCTGTTTTTTGCTTCTCCAAGTAACAAGATTACCCTAAACATAAGTAGAATATCCAAAGGTTGATTTCCTATCAGTTACAGATCCTGCCCAGTCAACATCAATATAAACTTCAATCCCTCTTTGTTCATTTTTCTTGAAGAATAAACCTTTACCCGAGGTACTTTTCAAATACCTCAAGATTCGGTGGACAGCTTCAAGGTGTTCCTCATAAGGAGAATGCATGAATTGACTGACCACACTAACTGCAAATGCTATGTCTGGTCGAGTGTGAGAAAGATAAATCAACTTACCAACTAATTTCTGGTACCTTGTAGTGTCCACCGGAACCCTCTTTTCACCATCTCCAATTCTTTGATTTGCCTCCATTGGTGTTTCAACAGGTTTACAGCCACTCATCCTTGTCTCCTTCAACAGGTCAAGTATATATTTCCCTTGTGCGACCACAATTCCCTTCTTTGTTCGAGCCACCTCCATGCCAAGGAAATATCTCAAGGTCCCAAATCTTTGATTTCAAATTCTGATGCTAAGCATTTCTTCAATCTCTCCATCTCATCAACATCATCTCCTGCAAGTATAATGTCATCTACATAAACTATCAAGACAGCAACTCTTCCTGTAGGTGAGAACTTCATAAACAGAGTATGAACAGTTTGCCCTTGAGAATATCCTTGTTTCTTTACAGATTGAGTAAATTTATCAAACCATGCTCTAGGTGACTGTTTGAGTCCATACAAGGATTTTTTTCAGTTTGCATACCTTGGAACCATACCTCTTATCAAAGCCAGGTGGAGATTCCATGTACACTTCTTCTAGGTCTCCGTTCAAGAACACATTCTTGACATCTAATTGTTGTAACGGCCAATCTAAATTTGCAGCTACTGATAAAAGAACTCTGACAGTATTGAGCTTGGCCACGGGTGCAAATGTTTCAGAATAATCTATGCCATATGGTTTAAGTAAACCCTTTTGCTACCAGTCGCGCTTTATATCTTTCTAAGGTCCCATCTGAATTATACTTAACTGAAAACACCCATTTGCATCCCACAGTTCTTTTTCCTTTGGGCAAGTCAAATATGTCCCAAGTCTTATTCTTGTCCAGGGTCTTAATCTCCTCAAGGACAGCTTCCTTCCACTCTGGAACATTTAAGACATCCTGTATGTTTTTTGGAATTTCCACACTAGATAGCTGTGAGGTGAACGAATGAAATGAGGGTGACAATTTTTCATATGACATATATATGGAAATAGGATGGCTAGTACAAGTTCGGACACCTTTCCTATGGGCAATTGGAAGATCTAAGAATCCAATATTTTTGGACTCATATTCAGAATCATTAGAAGTAGCAGAAATTTTACCTGAAGACTTGATGGAGTTCAGTTCTTTTTCCGGATTGGATTTTTGGCATTGTTTCAGCAAGAGGCCTTCTTTTTCTGGAAAATATTTCTTCCTTGTGAAGACACGTAGCTCCTCTTATTTTTCACTTGGTTTCTCACACATCTTTGTTTCTGTTTCAAATCTGTCTTGTAATGGCATTGAGGGAACATTATCCAAGTTTTCTACTTCATAAGTGTTTGTTTCCAAATCTGTAATTATTACAGGTTCTAAGACTGATTTTTCAACACCACCTTGATCATTAGGAATCACTGACCGAGTTGGAATAGAATCCAAAATTGGAAGCTCAATCTGAAGAGTACTTCTAAATTCTTCATCTCCTTTCTTAGTCTCCCCCTAAAGATGAAGTCCAAAATATATTTGTGTTTCAAAAAAGGTTACATCCATAGTAATAAAAAAAAAATTTTGAAATTGAATCAAAACACTTGTATCCCTTTTGAGTCGGTGAGTAACCAACGAAAACACATTTCCTAGCTCTCGGTTCAAGTTTCCCATGATTATTGTTGTGATTATGAACAAATGCAGTACAACCAAATATCTTTAATGGAATGTCAGTCACCAGCCAAGATTTTGGGAAATCCATTTCGAAAACATTTATTGGTGTTTGAAAATTTAAGACTCAAAATGGCATTCTGTTAATTAAAAAAGCTGCAGTAAGAACAGTTTCACCCCACAAATGTTTGGGCGGTTTTGCTGTAAATAGCAAGGCTCTAGCTATTTCAAGAAGATGTCTATTATTCCTTTCAGCCACTCCGTTTTGTTAAGGTGTGTTGACACAAGAACTTTGATGGATAATGTCATTTTTTTCAAAATAATTCCCTAGGATTCTATTGACATATTCCTTTCCATTATCACTTCTAAAAACTCTAATTGATGTTTTAAACAGATTTTTAATCATGTTATGGAAATTTATGAAAACTTGTTCAACTTCAGATTTTTTCTTTTAACAGAATATACCCATGAGAGTCTTTGTGTGATTATCAATAAATGTTACAAACCATCTTTTTCCAGATAAGGTAGTGATTCGTGAAGCCCCCCAAACATCACTGTGAACTAAAGAAAAAGGTTCAGAAGGTTTATATGGCTGCATAGAAAAAGATGTACGATGATGTTTTGCTAGTTCACAACTTTCACATTCAAATAAAGATGGATTTTTATTGATGAACAAACTTGGAAACAAAACTTTTAAATAATGAAAACTTGGATGTTCTAGCCTCAAATGCCATAGCATGAAATCACTATTATTAGAAGTAGAAATACAATTGAAACAAGTGCTTGGAGCTTGTCCCCCTAAGTCAGATCCATCTTCAAAAAAATAAAGGCCGCCTTGCTGTTTAACACTGCCAATCATCCTCCCCGAGGCTAAGTCCTGAAACTCACAATGGGATGAGAAGAAATGAACTTGGCAATTACGATCATTAACCAACTTACTTACGGATAAGACATTCCAAGACAGATTTTTGGGACATGGAGAACATCATGAAGAGTAATGGAAGGAGATAGGAAAATAGAACCTTTTCCCTGCAATAGCAGAAAGAGAACCATCTGCTACTTTTAATTTTTTTATTTCCTACATAGGGACTATATGAACCAAATAGGTTTGCAGACCCAGTCATGTGGTATGTGGCACCAGAATCTATAATCCAAGAACTAGAGGAATTGACACGAACAAGGGCAGCATGTAGATAGTTACCTGATTGGGCTAAGGAAGCAGGAAAGAGGGGATTTGTTAGATGAATTTGAGGGTAGTAGAAGTTTGACCAGGGTGTCTATTTGTTCCTTTGTGAATGGAAGCTCTCCGGAAGAAGATTGCTGGCCTTGAACTTCGTTTGAGACTTGAAATGCTCTACTTTCCCCCTTTTTCTTCTTCTTCTTCCAATTTAGTGGCTTACCATGCAGATTCCAGCAAGTCTCACGAGTATGCCATGGTTTTATGCAGTGATCACACCATGGTTTTTTTTAGTTCTTCTTATCCCCGTCAGGTTCTAGTCCTCTAGATACAAGGGCCGAGCTCTCCATCACTTGATGAGAAACAACATCTTGTTTCTTCATCATAATGTTGCGTTGTGCCTCCTCTCTTTTGACTTCTAAGAAGACTTCCCTCATATTGGGAAGGGTTTACGGCCCAAAATTTGTCCCTTCACCTCATCTAACTCTCTGTTTACAACTGCAAGAAACATGTAGACTCTATCATTTGCTTCCCTCTTCAAATGTCTTGCACTGTCTTTTAGGGCAGTCCCATTTGTCCTCATAACAGAGATCAAGTTCTTGTCACAATGTCAACATCTCATTGTAGTATGTGGTCAAGTCTCGATCTCCCTGCTTGTTGTGCCATAGTTGGGTTTTAAGTGAAAAGATCTGAGATGAATTCTCCATGTCGGGGTAGGTGTCTTTGACACAGTCCCACACTTCCTTGGCTGTCGGTAGGAATAGGAAAGGCTTTCCTATTGCAGGTTCCATAGAGTTAATCAGCCATGCAATTACCATGGAGTTTTTTGATCTCCATGCGCAAAATTGGGGTCATTCTTCGCTGGTTTTTTTACCTCACCATTGAGACGTCCAAGCTTGCCTTTCAAATCAATTACAACAAGCTTCACAGTTTGTGCCCACTCTAGATAATTTTTACCATTCAATTTAGTAGATCCTGTAGAGGACAAGAAATCGACTCCGACTACAGGAGTGGTGGAAGCGTTGTCCACTATCTCTCTAGAAGAAACTAGGCCACGGTTGGCTCCTGACATGGCCGACTTTACCATGGCTCTGGTCAGTCCCGGAACTCTGATACCAAATAGAAAGTAGGGAGAAGAGTGTAATGCTTTTTCATATATTTCAGCAGAAAAAAAGATTACAAATATATAGACAGAGAAGAGAGAGAGAGAGGAGATAAAATTTCTCCAAAAATATCTCAGCTCCGCAAATTATTAAGGAAAACAGAAAAAATAAATAACAAAACAGAACAAACTTATCTAATCCTAAGTAAATAAAAATAGATAACAAAACAGAACAAACTTATCTTAATCCTAACTAAATAACCTCTAACTTTCATCAATTTTAGTTAATGGATGGTTAATAGACCAACCAAAATATTTATTAGATCCAATGGATATCTACATATAGTTTGAAAATTAGAATGTATTTGGACGAGATATCTAGATGCATCTAGTTGAGGATGAATGGTCCATTAAAATGGATTAATGGATGGATTGGATATCATCCATTAAAATAGGTTATGATGGATTGGATGATTTGAACAATTTTTTAATGGATCTTAAATGGATATGCTTTATTTTTATCCATCCATTAATGATTCAATTCATCCATTTGCCACCCCCAAATAGCAGCATATATTAGAGTATAGGCATCCCTTTGGGAATAAACAACAAAGGCATCCTTTCTGTCTGCAACAATGAGGAGTTTGGAGATTGGAAGAAAGGGGGTGTAGCTTAAGATAAATGATGTCTAGTTCAAGCATTGCTTCTTAATTTGACTTCAATACTCACCAAGGTTTCAAAGTCAATTTTTAACCCAGTTGCCACCCATGTGGGATCTGTTAAGAGTTTCAATATTTCATTGAGCTCAGAGGCTTTGTACATCTGCAAAATTTCATCAAGTATATTCTTTACTCTACAAAATTCTATATGGTTGGCCTCCCTCCATTCAAGTAGCTTTACAAGCTGCACAAATACAGTGAAGAATCAGACACAAAAATACAATTGCAGAAGAAAACAGTAAAATGGTTGACAGGAAAAGAAATGGGGAGATCAATAAATATAAAAGATATTGAAAACAAGGTATCAAAAGCCAGAGTGGTCAAGAAGAACATGTTTGGTTTTGCTTAATTTTCACACAAAAACACCTTTCAACCAAAAGTTCTCTCTACAGCATTTTGATTATAAGCTTTTCTAAAGTCTGAACACAAATATAAGCTAATCCAAACACACACTAAGACTCTTTAAATCAAAAGTAATTAGGATTACAAAAAAATTGGTGCTAGTTTCACTGCTCTGTTGAAATAAACGCTGTTGAGGCATTCATAAGGGTGAACAGATATATAAACTATTCATACCTTTTTCTTTCCTGGTCTGGCTTATGTCTTAGAAAGAAGAACCAAAATATAGCATTCAAAAATTAAAGTGTTTGAATATGAAATTTAACCATTATTATTTGCAGACAATCAGTATGACCAAATTAAAACAGCAATCTATCATGTTGAAGTCTGTTATGAAAGTACAACCACAAATTATCCGTTCTCTCCGATTGACGCAAATGATATTTAAGAGGAAAAAGGATAACACGCGTCAAGTCAAATTTGAAGTTCATTCACATTTCACAGAAGTAACTGGAATACAACCTTTGCTGAAGAAACACACGTAAATTCAGGAATTGAGCATGTTACACTGCTCATAAGTTTGCATGTTGCTGCCAAACAAAAGCAGAAGAAAATTAATACACAATTAAGTACAAAATAGCTTGCCCTTTAAAAGCTATACAGGTAAAAAAAATGATTATATAGAACAATTGTCATGCAATCACCTTTCAATGATGATGAAGTAATGATGATGAGAAAAAATGTGCATTGGAAAAAACAGCAGCTAAATTACAGAGGCAAATCAAGATTATATCTATTGAAAATCACCTTGAATTGTGGATGCAATCTGATAGGAAGGAGGATTCAAAAGAAGATCCCTTACATACCTGAGAACCACGGTAAACAAACAAAGACAGAAATTTGGAATGGGGTCCAGAATGAATCACCACAAGCTTCATTCCATACTTGGAGCTATTTTTAATTACTATATACTAAAACTGAAATAAAAACCAATAAACAGAACAAGTGAAATAAACAATTTAAATTGAAAATTTTAGTACCTAAAAGACTGTGAATTATACAATTATTTAAATGATCCAAATTGCAAAATACAAACAAGTTTAAAACACTCCTAGCAAGATATTATACCTATATCCTACAATTAGGCTAATACCTGAAATCCCTTCATTTTTTTCCTTGTCTTTGTTTTTCTGGCTGTTGGGGGGAACACGGGTTCTTCTCAGTGAAAAATTAAAAAAAAAAAAAGAAAAACCCCTCTAAAACATCTTGCACAAAATAGAGTGCAATGCAAAATGAAGCAAAATTTTTCTAGCAGTCATTCGTAGTCAGGAAAGCATGAATAATGAATAAGCAGAGAATCAGGTCATAATTAACTTGGGCATGATAATATACAATGAAAAGGATGAAGATAGAATAAACAAACCAGTAAACACAAAATTTAAAGGGCGAGTTAGTCAATAACTAGCATGGAATAATTTCCAAAGATACAACATAATGAAAATATAAGAATCGCTTACTTACAGTACAGGTAATCCAGTGCAATTTGGTGGAAGTAACACCTTCAACAAAGAAGGTATTCCTTCTGTTGGTATGGCACCTAAAAATGCAGGATAGGCAGATTAAGGAGAAAGAAAATAACCAGTGCACACAAATTTTTCATTGATATTTATACCGACCAATTTCAGTTGCTGTTCCTAGAGTTAAAGGTCGAGCCCTATTTCCTGAAGACACGGTTGTGTTCCTAAATGTAACCTCATCATCAAGTCCATAGAGCTCCTTTACCTATAATGTTCCAAAGTGAAATACACATGTGACCATCTCAAATGACACACACACATTCAAAATATAAAATGCAAAAGACATATTTTAGATTCATACCTTAACCAAAAGTTCGGACAGAGGATTGCCATCAAACCATTCAAAATGTCTGGAACTACATAGTCCCCACAAGAGGCCCCCGTCCCCAAATTCTCCCCAGCGGCAGGTGCCTGTAAAAACAGTACTGAAATATATAACAAGGATGCGGGAAACTATAAATGTTTCTTGTGAGAAGAAGTTTTCCCTCTACTTTGATGTCTAACAAGGAATAAATCAGTGGGAAAATTACAATTTAGGATATCTAGATCAACAAATTAGCAATTCAGGATGTCTTTACCATAATAATGGTTAATCAAGTCCAGATACTAACCATTTTGAATGTTGTTAAAAACTCTATTGCTCAATCATCATTAATTGGAAATACGCGCACATGTGCATCCACACGCACATACATGCATGTAGAGTTCACTTACACTATTACAAAGCAATATTGTGGGTACATATTGATAGACACTCAACCATTACTAGGGTACATATTAGAAAAAGAAGCCAGCATAGCAGAGAATGAATGACTCATATCACACGGTTAATGAGGGAATTGTGAGTCAGCAAGGCAATTCTAATTGTGAGCACCTGCACACGTGGCAGCTAGGTAGCAAGGCAAGGGAGGAAATTGGGTAGAATATAAGGGAGAGAAACAAGAGAGTGAAGGCATTCAGTTGGGTAATGAAAGGATGGTGTGGAGGTTGCATTGCAGGTCTGCATCCATTTCTTTTATGTTCATAGAGAGTAGTGAGGAGATTAAACATTATAAACACCTATCTCTACTCTAATCTGATATCATCTCAATATCAGTTTCAATAGAGATTTCTGAGAAGTAATTCAATAAAACAGTACCTAATTCCAGGTTCCCAAAATTTATTAAGCATTATTGGACTAGCTTGACTAGTGTCAAGGACTAACTATCCCAAAAGCTTAAGCAGTTAGGTGGAGGCATAAGAATGGCTTTATATCTCTAACAAGTCCCCTCAAACAAGAGCCCTACCCACTTTACCTTGTGTTGAAATTCAACTTAATTATGAAGAATGAGGATGTTAAGGATCAAACTCCTAACCACTTGGCCATAGAAACCCTGATACCATGTCAAGAACCAACTATCTCAAAAGCTTAAGTTGTGAGGCAGAGGCACATGAATAGCTTTATATATGTAACAAAGTTGAGATTATAGGGTTTAAAGTTCCGAGAAGGAAAAGAGAGAAAGGAGGCTCTCAATAATATTATGAATATATGACTAATGTAATTGATGTGATTCAAAACACATAATCGTACAAGTACAAGCCCAAGCCCAATAAGACTTCTAACCTAACAAGACTCCTTACATAATAAGAATCCAAATATTCTAACATTCTCCCTTAGGCTAAAGCTTTAACTTGTTACAAATAAACACTCTTAAAAAAAAAGACGCCCTGAAAGAAAATAAACTCAAAATATAATGTGAGTTCCATAAACCATTGTTGGAAAGACATGCAACAGTAGTATCAAGAACAGCATTTGGAAGCTTCAAATAGCAAGAGGTTGGTGTGAACCACAGCCAATAGAGAGACTAGAGCTGGTGTGAATCACAGCAAATAGAGGTCATCACCGAAATTGTTCTCGATGGGTAGCAAAGTAAAAGACAATAAAGGGATCAAACCATCTTTTTGTTAGCAGAGCCACAAGGCATGAATGGAGCAAGGGAAAAGAATTCAGCATCCCATCTAGCAGTAAGAGCCAAACAGAGGCATACATAGCCAAATGGAGGCAAATAGAGCCAACCGACAACTAGACTAGAGTTGAAACAGAGCCAGACAATGGGAACGAAGACTAGAGTTAGAACGGAGCCAAACAAAGGCAAGAATCAAATATCTCACCTAAGATTAAGGGCCAAACAAGCAGATCTGAGGATGTCAGAGACATTGGTGGGATCAGTTGAAGGTAAAACAGACTCCTTGTGGGGTGAATCTAAGAGAGGCATCCGCGGGAAGAGAGAGAAAACATGCGGCTAAAGAGAGAAAGTATCCCAATCAGCCATGGGAACACCACAAAAGGAGGGGAATAAATGCCAAAAAGAGAAACATGGCATAACAGCAATGGGTATAAGGAAAAACTAGGATTCTAGTGGCCAGAATCAGTACATGGCCAACATGAAGGACAAAGATATCAAGATCCAGAATTCTTTTGGGAACTTCGCAGCGAAGTAGTGATTGGAAAAGGTCAGCTATGATACCATGTTGAAATTATAGGATTTAAGGTAGGGAGAAGGAAAGAGAGAAAGGAGAGAAAGGAGACTCTCAATAATATTATGAATGTATGACTGATGTGATAGATGTGATTCAAAAATATGTAATCCTACTAGTACAAGCCCAAGCACAATAGGATTTTTAACCTAACGAGTGCTTTCATAATAAGAATCTTAATATTCTAACAACTAGTTGTATTGCACATGTACTTAATCTTATTCAGTAGTGTAAAAACATATATAGGGAGCATAGCATCCTATTCAGTATTCACAATTATTCTCTCTAATCGATTGTTATTCTTTTTAATAAAGACAAAAATCAAGAAAATTTATTAGAGAGGAAAGTGGAAAAATACAAGTACATAATGGGATATCCTCCAAAACAGAAAATCTAGTTACAACAAGGAACATGAAAATATATGATTATGTGCTTTGTCATATTGTTAGGCATCCCACCATTACTAAAGTGTATATTTAAGAAAAATTAAAAGGGGAGCAAGGGATTAGTAGGCAATGAGGGAAATGTGAGGGGAGAGAATCTTGGGGATATCAATGTAACCACATGCACACGTTGTAGGTAGGAAGGCTAGAAAGGGAATCGGGTAGAATATAAAGGAGGGCAGAGAAAGAGAAGAGCCAGGGAAGAATTCAGCAGGAAAGTCTTTTTGTATTTTAGGAGGAAGCTAGCCCCTGGAAGAGCTAGCACTGTCTCTGTAATTCTAGGTTTCAAATCCCAGTTCCTATAATAAAAGAAGAGGTTCCTATCAACTGGTATCAAGCTCCCAATCCGAGAGTTGTGGATGCTACAAACAAAGATGGAAACCAAGATTGAAGTTGTCAAGAGAGTGGAGGAACAGTTAGGTGAGCTGAGGAGAGAGATCAAAAGATGGAAAAGGGAGGACCAGTTGGCATGAGCAACATGAGAAGAAAGGCTCAAGTAGCAAGAGGAGACCCATGCAAAGCTTCTGCATCTCATCAGAAGTAGAGTTTCGGTCCAACCAATGAGGAATAAGAAATGAAGACAGAGGATTTGAAAAGTGAAGGACTAGCATTTGGGTCCAATCTAACCATCCAAATAGAGGATTAGAGGCGAAGGTTGGAGTTCCAAATCTTCTCAGGCAAGGATGCGTAACGATGGGTGAATCAGGAGCAACGTACTTCCACAACATCACGTTAGGCGAGGGTGAGAAACAACAAGCAGTTTGGGTGACTCTAGAAGGACGCGCACAGAATTGGTATCAATGGGGGGAGGTTCGCAACCCATGTACAACATGAATGGCCTCTAAGGCAGCAGCACAGTAGATCAAAATCCTAGTGAGATGTCATTGAGCTTTCATAAAAGAGGATGGTTAGGGAAGCTTCACGAACAGCCAAAGATAGCATTTGCACCATCACACTAGGCAAATAAGGAGAATCCGCATGGGATATCCAGGAATAGCTTGAAGGAGGTGAGCTTGTGTGAACAAACCAAAGGCTGCTTGCATGAAGAGATGAAGGAAGAAGGAAGGATAGAACCAGAATTGATGGGTTCCTTTCTTAAACCAATGGGCCAAGCCCAGATGACTAGGGAAAAGAAAGGGCCATAGAGGATCTAATTACAGAGATAAAAGCGTAGGAGAGAAAATGGACTTCAGGGAAGGGGAAAATAGGACCACAATTAGGGCTGAACAATGGGCCCACTTCAGAAATTTTAAAAAATCTCATTTAGACCTAATGGAGTCATCGCATTTGATTGAAGAGAAGATATGGACCCTAGAAGAAGGAGGGCCAAATTCCAAATCCAACCAGCCCACTAGTACCCACAACCCAATCAGATTTATGAGGAAGGGATAATGGGTTCAAAGATATCCAAGACCACATCCAAACCTGTTTTCAAGGGCAGGAACACCATGGAAGAACCACAAGATGAGGAGAAATTCAACACTAACTCAGTTTAAGATTCCACTATGAGGAGGATCTCAGCCCTTAAGTCTGGGAAGGTAGGGACTCCTCTACCTCCAAAGGCCACATTTCTTGATGATCCTTTAAAGAGTCCTTCGAGCCATTCAATCTGGTGCTAGATTGAAATTAATCAGGATAAAGGGCTAAAATAGCTGCTGCATGTGACAAAGAAGAACCATTCACTAGGAAGATGATGTTTGAGCATGCTCCAAATGGAAGCCCATTTGAGTATCTTCATGTTAAGGAAGTGGGACAGCTTAATTGGAGTGCAAGGATGGGGATTATTATGGGCACAGCCTGTGGCCTTCAGTACATGCAAAATGATCTGAATCTACCAGTAGCTCATTCCAACCTTAGTTCAGTTTCTATATTTTTTACAGATAACTCTGCTGCTAAGATTGCACAGATTACTTTCTGCAAGAAGGTTTTACAACCAAACAACACAATTAGAGATGAATGAAGACATTCTGAGTTGCCACCCCATGCTGGTCCTAAAACCAATACCTTGAAATATTGTTGCTGGAAATCATTCCTGGGAAGCTGCTTTATTCTGAAGACCAATGCCAGCAACCTGATCTCCCTTAACCTTTTCCAAATAGGAAAATAGTTCCTTGCTATTCTGTGTTTGATCCCAGAGGAACCAAGGTTGCTATAGAACTGTGGGCTCAGTAGAATTGTGGGAGTGTAGGACTACTACCAACTTCATTGGCATCTCTAATAACTCCCTTAGAAGATGCACCAGCAGCAGTACCCTACCAGCACCAGCAACTTCTGCTCAAAACACCAGCAGAGATTTTTCCAAAGCCACATCAAGGGATTGGCCCCATTTCACAATCTCAGAAGATATGGAACTCAAAATCTGCCCAACTGAAACCCTTTTTTCACGGACTGTAGCAGATGGTTTTACTAAGGTTCCCCTCCAATGGAAAGACTTCCCTAAGTTTGAAGGTTCTTGGATATCTTTGGATACCATCCAAGAACACTCCCAGTCTCTCCTGACTTTCACCTTGAGGACAAGGTGAAACTTTTGGGGGAGAGTATTGTTAGGCATCCCACGGTTACTAGTGTACCTTAAGAAAAATAGAAAGGGGAGCAGGGGACTAGTAGGCAATGAGGGAAATGTGAGGGGAGAGCATTTTGGAGATCTGAATTGTAACCACTTACACACGTGGCAGGTGGGTAGGAAGGTGAGAGAGGGGATTGGGTAGAATATAAGGGAGGGCAGAGAGAGAGAAGAGCGAAGGAAGAATTCAATAGGAAGGTTTTTTGGTATTTTGGGAAGCCCCTCAAAGAGCTAGCATTGTCTCTCTAATTCTGGGTTTCAATCCCAGTTCCTATAATAAGAGAAGAGGTTCCTATCACATATCCTTCATGTTGGATTTTGTCGAGTCACCATATCTGTGCATCAAAATTTGTCCTCCAATTAAAATTTTAAAATGACAATAAAGAAAGAACAAGACAATACAAACAAACCTGAAGAATTCTGCCTCAAAGATGTATGCAGAAATAAGTGATGATATTGACAAGTACGAAGCTTCGTAACTACTGCTTCTTCTGTCAAACTGTCTTCTGAAGAGTATGTCTTCATGGTCTCTAGGACTAAATTTAAGCAATAGCCTCTCGCAGAACGAGATATGCCTACAATAAAAGGATATTATCAAAACTGAGCCTTCCATAGCAGTCAAAAATTGTAGTATCAATGGAGAATTGCATATAATCAGAAACACAAATTATGAAAAAACTTAAATAATTGCATCCCACTCCTCAGAATATGATAAACCAAGTAAAAAAATAAATATTTCCTTGTGAAGCAAGAAAATTTTTAACATATACAAGCACAAAGATCAAATTCTCACTAGTTTTGAACCAGTAACACTCCAAGATGTCTATGCTCGTCTTTTGCATGCTCTGAGATATGGAATAAGCAGTATTTTGAGGCTTCTGCTACACTTCTTAGCAGATAAGGTGGTAAAGGAGGTAGGAGAGCAGGAGAAAGTAAAGAGGTGGTCAAGAATCAAGATGATAGTTGATGTGTCTGTTATATTATGGTAAAGAGTGACATAAAAAGAAGACTTGCTGGAAGATGAATGGGAGACCGAGGGTCCGGAGCAGAGGTTTGTCAATGCCACTACCCAGGACATAGACATACCTCAGTGACATAGGGAGTCAAGACCATCATTTTGTCAGCTAATGAATTTGCTAATCATACTCGGTTTCGGGCCTCATGAGGGGCGGTGGGATCTTCCTCTACAGCTATCCTTGTTTAATCAGTTACCACTGCATGTCTCGCCCTCCTCTTGCAACAAGGTCATTGACTCAAGTGCCACAAAAACACATGACCGTAAACACAAGTATTCTTTCCTCTTTTCATCCTTCTACATTACCTAGTGTTACTTTTGATAATGGATCCTCTACCCGTTATAGAGAGTGGCACCACCTGCCCATCACCTTCTAATTCTTTGAATTCAGTTTTATGTTCGCCACACTTTCCCTTTAATATCTTGTTTGTTAACAAAATTACACATGCCCTTAACTGTAGTTCTCACTTCTTTGATAAATACTGTTTGTTTCGGGGTCTAGGGACAAAGTTGATTGGAAACATTGTGAGTCAACTGTGTTATGATTTAGAGAGCATGAGTGTTAACAAAATTACACATGCCCTTAACTGTAGTTCTCACTTCTTTGCTAAATACTGTTTGTTTCGGGATCTAGGGACAAAGGTGATTGGCAAACATTGTGAGTCAACTGTGTTATGATTTAGAGAGCATGAGTGTGTCTTGGACCAGACTGTAACATCTCATTGCTGTGCAAATAGAATTTATAGGTCAATTAGTGTTAATTTAGCTAATACTAATTTTTCATTCCTAGGGATAATTTTTAGTAATCTTTTATCCGCCTCCTGAAGTCAGGTATTCAATTGTGACTTTGTAGTGGGCTTTAGTTTTGTGGACTTTTCCTTAAGTTACTATGTTATTTAGGCTTTTCTTTATATTCACAAGAGGCTGGTTATATTTAACTTGGGTTTTAAGTTGTGGACCACTTGGTCCCCAAGTTTGACTAGTCCTATATAAGTGATGTACTTAGATATCAAGAGAGGCAGTGAAGGAAGAAATTATTTTTAGGGAAAACCCTAGGCACCTTCTGTTTGATGCAACTCTTTCTCTCAGTTATCATGCCTATGAATCATAGCTATGATGCCTAGGTTACTTTTCTTCTTGCATATTCTACCCTAATTTTCTTAATTTCATCAACAACCCAGATTTGATTTCTTTAGCACAAAGCATTAAATACTTAATGTTCCTTCCATAATTTTTTCCCCAAATCCAAATCTAGCAGGTACCATTAGCACCCTAACAGCCACTAATTGACCATTTAACCCCCATCCTTTTGTTTGCAAACCACCTTAATTTCTACCCATAATTCTCCCAAGTAAACCCTAATTTCGATGTGTTAAATCATTTTCCTTCTACTTCCTACACCACCAGCATTATAAAAAATACAAGCATTTCACTCCAACACTATCCTACTCATAACATCAACACAAAGATGATGAGGAAAGAAGACAAAAAGCCACCATATCCCTGCCTTAACCCCTAGCACCTGTACTGGCTGCCTCGTTAATTATGACCCAAAAGGCAGCTGAAGATAACCAACCTCTGGTGCAATTCTTTCATTCATTTCCAAAATGCTTTTTCATCTTGGAAACCTATCAAGACGCCTTCTTAAAATCCAACTTAAATACCAAACCCCTACCCTTCCCTGCTAACATTACAAACAATTCATTAGAACTGAAGCAGCATCAAATAGCATAAATGTGTTATGAGTGATGACCTCTAACAAAAGCACAATATAATATTATAATGGTCATATTAGTTGGTTAAAAACCCAAAAGTATAGTCTAGGGAAGATGCAGGGCAGAAAAAGTCAAGATTCATCCCAAACACATGACAAATAGAATCCAGCCTGCTTCTTACGTTACATTGCCATTTATGATCATATGATAACCTCTAACAAAAGCACACTAAGAACTAGAAGTTGGAAGTGTACTCTGCATGTTTTACAACTTTGCTTCTTATATAGGATAAAATATAAAGGAATACTTCTCAGTTATATGCCTTCCTAGAAATGATAAGTAGCCTTTTACTAAGATCTTTCGTAAGAACTTTTATGCAAAAGCTGAAAACAGCTTTTCTTCTGGTAAAGCAAAAAACCAAAAATAAAAACAAAAACAAAAGAACAGCTTCTAGAAAAATCTGAAACATTTTTACAACACAAATCTGCCATTATAAAATGAATAAAAGCTCCAAGCTAAAGCAGCTTTTGAAAATTGTTAAATTTTCTCTTTTACCTCTATGCCAAAGTATGTTAATAGAGTAATTACAGTTGTCATAACCTAAATAATCAAGGCTAGTAGTACAGTGATATGAGCATTTGCAAGTGGTTCACAAAAAGGCACTAATGAGACTGCCCACGGTGAAGATAATGTACCAAAAATGTTTCATGTATCTCTCATAATAGCACAAAGAAAGAGATTTGACAGGCTACACATACCCAATTTCCATGTCAATTTTGATATGCAATCTTGCATGTATTTACTAATGGATTAAAACTTAAAAGGAAAAGAGAAAAGGCAATATTAAAAGTTCATGCTGTCACTGTATATAACAAACACGTGCACTAACAAATCAACCTCAAAAGAATATATTCACTTGAAAATTGGACTTTCACAAAACAAAAAACTTATTCATACCTACTACAGGCATTGGCTCTGGAAAGTCAAGATCGTGATCATCCCCTACAAGTCCATATACATATGGATTTCCAGGATGAGCATGCCTGAAATGTTGAACGTTAAGTCAGCAACATGATATGCTTTGAAAATCCAAAATTGATTCAGAGGAATTCAGAGGAAAAAACTACGGTACAGGAAATATTTCATTTCCACGAGCTCTGCAACTCATGAAACTCCTTAAGATAATGTAAATATAATCATAAATCTGCACGAGCATAGTGATATTATAGACAAATATTCATAATTATGTTTTAAATTAGAAAAAGAAGTCTATTTCGATAAAAGAAGAATCATTAAGAGGATAAAGTAATCCAATGCAGGAGAATTCAGGAATTCTCCCAAAACAGAAACTAAAACAACAATGAAAAGTTAACAACAACAACAACAATAACCAATCCTTAGCCCACTAGGTGGGGTGAAACAACAATGAAAAATAATTTAAAAAAAAAAAAAAGAGAAAGTGCATCAGCTCAAAATAGAAGTCTGTCCCCTTGCATATTAGAGAAAGAAACACTCTGTGAAAGCAAATGAACCGAAATCCACAAGGAAGCTAAAAAAAAAGCCATCCTACAACAGATAAGACAGATATCTAGCCAAAAATTCATGAAATATCCTCTAGCAAAATACACCGCAAACCAGCAATAAGAGACAACAGAAAAGCACATTACTCTCCTTTCCACTCCAAAAGCTATTTACAATAGAGAAAAGGTCGTTTGATACACATCTAGCCCAAGTTTATGCTAGGAGGAACAGACCTGGGCTGCAGCCAAATGGGCTGAATGAGCTGACTGGGCTGCGTGTGGATGAGAGGAGGAATGAGGTGGGAATTGGAGGAATTAGAGGAACTGTCCTCACAGCAGAGAAAAAGACAAAAGAGTAGGAGAGCGAGCATGATCTGAATGGAGAGGGAATGATCATGGTATCACCACCAGAAGAAGGGATAAATGTGAAAGGGGGGAGTGAGAGAAGTTAGGCAAGAATTGAGACGTTTCGGAGAGGTGTGGGACAGGTTGGGGACTTCCAGTGCATCACAGGACCCAGTTGTTATCTTTCATTTTCTTTTCTGCATTCTCCTGAGAATTTTGTATTTACAGAGGTCTAACTCTGAGTTAAGGAGCTAGTCTCCAATATACCTACCTAAAATTCCAAGTTCCTATCATCTTCATTCTTCACATTAGGTAATAGATCAGGTATCCTCCAAACAGCCAAACAACCTACTCCATAGCTGCCAAGCTACGTCACAAATGCCAAAAGGGATGGCCATTTGTTTCAGAACTTTTATGGAACATAACACAAATATCAAGGTAAAGGGCCTTATGAGGCCTAAGCCCCTATAACATTTAAGTGTTAATTTTTTAGGATAAAATACAAATATCGTTGGAAGGAAAGATAGAACACTTGAATAGGTAAGATAATGCTCCTTAGATAGAACAAAAACCAAGGTTAACACAAGGAAGAGAAGCATTTTATAGTGTTATCCCTATTGAATACCATTATCCAAACAAAAAGTCTTAACCTTAGAGATATCTGCAGCCTTCCAAACAGAATTAATCTAAAAATAACCTTTGAGGAGGATCACAAATAAGAAACTGAAAAAAAAAAAAGGTTTACAAGTGAAGGTGCTGAAAGATCTCACACCAAGTATGAGCATCAGGGACATTAGAATAATGAAAAGAATTGAGAATTGCCACCAAAGAGCTCGAATTAGATTTCTCTCAGTCATTAGGAATAAAAAGTGAAAATTTCAAGATAAAAGAGAATTGTCAATAGAATAAAAAACTGATAAACAGGAGCATCATGCATGTAGATTAAGCCAGGAAAAGAGGTTTAGAAAAGAAAAATCCCCCATCCACACATCCTCCCAGAATGAGAAGAATATATTAGTAACATGCTTTATTAGTTCCTTTTAAATCCAAAAAATTAATCCATGACCGCAACAAAAACTTTATACTAGCATCACATCACCCTGATTTCTTTTTTTTCAAAAAATAACAACCTGAGTTCAATCATTTGAATGACCAGCTTTACTATAAAAGCACCTAGCAAGCACAACTTGAGTTATAGATCACACAAGCACATATTGTATCAAAATGAATCACATAAGGTATTTAGGTGTTTCTTTCAGGTCTTTTTGTTTCATATCTTTTGATAAAGCGCAAAGATTCTGCTCTGTGCAAAGTGTTTCTAAATGATTGTAGAAAGTTGTGTAGAGCAATTACAAATGTATGATAAATAAAGATGATTACCAATTTCCCACAGGGTGTAAAAGTTAAGCAATAGAAACCCATATTTCCATTAAGAATCCTGTGTTTATCAACTTGGCAAATTGATCTATTACTAATGTATATCTTAATGTAAGTAATGACATAAACCAAACAATGCAACCATCTTGCTTATTGTTAGAATATATTTTGAATATCTTTAGTATATTTAGAATATCTTTAGAATATTTTAGAAGATCTTTAGAAAATATTGTGAAATCAATTTGTCCTCTAATTGAGGAAGCAATTTTAAGAGTCGTATCTTAATTTCATTATGTTTCCTGATTTATTTCCTTATTTGATTAGGGTTACTAGAATATAAATAAAGGTTAATGTTTTGTCTTTTGCAACACATCAAAAAAACACCTATCACTTATTTCTTATATCAATCTAATACTATTATTTAATCTCCATTCTCTCTTTTTTTCTCCCTACTTAAACCCTATAATTTCAACACAGTATCAGAGCGGTACCATCCACCTTGAGGATGTCCATGCTTTTTGCTATGTCGAGTTCTATAGAATTCTTTTGTTAATTCTCCTTTATTGTTTTCCCAGCCAATTCTTTCATCTGTTTTCTCTAAGTTAAAATCGATGTCATTTTAATCGTTGCTGAAGGTGAAGATTTCGTCTATTCTTCTGGTATTTTTGGTTCCCTACAGAGGCGTGTATCTCCATCTTTCTGTGTTTTCTGACATGTTTGGATGGTTTTCTCCTTCTGTTTATGTTGTTAATGTTGTTGGCTTCCTGATGTTGATTCCCAAGTAGTGTGCAATGTTCAGTTATGATTGTGGCGAGTTATGTCTTGATCGAAGGTGATTCTGGCATGGTTTTTCCCAAGTAGTATCTTCTCATGTCAGAGTTTGGCTGCTTTAGGGTGGTTCAACATCTCATAACTTATTTTCTGCTTCCTGCTAGCATGGGTGGCAGGTTTGGATGTATTGGTGGTTTTGATTGAGGCCAGACTTCTGCAAGTTCACTTTATTTGGCTTATTGGTTCTAGTTTATTGCTATTTTCTCTGCTTGCTTATTGTTAGGCCCTTTTCCAATCTTGGCATAGCATTGAGGGGCAGTGAGAATACGTGGTAACTTCTCTTCAATGCTAGTGTTTGTCATGTTATTCTTTTTCCATCTATGATCATTCCAATGGTGCCTTCTTTGCCACTGATAAGTCATACCAATGGTGACATCTCTTCAATGCTAATGTTTGTCATGTTATTCTCTTTCTATTGACGATCATTCCGATGATGGCTTCTTTCCCACTGATTAGTCATACCAATGGTGACTTCTCTTCAATACTAGTGTTTCTCATGTTATTCTTTTTCCATCGACATTCTGATGGTGACTTCTTTCCCATTGATGAGTCAAACTCATACCAACAGTATTTCTGCTCAAGTCATGTTGTTCTTTCATTTGGTCAAGTAGAACCTTAGAATCTCTCAGGTCATTTGGGTTTACCATCTGGTCCAGCAGAACCCTAGAATTTGTTCGTCATAATGTCTTCAAGCACGTCTAAAACACCTAATTCAACCAAGTCATAATCTAGGTCCTCTTCTTCGGATGAAAAAGGTTTATCTTGATGAGTTATCTTTTCAGTAATATTCATCTCTCCAGCATTTCCAACATCCTGAGTTGTCTTTTAACCATGGAACTCACTTTATATTTATATTATTTATTTAAAGTACTTATTCGTAACAAGCTTAAAGCTTAGTAAGCTGTAGCTTGAGGGGGAGTGTTAGAATATATTTTGAATATCTTTCGTACATTTAGAATATCTTTAGAATATTTTAGAACATCTTTAGAATACATTGTGAAATCAATTAGTCCTCTAATTGAGGAAGCAATTTTAGGAGTCGTATCTTAATTTCATTATGTTTTCTGATTTATTTCCTTATTTGATTAGGGTTACTAGAATATAAATAGGGGTTAATGCTTTGTCTTTTATAACACATCAAAAAAACATCTATCACTTATTTCTTATATCAATCTAATACTATTATTTAATCTCTATTCTCTTTTCTTTTCTCCCTATTTAAACCCTATAATTTCAACACTTATTTTCAGTTTTGAGTTGGATTTCTGTTTGTTAAGGAGGATGCCCTAACATCTGTTCATGTAACTATTTCTTCTATCTTTCTATTAAAATTTCTTCTTCTATGTAAAAAATAGGCACATAGAAACATATCAACCAATCAACTTTCTACTTGCAAATAAAACAAACATTAGCGAGAAAGAAAAATTTATCTTCCTGGGTTGTAACAAAAGCAAGCTCCACAATTGACCCAAAAAAAAAAAAAAAACCACTGGCTTATAGAAACTGTTAGAATTACCCAGATATAAAGCGCTGTTTCCTGGATCGAGCTTGAGTTGGACCCTGAACTTCCTCCACAATGCACTGTTAAGACCAAAATTTACGAGCAGCATATATCATAACAACTATTTACAAGCAGCATACATGCATAATAAGGGCCTAGTCATTTTGGCTCTCATTTCGAAGGATGCCACAGACTGACAGACAACAGAAGACAAATTAAATTCAGGCATGGAAGGGTGAAAATTAAATAAGGGGGAAAAAAAAAAAGCAGAACATAATTTAATTGCTACACTCACCACTGAATAACCATTACGTGTCAGATCATCCAAAGTCTGTCGAAGATTCTGTGACCAAAGACATCCTTAAATATATAAGAAATCAATTATCAAATTGAATCAATGTTGCATCTTAAATAATACCAGAATCAGTACATTGTCTATGCACTCAAAATTAAAACATAATTCTCATGCACTACTTATTGTCTGAATTTATTTTCAAAGTAAAAGAGAAAAAGCCTTAAGTTCATTACATGAAATAAATAAGAACACAAAGAAACAAAATAGAAAAAGAACTTTGAGAACTTGGCTGGCCACTGAAGCTGCTGGAAGGATGAAATCTCTTCAATACACCCAAAACACTGATGTTGAATGGTCCTATCAGGACTAGGACTAGCAAACATAAGAAATCACTTGAAATTCAAAGCACCCCAGATTTTTTAAAACTCATAGCATCTCTTTCCAAATATAGTCTAGAAAGATAATATTCTGTTCAGAATACTCATCAAACTTTCAGAAACCGGTAACAAAAGGCCAACTTCGAGAACCCCTCTAATACTAATATTAATTAATTCATCAACTGTACCCTGTTTACTGTTGTACAAACACTAGGTATAAAATTAATATACTCAACACATAACAGAAGTTGGACCACTTCTTTCTTCTGGTATGCTCCAGTAACATTTATCAATATATAATTAAGCTTCTTGAGAAAAAGAACATAATCAATCACACTATCAATATAAAAGTTTGTTAACAGAAGATAACAAGCACAACATGCACAAGAATAATAATGCCAATACCATAACAGGGCAACCAGCTCTGGGAATACTATCTGATCGCAGACCGCCAAAGGGATTTAAACCTGCATATTCAACAAGAATACAAGCATCTACTCCAATGGCTTCATAGAAGTCCCCAACCTGAGCAGAAATAGAAAGGGAAAAAAAAAGATATAAAAAAGAAAAATTACTCCATTAAGGGTAGAAATAGAGATCTAATATCAGTGTCTGTGAAAGAGCAAATAGAAAATTTATTGACAAACAGAAACCATGCTGCCTTCCGACCAAACTTACAAGACTACCAATGCCTGACCAAACTCTCAACAAATGGTATAAATATAACATACTCTGCAAAGCAAAACTTCACGTGGAAATCTTGACTTGAACTGCAACATTTCCCAGTTGAGCGTTCCTTCCTTCAGACTACAAAAATAATAATAATAATAATAATAATAAAATAATCATTTTTCCATCAACTTTTCTGTAATATTACCACCCCTGGAAATAGAGAATTAGGGTGTTCACAGTATATGCAATCTTCCATGGAACAATGACCAGTGTAAATGGCTAAGAATGTAGTGTTATGACACAGTCATAATAAGTTGCTTTCTTGTTGACATTATTCTATTAGTTGTACGCTTGTATCTGAACAGACAAAGAACTTGTCTGTAATGCAACTTATGTAGGGTAACAAAACCTTTCTATTGAGGATAGAATAAAAGGGCAGGATCAAACCGATTGCATGCAACAATATCAGGCCTAAAAGTTTATCTTAAGCAGGGTTGGGATTTTATTTTCCCTAGTATACTAAATAGAAACAAAAAAAAAATTGAATGAAGACCAATACATAATTAAACCAGTTGCTCTGTTTTAATTAATTTAGATATTAAAAAAATTGTGAACAACAAATAGAAAAGAAAGTTGAACCTAGAGTTTAAAGCCATTTTCCAATAGAACAATCTTTGTAGGGTTCTGGCGAGTATTATGTGTCCCTCCACTTTGGAGCAATATTACTATTTCATGGATCATCTTAAAAGTTTTGGTAAAAAGAAAGGTGGCTGAAATTTTTCAGCACTGTGCAGTTTATGCAGTTCATTTGTGCACTCAGTTGTAGCAGAAAGCTCGCATCTTTAAGGGAGTCCCTTTGCCGTTAAACTTGTTATTGGAAAGGATTATGTTTATAGTTTCTCTTTGGTGTTCTGCTCAGAGCTGTTTCAAGAAATTGTCATTTCTGACATTCAATGAGACTGAGCAGCCTTGCTGCATTCATGATTTTTCCCTGTTCCCAGTTGTATCTTGACTTTTCTGTTTTTGGAGGATATCTTATTATTGCACTAGTTGTACTTTACCTCTTCTGTCTCTAATAAGATTTCTTCTACTATACAAACTAAATAATACTTCTGGAATGACAAATATCAAGGTTCATTTATTAAACCTAAGTGTTTTATTGGCTCATTGCTTGGGTTTCAGGATCTTTGCATAACCCAAGAGTTATTCAGGAAAAAGAAAAAATGTTATTGCAGAGAATATAGAAAACGTACAACTAGGAGGGCAGGTCAAGGTATCCTCCAGAATATTGAAACTAAAAGAAAACAAAGAGCCAAAGAAAGAAGCACAAAAATTTTTTGATAGAAAAATGAAATTTTATGAGAGAAAAGAGGAAACTATAACTAGCAGAAGGATAAGAAATACTCCAAAACAGAAAATCTAGATACAACAAGGAACATGAAAAAACTGAAGCATGAAACAAGTACAAGGCTACCCATCTCTCTGTATATCACAAATACCAAGTGCACCAAAGGACTGCATAGAACTGCCCATTACCACAAAATTCCATCCTTCTTAGTTTTGCCAAAACCTTCATACTGAACCATCAAAAAGTGCTCCAAAGTTCATGGACACAATCAATGCTCACCCGAAAAGGTTGATCCACAGGAAAGTGGCCACTTTACAATATAAAAAAGATGGCTTACTGTTTTTTATCTAGTTCTAGATATAACACAAATATTAGGACAAAGAGTAGTCTGAGGCCTACGAATCTGCAGCAAGTCATTAGTGTTAATCCTGTGATATACCAATGTCCAAACTAAAGACTGGACCTTAGAGGTAGCTCCATGACTCCAAAAGGTCTGTCAATGTTGAAAACAAGAGAATTTAGGGAGAGAAAAAAAGGGAAAACACAGGAGAAATGGACAGAACAAAGCATATCACAAATTACTCAGATTGGTCCAATACAAAAAAATACTGACCTTAGAGAGAAGACAAAAATACAACTAGGGTGAAGATAAGATATCCTCTGGAACAGAAAAACAATAGATACAACAAAAACATTTAAAAGTTCCAGAATTTAACAAGGCTGCCCAATCTCTCTGCATGTCAGTAAGAGCAAGCCCCTTGAAACAACCATGAGCTAAACACCAGAGAGGTCACAAACATAAACCTATCACATAACAAGTGTTGGGACAGAGAGGCATCCTTAAAAACATACACTCCAGCCAAATGCACTGAATAACTGCATAAAAAGCACACTGCCACAAAATGCCTCCTTATTTTTGCCAAAACCTTTATGCAAACCATCAAAAAGTGCTCCAAAGCTGAAGGACACACCCAATGCCCACCAAGAACGCCAAAAAAATTTTTCCAACTTCCAAAGGAAGGTGGCTGATTCACAATGCAAGAAAAGATGGTTTAGAGCTTACTGTTTCTGAGCTGGTTCTCCACATAACACAAGTATCAGGAGAAAGGGTCTTGTTAGGCCTCCAAATCCATAACAAGTATTTAGTATTAATCCTTTAAGTGCCACTGTCCAAACAAAAGACTCAACCACAGGGGTAGCTTTGGAATTCCAAATCGGCTTGTCAAGCAGGAATCTTTCATTATTAGGACCAGAGGTTATAAACAAAAAGCAGGATTCCAAGAAAACTACCAAAAGAATCCAGAGACCAAACTATCCTATCTGAAGTAGCAGAAAAAAGAATTAAATTGAGCAAGAGCAAAAGAGAATATACTTCACTAACTTCTCTATCATTCAAGTTTCTATGAAAATAAAAATTCAAAGATATAATATGATCTTGAATACAATAAAAATTAGTGATGGGTGAATTATGCAAGGTAGACACTAGAGATTAAAATCGCGAGGAAAAGCCTCTAAAAAAGGAACATTCTCTGCCCAAATGTCCTCCCAAAATCAAATACAAAAATCATCAGCCAATCTCAAAGAAATGAATGGTCTGAAAAAAACATACCCTTGTGAAATAAATTTCCAAGGACCATGAGTAGCAATAATCGCTAGTTTGGTATCCCACCCATTTGGGTCTAAACCTTACTTGGAATTAAATGGTGCCAATGTGCCATAATAAATTGACCTCCAAAGGAAAGAGTCATAACCATTTAGCTGTCAGAGAAATGTTTTTGGGCACCAAATTACCAAGTCCCAAACTGCCCTCCTTCTTAAGCTTGCAACAAGTCTCCCAATTGACAAGGTGATCTCTTCTCCAGTCCCCCACACCAAACCAAAGGAAATCTCTCATTATCTTTTCAATTATTTGAGCTACTGCCACCAGAATCCAAAAAGAAGGATAAATAGTATATTGGAATGCTAGACAAACAAGCCTATATAACAGCCATCCATCCACTCAAAAAGAAATAAGCACCCTTCCAACTATCCAAATGCTTAGAGATTTGTTGAATCACTGGATCTTAAAAATAGGCTGAGGATTACCACCAAAGAACCTGAATAAGCTACAAGCAATTGCAATGTTTGATACCCAGCCAAATCACCAAGGGAAGAAAGGGCATTATAGTCTACATTTATACCAACCAAACCACCTTTTACCAAATTAATCTTCAGAACAGAAACAACCACAAAGAACTGCAGAATATAGAGCACATTCACAGAACTATCTCTATCATCATCCAAAAGAAGAATAGTGTCATCTGCGAATTGAAGATGAGAGACCATAACTCCTTGTGAACCAACTTTGACTCCCTTGCTAAAATATCTATCAATTGCCTTAAGAAACATCCGACTCAACAAATCAACCACTATAGTAAAGAAAAATGGAGAAACCAAGACTCGCCGCCCATGAAA
The DNA here is from genome assembly GCA_019955255.1 of Castanospermum australe. NCBI lineage: Eukaryota > Viridiplantae > Streptophyta > Magnoliopsida > Fabales > Fabaceae > Castanospermum > Castanospermum australe. The sequence goes on along the minus strand of NSJW01000371.1, from coordinate 317,517 downwards.
ACAGGACTTTAAGTTTAACTAAGAAAAGGAAACCAGAAACACACTTCGTCCATCTAGAACCAAAATCCTTTCTCTCAAGGACTTCATCTAAGAAATCCCAACTCACCTCGCCATAGGCTTATTTAAAATTCAATCTAAAGACTAATACCTGTTAACCTCTCGTTTTTACATCATCATCCACCTCATTCACAACAAGAGCAGCATCCAAAATTAATCTACCTAAAACAAAAGCACTTTGGTTCTCTAAAACGGGGTATATAATAGCACCTCATTCAGGCGGAGAGCAAACCTTTGTAATAAGCTTATAAACACTAGAAACCAAGCCCATGGTCCTATAATCCTTAATCTTGATAGAAATATCCTTCTTAGGCACAAAAGTGATAAAAGTAGAATTTATGTTCACCCCAATCTTTCCATTACACGAATTTCAGCAAAACACCTTTAACAGATCATGTTTAACAATATTCCAACAACTCTAAATGAAAGTTGTAGTAAAACCATCGGGCCTAAGAGCTTCTTCCTTTTCTACACTCCAAAAGTCTGGACTTTTGATTCCAATTAGGTTCCTCCTTGAGTAAAACCTCTTCAAACTTATTCCTCAGCCTGTTTTATGATAGCCACCCGTTAGTAAAAAGGGTGTATGTTAGGAGAAATAAGGAATAGGAAAGAATAGAATATTAGAATAGAGTGGACAGGTAACTGGAATTCTGAACCTATTGAATTGTTCAGAGCCATTGTAATTGAATTTTGGTGTCCCTCTGCTCTGTGTACTGCAGAGTGGGTAAGGAGAATAATATTGCAATCTTGCCATTTCTTTTTCTTTTGCTACTGGTCCAGTTCTATTAACTAGTATCAGAGCTCCCATCCAGGGAGCATTTAATGGTACACACAAGGATGGAAGCTAGGCTGGAATCTTGGGAGAGAGGATTTGAAACTCTGATGCGTCAATTGGAGGAGGGAAGAGAACTTTAGGAGAACAGGAGAGATTTGCAAGAAGCGCGAATGAAGAAGACAGAGGACATTCTTGAAGAATTGTTGCATCTAACTCGTGGGCTTCGTGGGGGACCATCACAGAGAGCACCTGAAATCAACCAAGAAAATGAAGGAACGAAGGAAAGATCCGTAGAAGGCTCAAGGAGGGTTGAGGGGATGGAATATCGGAGGAGAAAGCTCAAGATTCCCCTGTTTTCGGGGGAAGACGCCTATGGGTGGGTGAATAGGGTGGAAAGATATTTTTTCAGGTGAAAAGGGTAGCGGAGGAGGAACGATTACAAGCGGCAATGGTAGCCATGGAAGGCCGAGGACTTAGCTGGTATCAATGGTGGGAATCTTGCACTCCGCATGCAACCTGGGAGGCTTTTTCGCACTGTAGTGATTCGACAATTTCAACTGTCTATGATACAAAACCCATACGAGATTCTTCTGGGTCTGAAATAGGATGGGTCAGTGGAGGAGTATCGAGAAAGTTTTGAATCGTATGCTGGACCTCTGCACAGCACCAAATCGGAATATCTCAGGAATTTTTTTAAATGGGTTGAAGGAAGAAGTAAGGGCAGAACTGAAGCTTCATTCGACAAGCACTCTGTCAGAATTGATGGACGCTGCACAGCTGATGGATGAAAGGAACCGAATCTGGAGTAAAAGCGGAACAAGTGGTAGTACGAGAACAGGGACACATTCACGGGTAACCCTTCCACCAAGTCAGCTTCAGGTGGACCTTGGGTCCCAAGCCCAACACTCGGTTTAGCACTATGGGAGGAGACTTAGTGGTGGGTTCAACTAATAATAGGCCCAATTTGAATTCTACAGTTAGTAATGAAGGGAGGAGCTCTGTAGTTAGTGGTAACAGTAGAAGGGGAAGGGGGATTCAAGAAGTTATCAAAGGCTGAATTGCAAGAGAAAATTAAGAAGGGATTGTGTTTTCGTTGTGACGAAAAAATACAGCCCTGAACATGTGTGTAAATTCAAAAATATCAAATTATGTTGCTAGGTGAAGAGGCTGTAAACATGGGGGAGAATGAAGAGATGGAAACTTCAGAGGAAATAGAGATGGAAGACAAGGCCTTACAGCTATCTATTCACAGTATTATGGGTCTTACTTCAAAAAGATCTTTAAAATTGTAGGGAGAAGTTGAAGGAAGGAGGGTCATTGTGCTAATAGATAGTGGAGCATCTCACAACTTTATTTCTACAGAATTAGTAGAGAACATAAGACTACCAGTGGTGGACACATCTTTTTATTTTGTGGAAGTGGGGGATGGCCGCAAGGTTAAGTGCAAAGGAGGTTAAATGCAAAGGAGCTTGCCAAGGAGTGATATTGCAACTCCAAGACATGAATATCCAGCAAGATTTTTTTCTATTTGGGTTAGGTGGTGCTGATGTGGTTTTAGGGATGGATTGGTTGGAGGGGTTAGGAGAGATAAGGGCTACTTTAACACTATGAAAATGAGAGTTGAGAGGGAAATGGATGACCATTCGAGGGGAGCCATCCTTGTCAAAGTCTGAGGCTTCCTTAAAGTCAATGCTCAAAGCTCTGCATGATGAGGGCCAAGGGTTCTATATCGAGTATAAGGCTTTAACAAGCATGAAAGCAGCAGAAGTTGTTATACCTGCAGATGTTGATGCTGCATTGCAAGATTTTGAGGATGTTTTTCGGGAACCCAAGGGCCTACCCCCATCTAGAAGGCATGACCACGCCATTCCATTGAAGGAGGGTTCTACAATTCCTAATATTAGGCTGTACAGGTACCGCCCATTATCAAAAGGTTGAAATTGAAATGCTAGTTGCGGGTATTATAAGGCCTAGTGCGAGTCCTTACTCTAGTCCCATCATTTTAGTCAAGAAAAAAGATGGTGCATGAAGGTTTTGTGTGGACTATAGGGCTCTTAACAAGATTACAATTCCGGACAAGTTTCCAATACCGGTGATAGATGAATTGCTTGATAAGTTAGGAGGGGCTGCTATCTTCTCTAAACTGGAATTTAAAATCGGGGTACCATCAGATTAGGATGAAAGAGGAGGATATACCCAAGACGGCTTTCCGTACCCATAAGGGTCACTATGAATTTTTGGTTATGCCTTTTGGTTTGACGAATGCTCCGTCTACATTTCAGTCCTTGATGAATGAAATGCTTAAACCGTTTTTGAGGAGGTTTGCTTTGGTCTTCTTTGATGATATTTTGGTGTATCGTCAAAATTTAGAGTCACATCTTGGTCATCTAAGAGTAGTTCTGCAGCTGTTGAGAGAGCATCACTTGTTTCTCAACAAAAAAAAAATGTAGCTTTGGACAGCCTCAAATGGAGTACTTGGGCCATATGATTTTAGCAGAAGGTGTGGCAGCCGACCCAAAGAAAATTGCAGCCATGTTGCAGTGGCCTGTCCCTAAGGATGTTAAGGGGTTACGGGGTTTTCTTGGCCTCAAAGGGTATTATAGGAGGTTTGTTAGAGGGTATGGCAAAATAGCCAAACCTCTTACACAGCTGTTAAAGAAGGACAATTTCCATTGGGGGCAAAAGGCTCAAGAAGCATTTGTTACTTTGAGGACAGCTATGACCACTCTTCCTATGCTAGCAGTCCCAAACTTTTCCAAGACTTTTATTCTCGAGACTGATGCCTCAAACAAAGGCTTAGGTGCAGTTTTGTTACAAGAGGGCCAACCAATTGCATATCTAAGCCAAGGGCTGTCTGAAAGAGCTCAACTGAAGTCAGTTTATGATAAGAGAATTGATGGCCATTGTCATGGCAGTCCAAAAGTGGCGACACTATTTGATGGGGAGGCACTTTATTATCCATACTGACCAAAGGAGCCTTAAATTCCTTTCGGAACAGCGTTTAATGGGAGAAGACCAATATAAATAGACATCTAAACTCATGGGATTTGACTTTGATATTCGTTATAAGCCGGTTGCCGATAACAAGGTAGCTGATGCCTTGTCCAGACAAATGACTTATTCAGCCATTTCCACTGTCAATCTTTCTGCTGTTGATTCTTGGACTGAGGAAGTGCATACTGATCCCAAACTCCAATCCCTCTTACAAGATCTTATTAAAGATTCAGATTCTCATCCAGGTTATCAACTGAGAGGAGGAACCTTGTTCTTCAAGGGCAGATTGGTTCTACCTAGCAATTCATTCCGAATACCTCTTCTTTTAGCTGAGTTCCATAATTCTCCTTTGGGTGGCCATTTGGGTTTCTTTCGCACCTACAAGAGAGTTGCTAGTTTGGTGTATTGGGAGGGTATGAAGGCTGCTATACAGCAGTATGTTGCAGCTTGTGAAGTGTGTCAGCGGAACAAGTATCAAACTCTTTCACCCGCAGGGCTCTTACAGCCCTCACCTATTCCCACCCAAAGATGGTCTAACATCTCTATGGATTTTATTGGAGGCTTACCTAAGGCTCTTGGGAAAGATACCATTATGGTGGTTGTTGATCGGCTCACTAAATATGCCCATTTCATGGCTCTTTCTCATCCTTTTACAGCCAAGGATGTGGCTGCTGTATTCATTAATGAGGTAGTTTCGGTTGCATGGTTTTCCTACTTCTATTGTATCCGATAGAGATAAAGTCTTCCTCAGTCATTTTTGGACAGAATTGTTCAAACAAGCAGACACCAAACTGAAGTACAGCTCAGTGTATCACCCACAATCCGATGGCCAAACTGAAGTGGTCAATCGATGTTTAGAGACTTATCTTAGATGTCTTACGGGCACTAAACCCAAACAATGGCCTAGGTGGTTGAGTTGGGCTGAATTTTGGTACAACACCAACTATCACAGTTCCACTAACTCCACCCCTTTCAGATCCTTACATGGCAGAGATCCCCCACTTTTGTTTAAAGGAACAACTTTTCCTTCAGCGGTGGAGGAGGTTAATCAATTAACCAAAGAAAGGGGCAGTATGGCTGGAAGAATTGAAAGACAACTTAGCCAAAGCACAAAACAGAATGCGAATACAAGCTAATAAGCACAGAAGGGAGGTTGTTTTTTCAGGTGGGAGATTGGGTCTATTTGAAAATGCAACCCTATCGTCTTAAATCTCTAGCTAAGAAAGTTAATGAGAAGTTAAGTCCAAGGTTTTATGGGCCTTATCAAATACTGCAGAAAATTGGTGAGGTGGCTTACAAACTGCAGCTTCCAGATAATTGGAAAATTCATCCGGTTTTCCATGTGTCATTACTGAAGAGAGCAATTGCGGCTGCCCAGGAACCGCAACCCCTGCCTACGATGCTGTCCGAGGAACTTGAATTGCAGTTGCAGCCAGCTGATCTCATCAAGCTGAGATATAATTCTGCAGGAGATGCTGAGGTGCTGGTCAAATGGGTGGATCTACCCGATTGTGAGAATTCTTGGGAGCTGACCTCCATTCAAGAGCTATTTCCTCATTTTCACCTCGAGGAAAAGGTGAAAGCTTTGGGGGGGAGTATTGATAGCCACCCGTTAGTAAAAAAAAGTGTATGTTAGGAGAAATAAGGAATAGGAAAGAATAGAATATTAGAATAGAAGTGGACAGGTAACTGGAATTGTCAGTCATTAGTATTTTGACTTTCAGCTAGTATAAATAGAAAAGAGGGAGTCAGAGAGAAGGGAGAGAAAGAGTTTGGACAGGAAATAGAATGAGGAGAGAATTTTGAACCTCTCGAATTGTTCAGAGCCATTGTAATTGAATTTTGGGTCCCTCTGCTCTGTGTACTGCAGAGTGGGTAAGGAGAATAATATTGCAATCTTGCCATTTCTTTTCTTTTGCTACTGGTCCAGTTCTATTACTTTACTTCTTATTCGGCTCCAAAGAAAGACCCCGCCCCCCACACCACCACTCTCTTATGCAGAGAATCAATTTCCCTTGGGATTTTCTCTTTCTTATCTTGATATCACCAAAAAAATCCAGTTTCCAGGCCTTCAGCTTTTATTGAATTTAAACCTTCCCATCCCTCCTCTATAGTACTATTCCACACTTAGTTCACAAAGGAGAACAAAGAATGGTGAAATACCCACATGTTCTCAAAATGGAATAGAGTAGGACCCCATTTAACCTTGCTAGGCTCCAGAAGAATAGGGAAGTAATCAAAGATAGGTCGTGGTAAATAGCACAAGATGTGGGAACACAAACTTTCAAGTGCTAGAAAATAAAAATCTATCCAAATGAGAGGAAGTTATTTGCTCCCTAGTAACTGACCAGGTGAACTGGGTAATAGAAAAAGTTAAATCTCTGTGGTCACAATCCCAAATAAAAGCATCTGGTAATATTCGGCTGATTACAAATAGCAAACCAAATTTAAAATAACAGAAAAAGGAAACATAAAGTTTGGGGACAAATGGTTCCTTGACAACACTTCAAAACTCTATGACCAAGTGATATAATTTTGATCATAGCCTTCATTCTCCTAAATCCTAATCAATTAATATTTTTTTCTTAAAAAGCAACAGTAGGCCTAATGCCTAAGCTTTGCCAAACTTCAAGACTAGAGGACATACATTTGAATGGCATTATGAGAGATAATATACCTAACAACTTATGTTTTTGGAATATATGGTTACTGGCAAATTGAAATTACAACCTATCAAGACATCATACAGCATTTAAGCTCCTGGCTTATCATTAATAATAAATGACCATATTACACTTTAGGCTTTAAGGGTCCAATGTTCTAGAGCAATATGTGTCAACCATTTGAATCATCGAACATTTACAAATAATGATTAACATGTACACTGTAAAGCCCTCATAGATTTGTTGCAAAGTTCTAGATGAATGTCATAAAAGAAACCAACAATCAATGTTTTCATTTTTCAGTTACAAAATTAAAAGGAAAGGCAGAAAATAATAACCTCAATTTCATAAGTGCTCACCTTCCATTTTTCAAGTTAGAATCCAAGCCAAGCAAATTGGAATATTCAAGCCTTTTCACCAGCTGGACAGTTGAAGTCTTTCTGCACATCTGCATCCTCTGCCACAAGTTGGAAGGGAAACAAAAAAGAGAATTCAAGGTTTCTCAAAAGATTCCATAGCTTAATCAAAACAACAAAATTCAAGAATAGCTAAAGTTTGAAATTTAACTAAATGCAAAAAATAAATGGCACCTCCTTCCACCACAGTATGTGAGAAAGATCCTTATCATCTAAAACATTATTTGATATTTTGTGCTTCTTGGTCGCTTTACTGCTCCCCCTCAAAACCTTCCTATCTTTAAAACATGATACATGCTTAAGATGTCCATTTATTCTGTTCATCAACAAGTTTCACAATTTAGATGCTATACCACAAGACAAGAGAATAGAAATTTACATCATTAGGATTTTGGCATGTCAAGAAAAACATTACATCAAACAAATTACATCCTGTTTTCTAAATTTAGAGTGATAACTTCAGAATGTGTTTCACTTGCCATCAAACACAATAACAAAAGATATGTATCCAAGGATTCAATTCACATCCCACTCATTTCAATACACATACGACAACCATATCTTACATTTTTAATGATGATTCTTGCATATTGAATTATCTAAGGTTCTAAATGGAGGTGATAACCAAGCACACAGTTTCTAGCATTTTTGTGACAATAACAAATAAAGCAGGCAAGATGTAGCTAGAATAAACTCAAGGTCGTGAACTATTTTTAGCATGCATAACTCTTGCTGACTTTGCAGATACTGTTGCGCAAACACCAGAATCTCAGACTAGATCTTCATGACTTCTACAACGTCTATTGAGCATGACAAGATTCATGTAATACAAAACAAAAATTTACTTAGACCTATGATTCGCCCCCAATTTTCACATTTGAAAGAAAATTTAAAAACAAATAAAATGAAAATGCATTGGTAAATTTGGAAACTCGACAACAACAACCAAACTTATCTTTACTAGGCGGAGTCAGCTACATGGATCAAACAATGCCATTGAGCTCTATCAAAAACAATTTTTCAAAAAGACTATTTAGAGGAGGGTTGTATTAGGCAGGCGGCAACTAGCATAAAACTTCTTAGTTGAATCTTTATGACATGGATCAACAATACAATAAATTTGGAAACTCAAACAAGATAAAATTTTACTATGATATTTAAATGAGGAAGCTGCCATTTTGATCCACAAAAGTTACCTATTTTCTTAATTTGGTCCCTTGCCTTCAATTTTATCATTTTAGTCCTGAAATGTTTTAATTCACTTCAAATACGTTAAATCCAATGTACACTCTGATCAAATAGAAGTGAATTAAAGCACTCAAAGACTCAATTGATAAAAATAGAAAGCAAGGGACCAAATTGAGAAAACAAGTATCTTCTAAGGACACAAATGACTATTGTCTCTAAATAGATCATTTTTGTGATGATACAAAAAGTTAGAATGGGCTGTTCCAAAAGGACAAAACTAACAACTAACAAGCTCAGTTCATATGGATTTCTGGTGCCCATATCCTGTTCCCAAACACTTGTATTATCCCAGGTGAGACATCATGTGCCATATAAAAAGAAGCCAAAACTTGATGTTAGTCACGTTACCCCCTCATAAATTATGATACTCACAAATCTAACAGTGCTAACCAAAAAATTGATGTATATTTGGATTATGAAAGCATATTTAGCTTAAAACGCAATGGGTAATGGACTAATGGGAAATACATAGCAAGTGGAGAAAGCACATTACACTGAACTGAGCAACAATCATGTAAAGCAAAATAAGCAATTGATAGAGATTATAAAGTTGGATATTTTATTCCGCTTGAGGATTACTTTACTTCAAGATTTACGTTAGCTAATTTGAAAAAGGATTTTATTTTTTTTATTTAGAGTTTAATTGCAAAGACATGGTGAACCTTGTGGCAACAGTAAGGTTGTTGCCTTGTGACCCGGTGGTTACATATTCTAATTGGGGAAACAACCTCTCCGCTTACATGGGTAAGGCTGCGTACGTCTGCCCCTTCAATGGTGGGAGCCTCATGCACTAGGCAACCCTTTTTCAGAGTTTAATTACCAGGAAGAATTAGGATTACTTAGGAGGTATAGGTAACATTCAATTTATCAAAACAGGACGTTCATTATATGGATAATGTTTTAGGGCTTATTATTGTCTCACATTCTCTCTTTTAGTCTCTCCGGCTTCTTTCCCCTTCCTCTAGCATCTGTATCTATCTAACTTCTTCCTTCTAGTTCCACAAGGGCAGACCTTTATGACTGCACCACCGGCAAAGGCCCTACCAACACCACTCTAGTATCATCCAATTAATTTACTTGAAGATGATTTCAATGGTAAGTAATATTTTCTGTTATTATCTGAATGAAGCAAAACAAGTATACTAGTTATCCTCAATGGTTGATACTTGATAGATTTTCCAGAGGTTCAATTCATGTAAGAAATATCAGAATACAGTGATATTAGCATAAATTTTCCCAATAAAGCCAGAGAGTGAGAGAATTGATCTTGATTCTTGACTACTAGTACTCCTATTTGGTAACATATGGTATCAAACAGCACTACACTTAAATACGACTGCTTGGTTGCAGCTACACAAAAGGCGTAAAGACTGCCAAACTCAGTCTGTTTTTTTCTCAAGAAATGGTGAAAAATCATGTAATAAACTAGTTATCTGAAACTCGTGCCCCAAAAAAAAAATAGTTATTTGAAACAAAATGGCAAATCATATTGACAAATGAACTCCCAAAAATTACATATTTCCACAATTCCACGGTAATATACTTCCGGGAGAGAAAGATACATTTCTGACTTCCCTTGAACAAGAAACAGCTTGCCAGCTAGCTTAAATTTCAAGCAGTAAAGAACAGCAAAATGAAAACCTCGAAAACTCCAAGGCTTCAACCGAAATTCCACAAAGAGAAAGCGAACCAAAGGAACAAATAGGAATTATATATATATATATATATACACGAAAATCACACAGTATACTTGCATTTGAAAGACAGAGTGAGCGAGAGATTACAGGAGCATCCGCGAGGGAACGAATGAAGCGTGTCTAAGTGGAGGAGAGCGAAGGAAGAGTGCAAGGGAACGCCACCGAGGTATGGAAACGACGGCGTTTCTAGTTGCAAGCCAATACATTGTGGAAATGGAGGATGGGTTTGCGTGTGGAGGATATCTGCTATCTAGGGTTGCAGTTGCAGGAAATCAAAAACCACAGTGCCAACTTCCCGCCACACAGAACGAAAGGACTTCGACAAGATCGAGCATGTTGATTTAGGAAAAGTGAAACGACAGAGCAGGACACCGTCTTCTTGTCCTCCTTATCTGTCCAGTTTCCAATAAAGACTTTGGCTCTTGTATTCGCTCTTGAAATCAAAATAATTTAAGACTAAAAAAAAAAAAAAATCAAAATAATTTTAAATAATTTAAGATATATTATTATAATAATAATTTTATAACTTTTTAATCTACTTTCTTAATAATTCTCTTAATTATTAATTAAAATAAATTTTAAATATTTTTATATTTTTATAATATTAAATATTTTATTTTTTATTTAATATTTATTTTATTAAATATTAAAAAAATTACTAAAAAAATTAATAAAATATAAAAAAAATTTATTTATTATAATAATTAAAAATAAAAACCTTCTTAAAATATTTTTTTCACACAATTTATTTTTTTACCATGCATTTATCTCAAACAAATTTTAAATATTTAAGTACTTGATTTCATATTTAATTATATTAAATCATAATAGATATAATTAAATATGAAATTAAGTAACAACTAAAAGTAAGAGTTTCTCTCCAAAAAAAAGTTTCAACTCATGCAGTTTATTTTTTATATTGATACTTTTGTTTCATATAAATGTTATTTAATTATATTAAATCATAATAGATATAATTAAATATGAAATTAAGTAAAAACTAAAAGTAAGAGTTTCTCTCAAAAAAAAAATTTCAACTCATACAGTTTATTTTTTCTATTAATACTTTTGTTTCATATAAATGTTATGAAAACATAAATTAATAAAATTCAAAATTAATTAAATAAAATTGATATACATAAATTACTGTAATGATTTAAAAAATAAATCATATAAATTTAATATTAAACTACTTTTAAATTTTAAATTCTATGCGGTTAAATTTTAAATTTCATATTTAATTACTTAATTTAACATTTAATTATATTTTATATTATAATTAAATATAATTAAATGTAAAATCAAGTAATTAAATATGTATAATTAATTTTAAATTATATTTAATAATATCTATTATAATTAAATGTGAAATCAAGTAATTAAATATTTAAAATTTATAGAAAATAAATGCATGAGCGGGAAAATAGACTACATGATCAAGAAAAGAAATTTTAAGAAAATTTTTACTTTTAATTATTATATATATGTCATATTCTAATTTTAGAAAATATAACCAACCAGCAATTAGGTACTCCTATCCCCAAAATCTCATTAATAAGTATTAAACCCAATGCATTTTATCATAAACTCATACTCACTTAAGTTTTACCATATCAAATTTGTAAAAATATAATCAAAATATCTTACATACACATGACTAATTCGAATTTCATAATCATTTATTTAAATTACAGACATCAAATATGTAAGACAAATGGACTCAACCCTATGATTACAACTTCAGATATCTATATCTTCATATCATCTCTATAAAAGGAATCTGTATCACTTTAGAAGTGAAAAGTTATCTAGACTAGATGTACATAACATTCTTGATCAAGCTCTAAAAAGTAAGTATAAAAAAGAAATGAGTTTTGTAACTCAGTGAGTATAATAATACTCAAGTGTCACTAATCAAAAATAATATAAATATACTTTATATTGATAAAAATATTTAAATATCATAAATGTATTCCAAGGCTTTCAATAAAAATGAATTCAAATTCCAATAAATTAGAAATACTTTCTTTTAGAAAATTCTTATTTAAGGAATCTCATATTTATAAAGAATCTCTTTTATGAAAGTCCTTTCATATTACAGTAATTTCTTACAAGGATATTCTCAAGCATTACTAAAAGAATAGTTTAACATATGCATCAGCCTTTAAATTCTTAGTCCTAAACATTTTCAGCTAAGCATCAGCTGATTATTTCTATAACCTCAAGTATTTCTGCCCAAGCATTAGGCGCACATAAATCTCATAACAGTGTGATCATTTATCATACCATAGTATACTAAGGGTTCTTCTTAGTACTTCTGATATTTTTAAATATATTATTAAAATATTAATAGCATAATTCGTACACATAATCATAACATAAAATATTAAAATTATAAATATAGATAAAAATAAATTTAAGTGCTTAAGATATACTTATATCATAAAAATATATTTAATTCAAGATACCAAAATTGTGCTACAAAATATAGCAATTCAAAATTTAAAATATGCAACTCAAGCTTATAAATTATATTGCATATAACAATAACATATATAAACTATAATAAGACTGCAATCATAAACTTACAATAAAATTAAATTAAAAGAATGTGATATTAGGATAATAATTCAAGAACATTCCAAATACTCACAGAATATACGAGAATAAAATTATATTGAACCAATACTCCTTTTTTTAATATAATAGAAAAAGAATGAAAATCTAGCAGATGTTTTGCTCACACTCACATATTTTCTTTCTTTCTTTTCCCTTTATTGCCTGGAAGTCCTTTATTTATGGAGGGTTTACGCATGAATTTCCACCGGCCTATACATAAGTGACAAAAAACTTCTGTTATGGGTCTTTTCATTTTCATGCTACATGCTGCCATTAGTGCCATCTTCCTTATGACTTTTCCACCACCCCCCCCATTAATTATAATTCTCTTCATCACTGTATTTAATATGTTTTGTTTCCTTTTTTTCAAAGTTGAAAATAGTTTTTTTAAAGTTGAAAATAGGTTCTGATAATATAATAGACAAATAATTAAACATATATAATTAATTTTAAATCATTTTTAATTATATTTATATAATAAAAGTCAAACAGATCAATCAAATTTATTGTCCATTGCCCTTTGATTGATTCAATGATCAATATTTCCGAGTTCATCTTAATTCAAATACGCATCCATTTCGAAAACAAGATAAATGTTATGCGATGATTTGAGCCTGATCAAATAATATTTTCAAAGTATATATTATCTGTAATTTGGATTCAAAATATATCTATTAATTACCATGATTTATTCTTTACTTTAATGGGATACATTAACATCTATTCAATGGTTTCATTTTCATCTAATGATGTAAGTTCATTTAATTTAATGAAGAAAGATTAGAAATTTTAAATTAAATGAAGAGAGATATTTATAATATATGTATTTAATGAATATATACAAATTGATTTGACACATTAAATTTACTTTTATAAAATGATAAAAATTAATTATCTTAAAATTAAAAAATATTAAATATTTTCATAAAATAGCAATATAGTGTACTAATATATTACAAAGTTTCTTATTTTCTAAAAATATTATATTCGTATTCTCTAATATTAGTATAAAAACTTATATTATAATAATTCAAATTGTTATTCTAATTTATTAAAATTTACGATAATAAAAATTTATATTACAATAAACAGTAACATTAAAATAAAATCTTAAATTTTAAATTTTTTGTTATTTTACAAAAATAATAAATTTAATAAATAAATTAACATTATATATCTTCTTTAGATATAAATTCTCTATTCTCTCTTCCTTTAAATTTAGATACTTTTATTCTCTTTCTTCATTTGAGTAATCATTTACTATTAGATTAAAATAAAATTAAGGGTTAAGTGTTAGTGTAAGAGTAAACAATACATATATGTTTAGAATTATATCTTATTTAAAAATTACATGACCACTTAAAAAAGTAATATGACTTTATGTTTTAATCTTAACTATTTATGCAAGATCTAATAGTCAATATTTACTTCTCTTACTCTCGTAGTAAACCACTCCTCTCACTTGATATGTTCATATATATATATGTATGTGTATCAAGTGAGAGTATTTTTTATTATAAGAGGTGAGAGGAATAAATCTTAACCATTAAACCATATATGGATGGATAGAATTAGATCTTATTTAAAACTTACATGATCATTTAAAAAAGTCACATGACTTTTTGCTTTAATTTTGACCATCTATATAAAATCTAATAATAAAGATTCAATTCTCTTACTTTTTACAATAAATCCTCCTCTTAGGGCAATGGACAACGAATTTGATTGATATGTTTGACTTCTATTATATAAATATAATTGAAAATGATTTAAAATTAATAATTAATTATACATGTTTAATTATTTGTCTATTATATTGTCAGAACCTATATTCAACTTAAAAAAAACAGAAACAAAACATATCAAATGCTGTGTTTAGGAGGATTGCAATTAATGGGGAGTGAAAAAGCTAGCAGGAATATGACATTAATGGCAAACATGCAGCATGAAAATGAACAAACACAGAGCAAAAGTTTTCTTTTGTCTATGCATAGGTGGTGGAAATTCGCATGTAAAACAAAGCCTCTATATATATTAAATAGAGGACTTCGAGGTAGCGAAGGCAAAAGAAAGAAAGGAATTCTGTGATTGTGAAAGAAATATCTGTTAGATTTTTATTCTTCTTCTGTTACATTAGAAAGAGAAATACTGATTTAATATAATTTTATTCTCGTATATTATGTGAGTACTTAGAATACTCTTCGGTTATTATCCTAATATTACCTTCTTTTAATTGAATTTTATTGCAAGTTTACGATGACAATCTTATTATGATATATAGCACGATTTTGGTATTTTAAGTTGAATATATTTTTATAGCACAAGTATATGTTAAGCACTTATATTTATTTTTGTCTATATTTATAATTTTAATATTTTATGATATGATTATGTGTACGAATTATGCTACTAATATTTTGATAATATATTTTGAAATATCATAGGCACTAAGAAGAACCCTTAGTATATTATGATATGACATTGTTTTAAGATTTATGTGTACCTAATGCCTAGGCAAAAATACGTGAGGCTACAAAAATTATTGGCTGGAAATGTTGGGGACTAAAAGTTTAAAGGCAGATGCATATGTTAAGTTGTTCTTCTAGTAATGCTTGAGAGTATTCCTGCAAGAAATTATTGTTTAATAAGAAATGATTTTCATATAAAGGATTTCTTATAAAAATTAGATTCCTTAAATAAGGATATATAATTATATATATATATATATATGGAGCATATCTATTGAGATGAGGGTTTATTATGGGAGGTAAAATGAGTAAATCTTGACTATTTGATTTTATATGAATGTTTAAGATTAAAGTAAAAAGTCATGTGACTTTTTTAAGTGATCATGTAAGTTTTAAATAAGATTTAATCATATCTATTCATGTATGGTTTAATGGTTATGATTTATTTTTCTCATTTATTATAATGAAAAATGCTCTTACTTGATACATATATATATATATATATATATATATATATATATATATATATATATATATATAGAGGAACATATCAAGTGAGAGGAATGATTTATTGAGAGTAAGAGGAGTAAATCTTAACCATTAGATCTTACATTATGGTCAAAATTAAAACATCAAATCATGTAACTTTTTTAAGTGATCATATATACATATATATATATATATATATATATATATATATATATATATATATAAGCACTTAATGCCTACACAAATTAGTCAATCAAATTTAGATTTGAATTTGGAATTCTATGCACTTAAATTTGAAATATTATGCACTCAAAATTAAAATTTTGTATTTAATTATGTGAAATATTTCATATTCCCTCTCATGTAGATTTCTTTTCTTGCTTATATAGAACTCATCTTTGGAATTCATATTTCATATTCCCGCTCATCCATACTTCTTTTCCCAATCACCAGTTTTTCATGTAATATTCCTTTTCTCCAACAATTTCCTAAATATATTTGTCAGATTTTTCATTAATTATGAATTTAATTTTATATTAATCCAATGATTGTGTCTAATCATTAATTTATATCATTAATTTCCAAATTTTTCTAAAGGCCTCTTTTATATCTTTTAATTATAAATACACCAAAATTATTGCTTACACAAATTAGAAAAATAGATTAATCTAATTTAATCTAATAGAATACACTTTGGATCTCCCAAAATTTCATCCACAATTCTTTTACCTTTCATATATTTTTGAACAATTTTGAATATAATTATCAATTTAAAAGATTTAAACTTTTATATTATAATCAATTTTGAATATTTAATTAAATATATTTTTGTATAAACATGATTAAATATTGCCTCCATGGCATTTGTTTATACCCTTTCATGTTATGCATTTTCTCCATTCATGGTCCTTTGTAGTTCATGGTTGTCTGTGTGCTTTGCTACTGATATTTGTCATATCTATTTGGTACGACTTATTCCCTTTGCGCCTCTCTTTGTCGACGACTCATTTTCTAAGCTCATTCCCTTAATTAAGAATCATTCTCAAAATACAAAGATTTGTGGTACTTTATTCTGAGTTGTTCATTTCATTGTATTTTATTTGAATTTGTATTTTATTTGAATTTGTTTCTTTAGCTATGAGGCTTCCCATCTGGAAGCAAGCCAATCTAATTTTTTTGGGTTTTGAGTCTCATCATATATGAATTTTTACAATTTTTCATCAATTCTTATAGTATTATAAGATAATTTAGAGGATATTTGGTTTGTTTCCTATTTTTATTTTAAGTTAATATATTTTCACTTATAATTATAAAAGTACCATCTTATTTTTCATTTGTTTTCAAAATTTTGTAAAGAAAATAGTGAAAACAAGTATTTTTTGTTTTCACCATTTCCTTCACAAAATTTTAAAAACATGAAACAAAATAAAAATAAGATGGTATTTTTATAATTATTAGTAATAACATGTCAACTAAAAATAGAAATAGAAAACAAACCAAACGTCATTTCTAACATTTCAATCCTAATTTATTAACAAGATTATCTTGAATTATCTTTGGTTTAACTGAAATGTTTTTCTTTTAAGAATTACCTGACAATGAAATTAGTTATTAAGAATATGTTAAAATAGAATTAGTGTATGATTCTGATAATGATAAAGAACAAAGTTCGTTACCTCCTACAATGTCTCAAGCTCAAATTACAAGTTATTTCAATTCCTTCATTGCTATTTTAACCCATTACAAAGCCATATCAAGCCACTTGGTGAATTTTCTTTTTGTCTTTATTTTTAATATTTTAATTTTTTTACTAAATTTTATCTTTGCTTTAATATTGTTGTGTTTTCAATTTATAGAATGTTCCTACATCTTTTAATATTGTGGAAACATAAATGATTTATATATTGAATACAGTAAAATTTTTCTAACGTGATGACATTTTTTAAAATGAAATAATCTCAAGTTTTTCACAATAGAAATTTAAATTTATATTTTGTGCATATGAAAAAAATATCAAATTTTGTCACAAAAATTCATATTTCACCAATAAATATATTATCAGTATTTTTTTTTGGCCATATCACCAAATTGATTGAATTAGTATTTTAAATTCAAATTTAATTAGTATTGTTTTTGCATATCATCTTATTGATTACATTTTTGTATTTATATCATTATTACCTTTTTACATATCATCAACTGATTGATTACCAACCAAAAGTTAATAAGTTAATCTTTTTTATTCAAAATCATTTTGAAATGAGTTAATTAATATTTATAAGAGTTTTAACTTTTATATATTTCTATAGTGAGTCAACAATACATCATCAT
Organism: Castanospermum australe; assembly: GCA_019955255.1. Taxonomy (NCBI): domain Eukaryota; kingdom Viridiplantae; phylum Streptophyta; class Magnoliopsida; order Fabales; family Fabaceae; genus Castanospermum; species Castanospermum australe. Next base: position 299,760 of record NSJW01000371.1, on the reverse strand, counting down.
TTTGAATATAATCTTAACTTTTAGAGTAAAATATAGTTTTAGTCCCTCCAAAATACATCATTTATCAATTTTGTTCCTTAGAGATTAATTTTATCTATTTAATCCCTCAAATTTTAAATTCATAATAATTTGGTCCTTTTGAATGACTAAATCGATAAAATTAATATCTAAGGGACGAAATTTATAAATGATGTATCTTTCAGGAATTAAAAATATAATTTACTCTAACTTTTATATATGTTTCTATTATTGTTGTTGTTTAATATACTTTTGTCAATATATGTTACTAAACCTCTAATTTGGTCCTCAAAAGATTGTGTCGATATAACTCTGATCCTTTAAAAAAATGTCAACATCAATTTAGTTATTCAATTTTAGAAAATGACATTATTTTGATCTTTAAAAAGATGATATCAATTTAATCCCTCAATTATCAAAAAATATTATCAATTAGTCCATCAATTATACAAAATTCACATCAATTTAGTCCTTCAATCATAAAAATTATATCAATTTAGTTTTTATTCATACACATAAGGACGATTTTGATATCAGCTTCCATGATTAAAAAAGTAAATTGATGTTGACATTCTTTAGAAGACCAAAGTAAAATCGACACAATCTTTAGAGGACCAAGTTGGGGGTTTACTCTTAATTTTATTTGGGCTTACAACCAAGATATAAATTATAATGAATTCTATTATTTTAGAACTAATTTTATTTATTATAACTCTGGTTTTTTTTAATATATGAATTTAATCAATCTACTATATGGTCATTAACTATGATGACAGAGAATATCTCATGACAAATATTAGTTTTGGTAAGTTTTCTTACTAAAACAAAAACATCTATTGATTATTTCTTATTTTGTTAGAATCTTCTATATTTAAAATGCACTTGATTGTATATTTTATTATCTATTAAAAATTAGTTGGATGGTAACCTAATAATCACTAGAGCCCATATTCTAAAATATGATCAAGTGAGTTGAAAAATCACTTATATATTGGGTTTTGAGCTCAATAAGTAAGTGTACTGGTTTATGTGTAGAACTTGATAATGTAGGGCCTATGATGGGTGAAAACTAGGAATACTGATTATTTTATAAATGGTAGGATCTCCTCTCCACTCCTAACCTCATTTATTGTTCACTGCCCTATCTAGAGAACACAGTTGGAAAGAGACAGGGAATGAGGGAAAGATCATGATTTGGAGTTCACGCTTGTGTATGTCGTTTATTTGTTTATTTCAGCAAAACTTGGAAATCTGTCAGCTCTTCCAAAATGTTTAAAAGAGGTACACTTTTCTTTGATACATGTTTTGATATTCTAAATTCTACTATAGATACATATTGCCTATATATGGCAAAAATCAACACATTTATCATAACCAACAAGTAGTTATAATTATAGTTTCATATTTATGTTTGATGATTTAATTGATTTCTTGAATTATGTATTTTTTAATCTTTTAGTTTAAATAAGTATTATAGATTATTACTAATTAATAACTATTATTTATTTTTTTTATAACAAATTGATTGTGCATCGCACGGGTACAAATCTATTAAAATAAAATAATAACAAGTAATAGTCTAACCCTTATTATCTAGCACTTCCCCTCAAATTGGAACATAGATATTAATCATGCTTAGCTTCTTACAAATATAGTTTATTTTATTTTTATTGAGGGCCTTGGTAAAGATGTTTGTAAGTTGCTCTCCAATCCGCATATGTTTAGTGATAACAAGTCTCTCTTGAATTTTTTCACGCACAAAATGACAATCAACCCAATATGTTTCTTTTTCATGAAAAAAAGGATTAGAAGCAATGTGAATGGTAACTTGATTATCAACACCACAATTTCATAAGCATTTCACTAATAAATCCAATCTCATCAAGATGATGATGTATCCACACTAATTCACATGTAACTTGGGCCATAACATGATATTATAATTCAACACTGGATCAAGCAACAACTTTTTGCTTCTTACTTTTCCAGGAAACAAAATTACCCTCAACAAGGATGCATTAATTAACCAGAAGTGGATCTTGTATCTATTAAGAATCTAACCCAATTAGCATCACAGAAAACTTCTATTGTAGTATGTCCATGATTTATATACCAAACACCATATGACCTACCCCCTTTTAGATATCTTAGTATATGAAGAATAGCCTCCCAATATGCAGTCGGAGGAGATGACATGAATTGACTAATTACACTGATAGAAAAAAGCAATATCAAGATAAGTTACTTTGAGATAGTTAAGCTTACTCATCAATTTTCTATATTGTTCAGGATCCGAAAGAGCGTCTCCATCATCTACTTTGACATTAGAAACCATAAGAGTTTCTGCAAGCTTAGCTCAGAGCAAACTTGTTTTTTTAAAGCAAATCAATAACATATTTTCTTTGGGTCAAAAAGATGCCCTTTTTACTACTTATCACTTCAATACCTAAGAAATACTTTAATGCACACAAATCCTTAGTTTAAAACTGTGGTCGAAGGAAATTCTTAAGTTTTCCGATCCCAACCTCATCACTTTCAGTAATAATGATGTCATCTACATATACCACTAAAAAGATACAACCACTTTAAGAACGTTGGAAGAAGAATGAGTGATCGAAATTGTTTCTCTCAAGTCCAAACTATAAAACAGCTTAACTAAACCTTCCAAACCAAGCCCTTGGGGCCTGTTTAAGGTCATATAATAATTTCTTCAATTTGCACACTTTACCACTCTTCCCCTGAGCAACAAACCCAGGTAGTTAGTCCATATATGCCTCTTCTTGTAAATCACCCTAGAGAAATGCATTATTGAGTATTGACATCCAACTGAGTAGATGCTAATGGAGTAGCTGCAAGATAGATAAACAACTGAATTAAAGCAAATTTAGCAATTGGAGAAAAGGTTTCAAAATAATCAATACCATAAACTTAACCATAACCCTTAGCTACTAGATGGATTTTTCAGCGAGCTACAGAACTATGAAGATTAACCTTTAGAATATAAAAGCCATTTACAACCAATCGCCTATTTACTAGCAGGTTGAGAAATCAAATCCTAAGTATGAATGTGTTCAAGAGCATCCAACCCATCCAAAATAGCCATACTGTCTTCTTGTCTTCCTTATATGTGCAATATATCTAGTATTAAAAGTTTACTTGTTTGATAATTATTTAATTTTTAAAAATACATTATTATTATTATTATTTTAGTCAAAACTATTTTAAAAAAATCTATATAAAATTTAAGTTTACTTAGCTATATTTATTTGAGTAAATAGTATCAAAATGTAAATTTGATAATGAGGATTGATAGCAAAATAAGAGTTAGATAAATACTCGTGTTTTAAGTAACATGCAATCTAAAATTTTAACAAACAACTAGCAATACTAAAAACATAGTGAAACTAATAAAAATCCCAAGTGAAACCACCAAGACCTACCAAACTTAAAGCTACAATACATGGACTTCAAATTATATTGGACATCCATATGGCTTAAAAACAACAAAAGAATATATAAATATATAAAAACACTAGTTGGAGACCCGTGCAATGCACAGGTACATTTCTCTCTTGTGCGTATAAAATTTTTTTTCCTACAATGATTTTTTAATAAAAATATTTGAATTCTAGTTATATGCTTAAATTTACTGTCATTGGCAACAACAAAAATAAAATTTATTAATTCAAGAATGAAAGCTTTATCACCTGATACAAAATAATGAATCAAGAAATCCATATAGATATAAGTAAACCATAAATGTAGATGACCCTTTTTCATTTATATCAATATTCATCTATATTAATAAAAATTCTATGCCAAGCCAATATAAGACAATCAATAAGCAAGTATCGATACTTCTTTAAAGAAGTTATTTAAATGTCAAATTATCACTAAATACATACAAAAAAATAGGCAGTTTCCATAATTTAAGGAGATGGTGTTTTGAGACAATATGTTATCTCTAATGAGATGACACTATAGAGAGAAAACTAATTAAAGGAGATGGTATTTTGACCTTAGTAATTGCAAGATAAATTAACAAAAAAGTCAATAGAGATATAAGAATGATTTCAACAGTAGCAACTGGCACCTATACGCTTTAGTCAAAATGGTCCACCATAATCTTTTACAAAATTCAGCTTCATCTTAGTACTAAATGTGCAAATTCATGCACAAAATGCATAAGTTTTATGTAACAGAGGGAATCAAAATAACAATTATGAGTTTCACTATTCCATCACATGTTATGAATTTTTCCTTCTTAATATGTTCAAGTGGCTTAGGTGTTAGCATCTCTGGACTGTTGAGTCAATCAGTTTGAAGAAACTGGGGCATTTATGGAGGAGTGATGTGCTTTGGAATTTTTGTTGATGACAATTGTGCAGGAATCAATTCTGGAGAATCTACATGTACTAACTCAGAATTTGGTGCGACACGCTTCAAAGGAGTTAAGCTTAGAATTTTTACTTCATTATCATAGGAAATTAAGGCAGAGTCCTAGAGAATTCCATAAAAAAAATACAATGTAAAATTAATGTCTATCCATTAAATTTGAATTGTGGACAGGTTAGTGTTTGTTATACACATACATTGTCATGATCATCTATTTTGCGTGAACTTTGAGCATCATTAATGCTAAATGACAATCCTGTTGAACCCTATTTCACAATTTTAATTTTAGGTTATTGAATTGTGAAACTAAGAATCCAATTGAGAAGGTGAAATATATTTGCTCTATCATATCTTTCTTACCTGAGCTTTCAATAAAAGCATGAATAAGTTGCTTATTGTCAGTCATTTTCATCACTGTGTAAGTAGGCTCCCTCTGCTTTGAGTGTAATTACTGATTTTGACCTTAAAGAGGAATTGCCTACGCAGTAGAACATCAAGCTCAGCAGGAAAATGATTATCTGATTTGTTCTCCTGTGGACATTGAGATGATTGGCATTATCTGTCCATCAAGTAATAATAAATAATAACAACCAAATAGTAATAGTAATTTCAGTGTTTTAGTCTAATTAATTCCTGCCTCAGAGATAAAGCAGACATTTGGATGAATTCGAAAGCTACATCATAAAAAATGACAAATGAAGCACTGGTATCAGCAAGGCTAGGGTCATCTGACATAAACTCGAATTCTGTACCTGTAATCTAGTATATACAATTGAAATTTTTAGCTTAAATGTGAAAGGAACTATGAACTGAAAGTTTTGAAATATTGTATATTTACTTTGTAACAGCTAGTATAGGAGGTTTGCACTTAGGAGTCTTGCAGATAAATTTTCCATTAACATTTGGGGTCCCTGTGGAGCAAGTACTGTAGGCATCATGCCACCATTTTTTCACTGTCTCAATCCTTTTTATGGTTCCCAAAGTTGTGAAACAACCGATCCGTCAATTAAAGAAAGACAAACATATGCATCCTTGTCAGGCATAGTACCAATAAAATGATAGTCTAGTAAAAATCATTAGGCTAAAAAGGAACCTCTTTTGTACACTTGATCTCAACTATAGTCTTTCGGTTAGAAAAAGAAAGCCATTCATCTTCAGTAGGCAAAGTACGTATTGCAGTTTGAGTGGACTTTGACGGGATATTTTGGCTTGAAAAACATTGCAAATTGCAAATGATGAGTAGATAATGTATTAAACCATGTATGAATGAAAGAGAATAATATGTTGGTTTTCAAAACCTATTTGTAAAGGCAGTAACTTCTTCATTATTTGGATTTATCAACATTTTAGAAGCATAAAAATCATTGCCAATAGACCATTTTCCTAAAACAGAAAAAAAAAAAACATAGATTATAAGTATAATATAATGAAAATCTCCATTAATAAACACTTATTTATATGTTTGGTAAATCAGGTATGTGTTAATACCATTCCAAAGCTTAACCCTTGCTTGGTGAAGTACAACAATAATTGAGCCACCATTTGCAGTCATAATTGCATCTGACAACGGTCAGCAAACTTCTCCCACAAAGTACAGTTGATTGTACCATTTTACAATATTTGGAGTTAATTTTTTTTTAATGTAGTAATGCAAGAAAAACATGGAAGAAAAGGTAAATTTAAATTGTGTAACCTTGTCCTTGCAAGTTTAATATCAATCATTTTTTCAGTTCTTCCAAATACAGACTTATGGACAATTTCATCATTAAAAAACTAATTGACCTATGACATCTGCAATAAGTTCAATAAGATAATGACATACATATGTACCAAATGTATAATTTAAGTATTGTATCAATAATTTAAGTATCATATCTTGAGTTACCTATCAAGTAATTTTCTGATTCATTTCCACCGAGTACACTCTCTATAGTCACCCTGTCATAATGCAATCTTGGTATTGTCATGAGTTCAGTTTTGTCCATAATTGTCGTCTCCTGAAAGCCAAGTTTCCATTCATGCTTAATGCTTCTATATTTTGCATCATTCTTTTTTACTTTAAAATTTTCCATGATATAGCAATTCCCTTCTTTGACTAATGCTTTAAACTTATTAAAATGTACTGAATACAAAGATGCTTGTATTTTGCCTAACTGCAATGGAAAAAAGTAAGGTTAGAAATCAGAAAATATGTGGAAATCTATTAAGAGTTTCAAATAATCATAATTAAATAGTTAGAGTTAAGGTTGAAACCTTATCATCCACAAAAATCATTTCAAGGCTTTGAACATTTTTTTTACTTTGAAACTTCATAACTTCCCATACGCTTAGGATTCGCACATTTAGTCTCCATGATTCTTTATCATCATTTATGTCAGCAATTGAGTCAAAGAGTGTAGCCATCCTTGGTGTCCTATAGAAGAGAAAATTTAAAGAAAAATGAAATTAAAATTTCATGAATGCATCTTAAATAACCACGACAATAATAAAAGTAAGATGGAATATATTAAAGGTTGTCAACAAGCAATTATAATACTCAATAGTAGGTAATATATGCCTTCATTGCCTTACTTGTTAAACATTTTCAAAAATTTCTTTATAAACAACATTATTAGTAATGTTTGAATGTTGTTTTTCTTTATCATGAATCAAAATTTTCAAACTATTCTTGTTTGTGACTCATGATACTGCAACATAAAGTTGACCATGAGAAAAAATAGGTATTGGGAGGTACAAACCTAAATTTTTTAGAGATTGGCCTTGACTCTTGTTTATTGTCATGGCAAAAGAGACAATCAAAGGATATTGTTTTCTTGTGAACTTGAAAGGCAACTGGTTGTCTGAAGGAGATAGAACCATGCTAGGAATGCAGACTTTGTTACCGATGTAGGCTCCAGATATAATCTTTGCTTTTATAACATGGTTGGCCAATTGTGTTACTCTTAATCTTGTCCCATCGACTAAACCAGCTGATTGATCAATATTTCTCATCTACATCATCGGGACACCAAGTTTGAGTTTGAGAATATGATTTGGAAGACCAGACATAGTGATGCTATTTAAGAATTCACTTGTAAACATGTATTCTGGGTGGTCAGAATGACTATCACAATTGGAGAGTGTTAGAACTCAGATATGTCTTTTCTTTTCTTGGAATGAGTGAGAGCATGTAGTCATAAATACTTTCCACAATTTGTAGAGTTGGAGCCAATATAGCTTTATTTTGAGGATAATTTGTATCAAACAAATTTTCCAACAAATTAGGGTACACATTTTCAACTATGGCAGCAACAGGATTGGTATAATACCTAAGCAACAATTCATCAGGGATTTGAATTTCTTTGTCACCATCATTTGGTTCCCCAATCTTACCATCTCCAACATCTAAAACTCATTGAGAAAACTGCTTTAATTGATTTATATCTTGCTCCTCATTGGTTGACTACAGTCATTTATTCTTTGTAAGCCTTAGTATACGACATTGATTCCATAATTAAGATGAATTAATGGATGAAAATACTATATCAAATCTGTTTCCTCCAGTAATTATTGGCAAGATTTGTCAGAAATCTCCACCCAAAACAATGATTTTACCGCAAATGCTTGATGTGTTTTATTTGGATATGCAAATGGAAGAACATCTTTCAGAGTGCAGCCAAGTGCTTCCAATGTTTATGAACCATGACAGCCTCATCCCATATAATAAGCTTTGATTTGCTTATTAATTGTGCTAACTGACTATCTTGTTCTATCCTACAGGTTGAGTGTTCAATTATAGGTATAGGAATGCCAAATCTAGGGTGAGTAATCCTGCCTCCAGGCCATAATATAGATGATATGCCACCTGTTGCAAATGTCAAGACAATATGATCTTCAGAGCGCAATGTAAAAGTTAAGGTTTTCCATAAGTGTGTCTTGCCTATACCCCATGTCCATAGAGAAAGAATAGCTCTCCAGAATCTGTTGTAACTATATCCATTATCATGTTATAAACATCTTTCTGCTCTACAGTCAATGATCTCATAAGTTTATCATATTCCACCAAGAGTTCTTCCTTATTATAGTTCAGCTCAGATTGGATTAGAATGTTCTAAAACTCAGAATGTGGAAAGTTTTCTGGAAATGGCATTAGTGGATATTTACAGATGCTTTTTCTATTTAACTTCATAAGCTTCTCTATATTTGTAAGGGTAAGATTCTTTAACTGTTGATCATTCAATTGCATTCCTAGTATTCAATAAAAAAAATTATATTAAAGTAAATAAATTAGCAATTAAGTGACTATAGTATAGTATTTATAAACACAAAGCACAAAATGAAGTGAAACTGTTAGGGAACAAAATAAAATGAAAATAAATATGTTTGAATTGTGTGAAGTGTTTAGTAGATACCAGGGAGATTATTAATTGTTCTTTGCACATATAATAGGTCTTCTGTAAGCAATTACCAAGTTTTCTCCCACACAACTTCAGGTCTTGACATGTTGTTTGAGATAAGGATTATGACAAACAATGATCTAAGATACTTGCCAGTAGCTGATTGAGCAGCTTCTGAGATTGCATGAATGTATTCATTATCATCATTGAGTAAACCAAGAACCGAGCAAGCTTCTTTAAAAGTAGGGTAAACAACTCCATTGATAGTGCAAATATCATCATATGATTTTGCCCCTTTGATGTGTAACAACATCAATCTCATATAGAATAACTCTCCTTTTGAAGGAGGAATAAAATGCAATCTTCCAATCACATAGCCTCGCTTCCTTGGAAACCATCTAGTCATTTTGTCATTACAAACAAATTTTTACAAAAATTCTGCATAGGTTAAAATATCAGCTTTTGGATAGATCTTGTTAACCTCCATTCATGCTTGAAATTTTGTTAATCGCTGCCCATATCTATCGAGAATAGCATCAAGTGTTTCATTATCATTAAATATAATAATTTGCTGATAAGCAAGATGCAAGGGAAGTCTTTCTACTACTAGTTCCCTTCCATGTATTTTATACCTAAAAATTCTCCAAGTAGCTTTACTGGAAGAGATATACCTACAATCAAGGCATTGTTTAATCTCATTAATAGTTTCATTTGTTTGATAAACAGCAGCAGTGACTCTATCTTGTCCCTTGTGAATATACTTGAACAAATATTTGATAGACTGTCCTTGATTACACCATTCGACATTAATATGAGCTTGATATCTCTTTAAGAGGAATGCATTGTAAGGAACAACAAAGTTATTGTCTAGTAAGACACCATTCTTTTGCGCAATTGTTCTGCCATCATTTCTTCTTCTATAGACAAGAAAACCATCCACATTAATTGTGGTTGATGTTACAAATCCTCCTGGGAAAAACTTTGAGCACTTGCCATTTCATGCATGGGGATTGATAGTTTGCTGCTCCACATGGTCTATGCATCATAAACTCACTTACTACTTCATAGAGTTCTAGATCTTCAAATTTGTCTAGGATTTCAGCATTAATAATTCTATCTATATCTGTTGGTGCTGGGTACTTGTGATCAGTATGTAGAAAAAGTAATATATAAGAATGAGGTAAGCCCCTTTTCTGAAATTCAATTGTATATATAACTGCATAAATTGAATATTGTATTACTATACAAATAAACACAAAAACTTAATGATACATCAATGATAGATAAATGGAACCAATTGAAGAAAAGGAATGAAAGATATAATAATTTTGGATGTTACCTCCAATAACTTTTTCAAAAACTTGTTTATTCTTTAGATCATCAAGCAGATGGTTCAATTTCATCTTGAAAACTCTACAAATGATATCAAGATGATCATATGGCTGTAAGCCAAGACTAGAAACATATCTTTTGATCTCAACCCAATTAGGGTTGCAAGTGAAAGTTATAAATAAGTCCCGGTAATGAGCAAAACGACAAATTGTTAAAGCATCCTCACAAAGTTGCTCTATGTATCTTTTTCCACCAACAAAAGTGGGAGGCAAAACTATTCGTGTTCCTTTCAATGAAGGTTGAGTTTCTCCATTGTTCACTGCTGAAATATGTCTTGATATGAACCTGCTCTCAAGTCATCTTGATGAAATTTGAGGTAAGACAATCTTTGAGCTTTAATCATTATGTAACCATCGACAATGAATTGTTGCAAAAGTCTTCCTGACATCATAATGGTGGAGCCTTCATTGTCTCTATCATGCAACCAGAAAGCAAAGAATTCTTTCATAGTCACTTTATTGTGTTAGGAATTGCCAGTAACATGATGTTGGCTATGCAAAACATTATCTTTGTATCCATCTTCACATGAGGAAAAATCAAGGGATATTGCAGTGGAAGATATAAAGGATGGAGTTCACTAACACGTTCGAGTTCACAACATTTGGACTAAACAATTATGTCCCTATTTGGTATATCTATAGCACCAATATCTCTAACAATAAGAGCAGCAACTTCAGAAGCTGTAAGTAGATTGTAGGTTCTACCATCCCTTGTTCTGTTATGGATTAATCTAAGACTAATCTGAATATTCTGATTACTTTTAAAAGCATCACAGGCCACTCGCCATGATTTGAACCATAGCATTGTAATGCCTCCACTAATTCTAGATCCAAACCAGAATAAGCATCACTTGAAGAATCATTTCTAATGTAACAAATAATAACTCATCATTAAAATCAGAATTTATTAAATGAGTGATAAGTATAGAATGTAGAATATTGAATCATACCTAAGGACATTTAATCGATTTGCTACTTCATTGTCCATATCACATAAATACAATTGAGCAAATTTTGGTGATTGACCATCAAGTGGAAGTAAACTTCCCATACGGTAATAGTTTTGGCCAAGAACTGTGTATGAAAAAGGGTTAAGAGCATTGTTGACAGTTTTGTCTGCTTTTGTTGCCAATGATGTGAAAGAGAAGATGGAGTTGAAGTGTCGAATATTTTCCTTATAATGCTTACTATCCCTTAAATGTCTATCAAGAAGAAGATAATGCAATAATGGAGGTGGATCTTTAAGTAATGGAAGTTGCACTTTTCTATTAGAACAACAGGTTCCAAACTCAGGATTACGACAATAAGTATTTTTCTTTATTCTCTCATCATACCACTTTTTTGCTCCACATTTTTTACATGTCCATATTGGATCACCCAGATCAGCATAAAAAGCTAAGCACATGAATGCATTGCATAGTTAGTAATGTATATTAAGCAATATCTAATTTAGCATTACCTAAACAACAAATATATTACCCATAATCTTATAATTACCTGTTTTTGTTTGAATACTGCTTTAGTTCGTACTGGTTGAGGTCTAAAATTAGTGTGGTTATCTCCTACATTCAAGTTACATGAATCTGTGACAACTTGAAGAAGCATTGATTGTTGGACCAATATGTCTATTATTGCTTTTGCCATTTAAAGTCTTAGTAGTTTCAATACTAAAAATGCATACATTAAAATAGATTATCAAAACTACATTAAATTAGATTATCAAAAGTACTTAATCATTAATAAATAATGAAGTCAAAAAACATAGCAAATGAAATAAATTATTCATATACCTTTTGCCAACTGAACTATTAAATAGATTAATAGCAAATCTGGTTATATCACTTAGAAGACAGCTCTTAAATTTTGGAACAATACTTCTAGTTAAGGTTGTTCCAGCATTTGAGACAGAATCAAAGGCTGGACTTAGAACCTCTGTAGATCTACCAACGATATAAACAAGAGTGCCAATGAAGGCACATTGAATATGTTACAAAATCACTCATAAACTAAAAAAAATAGAAACATACCAAAAAGTTACATATATTACGCCTTACTGATATCCAAAGTTTGAGTAGATTTGTAGCACATGTTTCCTTTACTCGAAGGTGAATTCTCTTTGCCTTGTGTTCTTTGAAAAGACTCCCCAATAACATAACGTTTACTTTGAAGCATATATTTACTTGGTGGAATTGATGGAGTCCTTTTCGAAATAGATGGAGTAATATTCACCGGAGTCCCAAGACCATTTAAGATGCTAGAAGTAACATCAGTCGTTAAATTGTTATCATCATTTTTAGAGAGTTTTCTCTTCATCCTTCAACAATTTTCTTTCCCTTGACCCAAAACCACTTATAAATCTCAACTCGCCACAGTAGTTCGTACTGGACTGGTGAGGGAGAAGAGAGATGAAAAATGAAGTGTTTATTAAAACATTTGAGAAAGAAATCTTGTAAAAGATCTCAGATACTAGACTCTCTCTCTAGACTCTCTTTCTAAAGTGGATATATGAAAGGGTGCCTTACAACATGGACTGGCTGCCTTTTATAAAGACTTAAGAATTTACTATTACAACAGTACAGGTAACATGAATGGAACTATTACAACAATAAACATGTCACAAGGCTACAGTAACTGCTACAGAAATTCTGTTACAATAACTTGTCAAAAGTTGTTTATCTGATTGTGGTCATCAGTCTTCTCTTAGGTTGATGCTGTAACAGTTATCTTCATTTTGGTAGAATCCTGCTGATGATGAAGAAGAAGAAAGTTCTTGTTTTGCTGAAGATTCTGCCACTTCTACTTGGATAAGTTTGAGAATGTTTGGCAAGTTTTGTACAAAACTTTCTTTAGTAGTTGACGCTGCTAGGGCCGCTGTGATGTGAGCCCTTTGGTTAAGCAACTTGCAAGTTTCTAGATCGCTGCTATGAGCATCTTTGGATTCTTCTTGAACCACTGTTTGACACTGTCTGGACTGGCACGGGATGCATCAAATTCGATCCACCACTTGACAAATGGTTGCCTTTGAAGGGTTGGTAAAAAGTTTGTATTATCATGTTTTTCAAATTTGTATTGCTAAGAAAATATCTATGCCAGGGAAAGTTTTGAGAAAAAATGGAGAACAACTGGGAAGGGGTCCTGAACCAAGTTGATCTTGTTTGTAAAGCTTGTTTGAAATAGATTAACCATGAATGGTGGTTATTCTTGTTTTGATGCCAACAGACATTGGTCCAGGCTTGCTGTAATCGCAGTAGTTATAGCAAATCGGTTCGAAATTCTACTAGGACTTTGTAATTTTGATGGGGTTATTACCGTATTTTGAAGGTGTTATAGCCTTAAGAATATAGATGGTTGAATGGGTAATATTGGTTTGGTCTTTTGAGTCACGATAGTGTTTTATAGAGACTGAGTATGAATCCAGTAAGATTAACTCATAGAATTTTTGTGTTTTATTTGGAGTAATTGGTTGAAAATGAAAATCTTTTGGAACATTTTTGAAGGAATATTGTTTGGGTTTTTTTTATCCCAAAATTCTATTTCCATTTAGATTACTTCTTTGAATTTATTTTTTGAAAATATATTGTGTTTGGGAGGTTGGTTTTTTGACAAAATTCAGGGTTAGTTTTGCAATTAATTCCTTTTTCGAGGAATTAACTTTTAGAAGTTTGTTTTTTAGGTTTTGAATAAGGAGTGCCAAGGACTGATCTTCATCTTTTTTCGAGGCAATATTTGTCCAAGATTTTCTAGGTAGATGAGATAGGCCTTGGTTTGCAAGGTTTGAAGTGTTTGGATTGAGACAACATAATCTGTTTTAGTCTGTTTGGATGTGCTTGTTTGGGAAGTCAAAATTTCTTATTTTGGGTTCTAGGTAAATGACCCAGATTGGGTAGATGACCTAGATTGCTTGATTAGCCCTGCCAAGACTAGTTTACCTTTACCTGTTCCTCTCCCCTTGTAAGAGGTTGATTTTGCCGATTTTGGCATATTTGTTTATTTATTTTCCTTGTAGGAATTCACGAGGAAGATAGATAGGTTGAAAGTTTGTCATACCTTTGAGATACTCTATGTCAAAATTGAAAATACTTAAAATTGTTTACCATCTGGCAAAAATCTATTTTGATGCTAAATTTTTAACATCTTTTTGTAAGATATCTTTTGCAGATTTACAATTAATTCTTACTAAAAATTTTTGGTTTAATAAATCTGATTGGAATTTTGAAATGCAAAGCATAATTGCCAAAACTTCTTTTTTGACAGTAGAATACTTTTGTTGTGTGTGATTCCTATGTTTTGAAGTAAATGTAATAATATGCTCTTTGTCTGCTATTTTCTGGTTGAGAATGCCACTAAAACCTATGTCAAAGGCATCTGTCTCAATAATTTTGAAAGCTTGAGGGTTTAGAAGATAAAAGCATGGAAGATCCTTTACCTGCAGCTTGATTTGTTTGCAATGTTTGTATGAACATCTGTCCAAGGAGGAAGGTCCTTTTTTAGACGATCATGTAACGGTTTGATTAAATTACTAAGTTGAGGAAGAAAATTAGCTACATAATTTAAAACAACCTAAAAAATTTCTGTAACTTGGTTTTGTCGATAATTTGATTCAGAAATTTGTCCGCGAACTCAATAGTTCTATGGATTGGAATAATTGTTCCTTGGTGGATAATATGCCTAAGAAACCTAATTTTGGTTTGAAAAAGTTAACCTTTGATTTGGAAATAGCCAGACCATTTCTCTTTGATAATTACAATGAAAATGTTGAGATGTTTGAAATGTTGATCTATTGATTGAGAAAATATTAAAACATCATCGATGTAGACAATGGTAAAATTGGAATAGGGATTGAATTAATTCTCTGGAATTCTGAAGGAGCATTTTTGAGTTCGAAGGGCATTACGTTCCATTCGTTTATTGCCCAAATGGGACAGTGAAAACTATTTTTATATCGATCACTTTCTTTGATTTGACTTTGCCAGTATTCTAACTTCATATCAAATTTTGAAAATATCCTGGCTGAATGGAGCCTATTGAGGAGGTCTTTTTTTGTTTGGAATAGGATACCTAAGCCATTGAAAAGCTTGGTTGAGGGGTTTGTAATTGATTACTAGTCGAGGAGTTCCTCTTTCAATTTTTTGCTTGTTTACTAACATAAAAAGCAGAACATGACTATGGGCTTTTGCTCTTACGGATTAAACCTTTTAGTTACGAGATCAGTAATCTCCTGTTGGCAATAAACTAAAAGTTGGTCATTCATTTGGATTGGTCTAGCTTTTGCAGGAATTTGTCGTTCATTCTTTTTCATAAGGAAGATCAACTATGTCTTTCTTCCTTTCCCAAAAAGCGTTTGGAAGCTCTGAACAGATTGATAACATGATTTGTTTTAAACAAAGATTGGATTTTGTTTTGGACATTTAGCTATCTAAGTTGAAAATTAATGTTCTTAAAGGAAATTTCTTCTTTAAGAAAATTGATTTGATTTTGTTTATATTGGATTGGATTAAGATTCCTAATTGTTGGTTTCCTAAGGAATCTAAAAAGAATTTGTTTGCCCAGATGTTGAGTAGTAATACCTTCATCTAAGATTGTCAAGGGGAAAAGTGCTTTAATGAATGGTGTTTCTAAAATTACCTCATTTTTTAGGTTTTTTACTAAGAGAAAACGTGTTTCTAATCTCAAAACCTTAGTTTTCTACGATTGCTTCAGAAAGTTTAAAACTAATTTTTAATTTAAAATCATTAGCAGTACTAAGTTGTTTCGATGTTTTCTCAAAATATTTGATTGGAATCAATCCTTCTTGAATACAGCTTGAATCTGCACCTGTGTCAAAGAGTGCTATTGTTTCAAGACTAAATTCTCCTACTATAATTTTGATTTTAATATAGAATTTCTGGATTTTTAATTGATTCATCAATCCTAGAAATTTATCTTCTTGTTGATTAGTTTGTTGATCAATATTTTCACCTTTTGGTTAGACAATCTTAGCTTCTGAGTTTGTTTGTAGTCGAGCAAGAATATTTTGGTGTATTTCCTGCTGATCTTTGATATTTTTGACTTCCATCTTAAGTAGATGAATTTCATGTTGGAGGTCTTGGATTGTTGCAAGTTTGGTAGATGTCTTTTCTAGTTTTTTAAGTGTATCTTTTAAGTTGAATTCATTTGTTACTAACAAATCTTTTGATTTAGAAGAATTTGCTTATAAGGTTGATTTTTGTTTTGCTAAGAAATTCAAGGTTTAAAGATTTTATCTTTATTTTCAACCTATAATATTTACTAAATGGCTTGGTTTACCACCGTTGTAACATATTACAGGCTTCTTTGGTATTTTCATATCTATTGGGAGTTTTGATTTTATTTCTTGTTTAGGCTTCCTAGGATAAGCTTCTGATTTATATTCGTAATATTTGGTTTTATGGTTAGCTTTCTTAATTTCTTTGTTCTTTTATTTTGCTTTGTTCTTTTAAGTGCAGGGTAAACCAAACTGCTTACAGAAAGTTCCTAGGTCTTTTCTAGTTTGGGCCTTTTCTTTGGCAAGCTAATGTTGGATTTTATCATCTTGACAAATTTTTAAGGCTACTGTTTGGTTATAGGCAACTAATTGTCCATATTATAATTGCTCATACGAAATTTCTTTGTTCGTTGTTTGACTTCTGATCTTATCTCTGACCTTATCGCTTAAGGACTTTGAAAGACCAACTAAGAATTTTTCTTTCTAGAATGGCTGTTGGCAATCTTTTCTAGTGTAGACCCTTGTTAGGAAGGTATCTCTATACCACCTAAAGTTAGCTAGAGTTCTACACTTAAGGTTTGAGAAGAGTTCTACAGATCTATCTTTCCACAAAGATGGGTTTTCTATAAAATGTTGGGCTATTGTAAAGATTAATGTGTTAACAGCGTCTATGTTTGGCATTCCATTATTAGTGATTGGAGTTTCATCTAGTTCTGTTTTGATTGCGAAGGGGATTCTAGTCTTTTCTTCTTCAGTGATATAATTATCCCGCCATCCTTTGAGTTGACCAGAAAATCCTGCCACTAATATATTAACAATGGTTTCTTTAGAGCAATCATGGCTCCTTTGGTAGACTGTTGCTACCATTGTCATATGTTGAAGAGTATTAAGAATGTTATACTTGGTTTGACCACTATGTTCCATTCATAGATATTGTTAGCACTAAAACTTTTAAAACTGGGATCGCGCTCTTCAATTAGTAGATCTGGTGCCGTGGCTTTTTGATAATAGAGTTTGGTCGAATTTTTCCAATTAAGAGTTTGGCTAATTATTGGATAATCTTTAATTACTGAATTAGTTTCATATTCTGATTCTGAACAATCTTTTAAAGAGTTTATATTGTTCAAGGTGTTGATTGTTAATCCTTAAGAGGATTGTCTAGTCTTTAGTTTTTCTTATGATTGTTAGGGTGTTTATGGAACGGTAGCTAATAACACTAATTGTTCATTTATTTTGTTGAGAAGTTCACTTTGGGGTGAAGTTAATTGTACTTCTTTTTTGCCTTTGGACTTAGTACTAAGTCTTTCCAAATCTTGCTTGAGTTCTTTTGTCATTTTGAATGGTTTGAATAAAGGCTTTTCTAATCTTATTTTAGAAGATGATGATGGTTCATCTCTTGCTTTTTTAGTTATTTTTTCTCCTAAGGTTTGGAGGTATTTATTGGTATAATTTGATGGTTCCATCAGATTTTTAATGTCTTTGAATGTTATTAGTTCTTCTTCATCCTTTGTCTTAAAGGGAGAAGCCATAACTGGGTTATGATGTTTTTGATCCCTTATATTTGGAAGTTGCCAGACAGTTATTACATTTTTTGATCTGTTTCCTATGAGTTCGGTTTGAAAGGGATAATCTATGTTATTTTTTACTGTATATGCATGAAACTAGTCAAAAAATGGGATGTTCATTTTTACTTTTCTTAGGAATTTATAAAATTCCTCTTGGATATTTTTTCTGTTTGTTCCGTGATAATTCTTAAAGAACCACTCTCGGTGAGGAGTCCATTCCTCAAAGTTGAATTCTTTTCTAAGGCATTCTTTTTCTATGTGTATATATATATATATATATATATATATATATATAGGTATATATATGTATATATATGTATACATATATACATATATACATACATATATATGTATATTTAAAAAGAATGCGAACTGCAAAGATGTATGACCATTTTTGTTAGAGGCTGTGATATTATATTGAGAATTAACAACCTAAAAGTTTAAACTAATAGATGGAAGCTCATGAATAGTGGTTATAAGTAACACTTGCTTATCTAATCATTAGAAACTCGTAGAAAAATAACTATATGCAAAAGCAATATAAGAAAATAAATATATGCAAAAGAAATATAAGAATATAAGAACAAAATATAAATATATGTATTGAAAGATGTTTTATTGAAATGATCAGAAACTTACAGAGAGTTTGAAGAAAGATTACAAAGAGAGAAGAACGCAGCATACTTATTTTACAAAGAAAATTTTGAGAGAGAAAGGGATACAAATTTTTTCTGATGCTTTGCTATGAACAAGAAGGCTCCTTATATAGAGAGCCAGAGCATCTTCTAATAGTAACAATAATAATACATTTTGACATAATCAATTATAACTTTTGACTGATGACCTTTGCTTTTCTAAAGTTAATGAGAATCTGAAAAACTTTGTCGGGTCTGTGATTGTAAAGTGATGTCTTCTTGTCAAAAGTAACCGAGAGTAATTGAACAGTGATCTTGATGTTACTAAAAGTAGCCGAAAGCAGTTTGATTGAGCATAATATGGTGTCTTGAGATCATTCTTGTCTGAACTTTATTCATACTATGATAAATTATTGATGCCAAAGCAGTCGTCTTCATTGAGCGGCATGTAGCTTTGGCTTGATCCTACCTCATCATTATCTTCTTGATCTTAGGAGGTCTGGGACAGCACGACCTTGAGTTTTCTTGAAAATTCTTTTTTTGAGGAGGAAGAGGATAAGTCTGCCATAATTTTTGACTTCTCTGCTAAGAACAGAGCCTCAAATGAAATGACCTATTTTGGATTAGTTTTGATATATTTTTTATTTTTATGAAACCAATCTTGCAGTTTTTGATCAGATAATAATTCTCGATCAAATTTCCTCCACCATTTAATTTTGATATTTCTTACTGGCCATCTAATATCTACTTCTTTATCTTGCTGAGCTATATCATAGTCCCAAGTCATGATCCAACTGATACTCATTGAGGCTACAAAAGATAATAATCTATATCTTGTATGAAAGGTGGTTTGATCTTTGAATTTGTAATAGGAAGATATTGCATAGTCAGGAAGAATTTGAACAGTGGATCCAAGGTTATGAAACCACTTTATAAACTATTTTGGAAAGTTGAGTGAATTTCTCTTTTGAACCATGTAAACCAGGAGTGAGAATAAGGTTGATAATAAAAAAGATTATACCAAGCATTTATATAATATTGAGGAGAAAATTGTTTTGAGAAGGATAGGTGGGTGAACATTTGTACAAGCCAATATGTGGGAGAATATACTTTAAGAATTTTAATTTTTGAAAATAAGATTTTTAATAGATCATTTTTGTCTAGGGTATGGGTTAATTCTATGGAATCTGTATCGACAAGGATGAATTCATGAAAAAGTTTATTCTTTTGAAGGTCAAGAGGAGGATAATGCTAAGAAGGGGAAAAATCTTTTGAGCGATTTGTCTTGGTGTAGAGTTATTTTGAACCCATTCGGCTCAATTATCATGATAGGTAGACCATCTTGTTTGTCATGATATAATTAAGATTCTGAAGAAAGAATTTGTGGAGGAGGTAAAGAGGGCCTTATTGAAGAGGAAGAAGGAGTAAGGGGAGTAAATCTATTGGAAACAGGTGTAGAACTATTTTGAGGACGTATTGAACTTGGGTTTTGTTGAATAGATTGTAGAAAACTTTTTGATCTCGAGTCTTGAGCATTGCTAGCTCTCAGAGAAGAGCCATATTGATCTTTTGTCATTGGTTTACCTTTTGTACTCATGGAATCTCAGTGGGAGATTTTTGTTTCTTTCCCTGTAAAAATTCTCTTGTAAGAAAATCAGGAGAATGATTTTTTGATCCATTTATATGAACGATATCAAAATCAAAACAAGAAAGTAAAGCTTGTCATCTTGCAAAAATATGTTTTGAAACTAAATTTTGAACATTCTTTTGTAAAACGCTAGGTGCAGCTTTGCAATCAGTTCTTAATAAAAAAAATTTGTTAAATAAATCATCTTAGAATTTTGTAGTACATAGTACTATAGATAAAATTTCTTTTTTAATAGTACTATATTTTAATTGAGCTGGTTGTCATATTCCCTAATAATACCTAATGATTTGCTCTATAAAAGAGTCTTTATGAACTTGTTTCAGGATACCTCCATATCCTAATTCAAAAGCATTTGTTTCTACTATTAAGGAGGCATTAGGATCTGGAATTCCTAAATAAGGGAGTTTCTTGACTAATTATTTTATTGTAATAATGGAATCGGTCATGGTACTATCCCACTAAGGAGGATTTTTTCTAAGCCTTTTATACAATGGGGCATAGATAATTCTTATATTAGGAATAAAATCTGCTACATAATTAACACATCCTAAGAATCTTTGCAATTGAGTTTTATCTTTGATTTCATTAGGAAATTTTGTCTGCAAATTCTATTGATCTGTTAATGGGAGTAATCATTCCTTGATAAATTTCAAATCCTAAAAACCTAATCTTTGTCTAAAAAAGTTTCATTTTTCTTGCAGATACTATTACACTATTTTCTTTAACAATATTTAGAAATTGTTCTAAATGTGATAGATGTTGAGATATTGAGTTGGAGAATACTAATATATCATCTAGGTATACAATAGTGAATTTTGTATAAGGATTTAGAATATTGTTCGTAATATTTTGAAACTCACTAGAGGCCATTTTGAGTCCTTGTGGCATGACATTCCATTCATAATGACCAAAGGGTACTATAAAAGCAGTTTTATACCTATCCTCTTCTTCAACTTGGATTTGATAATATCCAAACTTCATATCAAACTTTAAGAAAATTGTTGCATTATGAACTCTTTGAATTAAATCTCTTTTATTAGGAATGGCATATCTTATTCATTTTAATACTTTATTTAAAGGTTTATAATTAATTACTAATCTTAGTGTACCTCTTTCTAATTCTGATGAATTCATAACATAGAAAGCGGTACAACTCCAAGGAGATTTACTAGGCCTAATTAATTTTTTATCTAAATGTTCTTGTATTTCTTTCTTACAATATTCTAAATATTCCTGATTCATTGTATAGGTCAAGCTTTTGTAGAGGTATCTTTTTCATTGAAGTTGTCTTCATACGGTAGTGTTATAGTATATTGTTTTCTGGACCATAAAGCATTTGGGACTTCATTACAAATTTCTTGTTCAAATTTTTTGTATTTTTTCTGTATTTCTTCTTGGATTTTGGAGTTTGTAACTATTGTTCTATCCGTTGATATTGAATTTCTTTATTTAGCATGTTTAATTGTTTTTGTTTATTTTGAATTATATTTATCTTTGATATTAATGACTTTTGTACTAAGTTTAATTCTTTTATCTGAGGAGGCTTAAGAAATTCGAACTGAACTTCTGTTCCTAAAACTGTTGATATTAATCCTTGATTGTTAATAGAAAATGATATAATAAAGTTAAAAAAAGAGTTCCTAATATAACTTGTGCAGAGATATTTTTGACCATTAAAAATGAAGTTTTGTAACAGATTTTGTTTTTACAAATTTTACATTAGATAATTTATAAGTAATAATTAATTTTAATCCATTAACACTACTTAATAATTTTTTAGTTTTTTCATAATATTTTATTAGAATTAACCCTTCTCTAATACAGTTCATGTCTGCTCCAGAATTTATCAGAGTAACTAATTAAAATCGTTGTTTTTTAACTACCAATTCTATTGGACACCACCACTTATGGATTATAATATGACTTAATAAATTTATATATGAATCTTGATCTGAAGAGGATACTTCTATTTGTTTTATTTTTCTATCTGTGAAGAAATTATTTGATTTCCCTATAGTGTTAAATATTTGAATTCTAATTCTATATCTTTTGTTTTTAATTGATTAATTTCTTGTTTTAAATTTTTTATTTCTTATTGTAAATCTTGTAAGGTAATAGCTTTTTTTTTATAGTCTTAAATCTTGCTAAAACATTTTTCATTTCAATCTTTTCTATATAATCTTTTATATTTTCTTCTTCATCTATTAAAGATTTTAGTTGCTGAAGAAATTGTTATTTTAAATTGGAGTCCTGCATTGTGTCTAATATTGAAATTAAAGTAGAGGCTTGATTTTTAGTTATTACGTTTATAAATTTAGGGTTCATGCATTTTGAACAATCACAAGGTTCAAGACCTAAGCACTCATCTTCTGAACTATTATTTTCACTATCAAATTCTTCTTGTATATTATATACTAGTTCTAATTCTTGATTAGAATTTTTTTTTTGTTTCTGATGTTGAAGAGTATTGTTCATTAATTAAGATATTAATTAATCCTTTTTCTAATTGTTCTCCTAGATTTAATTCTTTAATTTTTTGTTTCATCTTACAATCTTTTATATAATGTCTGAATTGTCCACATTTATAACAAACTATATTATTTTTTGGTTTTTTATAATTTTTTGATGTCTTGGGTCTTATACTGTATGATTGAGGTTTCTTTTGAATTTTATTTCTTTTTGTAAAAGTTTTAACAATTTTTTGAGGTTTTGACTTTATTCTTTTTGAAGGGGCTTTAATTCCTTCTATACCGAATTGTTAACAGAATGTTCCTAATTCTTTTTTATTTTCTCTTGATTCGTTTCTAAGTTTGTTTTGTCTCTTGAAATCAGTACATATTTGAAGTCCTGCTTCTATAATAAAACTAGAGATTTGACCAAAGGTTAACGAATTATAAGGTATTGTTCCATTAAATTATTGAGTTATATGTGTTTTAACCTTTTCAGCAAACAATTTAAGAAGCTGGACAAGAAACCATTCTTTTCAATAATCTGCTGCACTATCTGGTCTTAAACATAATTTTGATAAAAGAATATCTTTATACCATCAATAGTTTGACATTGATGGACAATAAAGATTTGTTAATTGGTCTCTGATCTTGCTTGTAATTTTATTGGGTCTCCTATAAAATGTTTTGTAATAGTGTATAATAATGTTGTTATTGCATCTTGTTCTATTTGACCACTAAGTTCTTGTTTTATTGCATTTAATATTGTTTCTCATTCTGTAGGAAGTAGGATATTATCCCACCATCCTTTTAGTTGATCAGTGAATCCTATTGTTAATAAGGTTGTAGTTTTCTTGTCAGAGTTTCGTCTAGTTTTGAAGGCTATTGCTGTCATAGTCATTTGTTGTATTGTATCTAATATTGGTTGATCACTAGCTTTGTCAATATTTCATTCTACAATGGATTTGCCAGAGTAGGAACTGTCTACAAAATTTGACCTTTTTTCGTATTGTACATCAGGAAAAGTTGGTCTTGAGTAATAGTTTCTTGTAGTAGGTATTGAGGCTTTTTCATATTTCATTTTATTTATTTGTGATCCTAACAATTCTTCTTCTATTTGATCTAATTTCGTTAAAGTATTTATTTTTAAAGTACTTCCTAATGATAAATGTTCAAAAATTTTCTTGATTTCTTCTAAGGCGTTATCTGTTTTATTTCCTAAAGTAATTGAGCTTAATTCTTTTTCAAGAACATTAATAATTTTATATATTGGTCTAGTAGGATCTAAATTATTATTTAAATTTTTTATATTAATTAGTTCTTTTATGTTTTGGTTCCCTATTCTTTGGAGGTGTTCTGACATAGTGTTTAATGTTTGATTAAAATAATTTAATTACTGATAAACCTTCTGGATATCGTGTTTTTCTATGATTTTATTTATTAAGTTATGAGGAATTGTCTTGAACGAACTAGCTTCTATTTCTATTCCTTCTTTTGTAGGGATTTTTATAGTTTCTAATAGTGGGTATATGGCTTTTGTGATTTCATTATTGACGGTTTTACAAGGTGTTGAAGTCTTATTAGTAATTGTTATTTTACATTCTTCTACATATGGATTTGGTACTCTGTTATTGACACAGTACATTTCAAACTAGGTGAAAAAGTACATATTGAACTTCCTCCCCCTTAGGAAAGAATAAAATTCTTGTAAATAAAAAGAAGTTTGTTCTTTACTAAATGTTGAAAAATACCAATTTCATTTTTGAAGATTATGAGGAGCTTCAAAGTCTGTTCTAATCTATGATTTATAAATTTCAAAAGGTTTATCTAATGTAAGCTTATTAATAACTTGTGATATGATTGGAGAGTATTGAGGAGAATCAGATTGTTAAGTTTCTTGGTATAAAGGTTTTGGAATATTAAGTTAAAAGTTTACTCCTGTTAAATCCATGTTAATAGTGGATCCATCTACAGAAGTTTTAGAAAGTTGTCTAATAGATATAGTGGGTTGATTTTCTTCAATTCTTTGAAAGGGTAATCGTATCATTTATATTCTAAGATTTTCTCCTTTTTGAATTATAGATTTAATTTTTGTATTTTGAATTTTTGTGACAAACATAATTTCTTCTAATAACCAGTTTTTAGGCATTCTGAAAATAATTTCTTGATGACTCAATCTTTTAGGGGTTGTTATTGAGGTTTTTCGTAAATTTACTTCCATTATGATTGTTTCGTTTTTTAATGAAGATCTTAAAGCTTTAAAGTTATAATCTGTCGTAGTAATTTTGTAATGAATACTATAAATTATTGAAATATTTTCTATTGCTCCTTCAAATATTCCTTCTGGTATTTTGACATTTAACAGTACGGATTTTGGTGTATAAGCATTTTTAATACCATTAAAAAATACAGGACCATCATGTAAATTCGATTTTAATATTCCTATTATTAAATCATTAGGTCTTAAAAGTCTTGTGTCTCTTAATAAAATCATTATAGGGGTGTTGATTCCAAATCATTTATGAGTTTTTTGCAACTACTTGTATTAATCCTATATGGAATGTATTTAAATTCATCTTTAACATGTTGATCTAAATAAATATTCGTTTATAAGTGTATTATTTCCACATTAATTTTTTTATTCTATATTTGAATAACATCTCTTGTTTAAAATTAAATGCATTTATATCTAAATTAAATCTTTGATTTCAAATTATATTATATATATATGTGTGTGTGTGTGTGTGTGTGTACATACATGTATATGTATGTATATATGTATATATATATGTATGTATGTATATATATGTATACATATATATATTACATACATATATACATACACACACACACACACACACACACACACATCAACAGCAGCATAAACAAACAGTTAAACGCACATCTTATGACAAAAAAACAAAAACAAAACAAAATCAGTGACACCCATATCTTTGTCCATCATTTTGAGCCCACATTATACAGTGTTTCCAATATATAGAAACAAAAAAAGAAAGTTGAAAATGAAATAATCCTTCTAAAAACCAAACAAAATCAGTTACACCCATATCTTTGTCCATCATTTAAGCCTACACTAGATGGTGTTTCCAATATATAGAAATAAAAAAAAAGTTGAAAATGAAATAATACCTCTAAAAACCGAACAAAATCAGTTTCCCTTCATTAGCATGGTTTGGCGATGGCTTCTAAGAACCAATACAATTAACATGCTTCAAAAATTATTTGCAAAAAATAAAAATATAATTACTACTCACGTATAATAAGGTAGATTCAGTAAAGGAGGCTCCAAAAGTCACTGAAAATTTGTTATATCAAATCTTTCGTTGGATCAAAATTTTCCTTTTATGAAATTTATAGCAGCACAAATAAAGGAGAAGTAATGGAGCAAATTGTTAGAACAGAAATAAAGCATGAAGTGAAAAGGGACAAACCAACCTATGCTTGTAAAGCCACGCACATTGAAGAAAAGCAACGCAAGACACGAGGAAATATCAGAGGTAAAAGGTTGAAGGTAGAAAGACGCAAAAGGCGAAAAGAAAGAGACAACTGATATATTTGAATTGGGAGATAGAGAAAACTAAGCTTCTTAATGTAAACATAAAAAGAAAATAAAACACAGTACAAATGGAAGAAAACGAAAGAAATGGAATGGAGTAGCTTTGCACGGGAATCAATGTAAGAAAGAAGTGATAGCTATCAGAAAGTAGTAATTAATGAAGAGAGAAGTTTTAATTTATACGAAAAAATACAATATATAAAATGTGGAGGGTGCTGCAATTGAATGTAAGTTTATGTAAGAGTAAAAGCGT
The DNA here is from genome assembly GCA_019955255.1 of Castanospermum australe. Classification (NCBI taxonomy): domain Eukaryota; kingdom Viridiplantae; phylum Streptophyta; class Magnoliopsida; order Fabales; family Fabaceae; genus Castanospermum; species Castanospermum australe. Next base: position 273,232 of record NSJW01000371.1, on the reverse strand, counting down.
GAGGAAATGGACTTCAATCAATGGCTAGAATAAAGCTACAAAATCTGATCCAATGGTTGAAGAGCTTTCCCGCCAAAATTACAGGAAAAGGATGCCAAGATTGTCTAATTAAGTAGATTAGTGAATCCTTAAAAGGTAAGAATTCACACCACATCTGCCATTATTTGCCTCTGCACAATCGCATTAATGTAAATATTCAAAAATCAGTAGAAAACATCAACAAAACAATGATAATAATCAGAGTCCTCGTCAAATATGTCCTTTGAACCATTGGCAAAGGCTTCATCTAACACAACAATAGCAACATCAACAATTGGTGATGGTGAGCAGAAGGCTAGTGTCTTCACAAATACACACGAACGTTGCATCATTAATTTAATTAAGAGAAAAAGTCGGTAGCTTTACGTGTCTTTAATGGTAGAATAAAGGATTAAATCCAGTTTGTCCCATGTGGTTTGGGAGAGTATCATTTTATCATCCTATGATTTCAACTTTGTCACTTTACCTTATGTGATTAGTTCTATTAACACTTTGTTCTCCTATAGTTTCATTACCCAACATAGTTGATAGCTTCTAGTGTCTTTTTTTAAAATTTACCAACTAAAAAAGTATTTATTTATGTTTTACTCTATTAAATTAATAAGTTTACATAAATATATATAATTTACGTAATTGATATTTCATTTTACTCAACAAAACTTACTTCCTAAGATAACGCTAAATTTTCAAATCATTTTTACATTTAAGTACTTGCTATAGACAATATGTAATTAAGTTACTATATGAGATTTCATAAGGTAAAAGACTAGAGAAATGCTGATTACATTAGTTAAAATTGATGAATTTGTATTCTAAATTAATGGAATAAAACTATAGGGGGTAAAGTTATAAATAAACTAATCATAGGAGGATAAAGTGACAAAATTGAAATTATATTATGATAAAGTAATTAAAGGAGATGGAAGAGAGATGAAGGTTACATGAGTAACTCTTAAAGACACACTTGCAATTGAGATACTTACGTAACGTTTGGTACACGGAATGATGATTTTATATAATCGGAATGGAGTAAGAATATAATAATCATTCCTACTTCACAGTTTGGTAACTTTTAGAATATAATATCTTTTCAAGCCACTCTACTGTTTGATACATAGAATTACAGTGAAATGGAATCAAAGTTGATATAACGTAACGTTTGGCATACGGAATGATGATTCCATAGAATCGGAATAGAATAAGAATGAAATGGAATAAAATGATCATTCTTAATACACAGTTTGTTAGCTTTTGAAATATAATACTTTTTCAAGCCACTCTACTATTTGATATATAGAATCATTGTATAATGAAATTAAAGTTGATGTAAATGACAAAAATATTTCTTATAAAAAAAATTTTTTAACTAATTTTTTTTTAAACATTAATAATAATGTTTAATTTTATTTTTTTATAATTTAATTAGAATAAATATTATTATCTTTAAAAAAATAATGTTACAATGTCAAATAAATATTTCACATTTATTTTTATATATAAATAAGTTTTTAAATCAAAGGTAAACCATCTAGATTGAGAATAAAAATTATATTAATAAACTAAAATACTATCAAGTTTGATAAGTAATCAAATACATAAAATTTGATTCAAAAAAATTATATCATAATTAAAATGTAAGAAGGATAATACTTTATTACAAAAAAAGATAATATGTGTAATTTTATAAAATTTTTAAGGATATATTAGAAATAAATAATTTTATCCCATTTTATGAAGTATGAAATCTCAATCACATCTCTCTAGAAGAGAATGGATTCCATGCTTCATTTCTGATTTTATGGAATGAGATATGGAATGGAATCACCTTCAATATTCCTTATAAGAAAAAATCTTTTAAATATTACAATAATATTTAATTTAAATTTTTTTAATAATTTAATTAAAATAAATATTTTTATCTTTTAAATGAATAATATTATACATAAAGTAAATACTTCATATTTATTTTTATATATAAATAAGTTTTTAAATCAAATATAGAAAATCTATGTCGAGATTAAAAATTATAATGATAAATTAAAATACCATCAAGATTAATAAATAATCAAATACATAAAATTTGATAATAAAAAAATTATAGTATAAACAGAAAAATATCAAAAAGGATAATATTTTATTGTCTAAAAAAATAAGAAGGACAATAAGTGTAATTATATAAAATTTTTAAGGATATATTAGAATTAAATAATTTTAATCTTATTTTATAGAGCATAAATTCTCAATCTCACTTCTTTAAGAGAAAATTAATTCTATATTCTATTTCTAATTGTATAGAATGTGACATGAAATGAAGTCATTATTTTATAATTTTTTTAAAAATAAATATAAAAATATTTTATTTTATAAAATAAAATTATTATTTTTACGTACCAAATATATAGATATGGAATTAGAGTTTGAGAATTTTGTAAATATACTTACACGACAATTTTGGAAGGATATGATATGGTAATTTTAGAAGGCGCTAACGAGGTGAAGTAACTTCGAAAGACACTTCTTTACGTGACAATTTCACATTGCGTGCTAGAGAAGTTATATATTATAAAATAATAAATCTATTTGTATTTTATTTTATTTTTTTAAGATAACAATAACTTACAAAATAAATACAATTATTTTACACAAATCTTTAACTACTCTCGTATACACATGGTAAAATTTTCTTTTCTACTCTCTTTTGTTTTCGATAAAAAATTTATAATCGATCCTTGGCCTCAACATTTTTGTATATAAAAAAAATTATAATCAAAATATTTAAAAAATAATTTTTAATTAAATTTTTTTTATTAATGTACTAAATAAATTAATTTAAAGATACAAAATTATCTGTCTTCTTGTACTATTTTTGTTTTGTATTTCTTCCAAGTGTATAAGATATTTCTGATAAAGTTTTATTTTTCTTAAATCTATTCTTACTTGAAAAAAAGTAATAAACAATATGCTTAAATACAAAAAAATAACCCAAAATTGTGATTTCACAAATTCACAAGTTCACTCTCATCTTCCTCTTCTTGCATCTTTGGAACCTCTTCTTTCGCCATCTACTTTTATGGTGCATTTTCTTGGATTCCTTCACATTTCTTTCCAAGACTTCAGTTTCGTCTTGAGACGTGAGCGTGGTTGGTGGTCGACGATGACTTTTCTTATGCTGTTTGGTGACATCGCCGTTGCACCTTCTAATCCTCCTTCATCTGGTCCATCGTTTTGGTTGTGGCTAAGTGTTCTTTCACTGAGATTTGGCTTTCTCTCAGTTTGGTGAATCTTGGTTTGCCAGAGATCAAATTGTTTTTTGGTGGTTGGCTCAGATTGAGATTTGATTTTGTTTCTTGCAGTGGTTTTCGACAATCTCTTATTTTTTTCTTTTTTCACCATAGTCGCCTGTCAAACTACTTCCATTTTTAGCATTTTTTTTCTTTAAATTTTTGACTCCGTTTTGCATTGCTTTATTAACATTTGTTTTGTGTCTTTTTAATTTCTTTTATTTTATATTTTTAAATGCTTATTTTTATTTTATATAAACTTGGTGTTTTATACTTTTTATTTATTTCTTTAATTAAAATAACAACAATAATTAATTAGATTTTGTATTAATATATATTTTTAATATTTAATTGTCATTGTTGTTAATTTTATATAATTTATTATTTAACACTTAAAATATTTTATTAAAATTCTAAAATAATTGTTAACAAATTACATTATGATGTGTGTTTTATAATTTTTATAATAATAATAACATTAAAAATAAAAAAATAATTATTATAACAATATTTATTTTATTTGTCAAAATTTAATTTAAAAATAAAGAAATAATATAAAAATAATATAGACAAAAAAATATTAATTTATTTTTTTTAATAATTATATATTTATTTTAAATAATATTATTTAAATAATATTTATATATTAAAATTAATTTTTTTAAAAAAATTTAAATTTAAATTATTTTATTTTAAATTTATTTTTGATTAAAATAAAATTTACAAAATTAAATTCACGTATAATTATGTTTGTAAACACGCTATAAAAATGAAAGAGGAAATCAAAATGAATGGAAGCCGAGGGATGAATATCAACCAATTAAACATAGTTCGTCTCAGTTCGCAATCATATAATAATAAATAAATAAAAATCAAAAGACAAAAAAAAAGAAAAAAAGACAGTAAACGTAGCAGTCTCCATTGTCATCAGCCGCCGCCTCCTCGTACAGTGAAGACGAACTGGATTCCATTCCAAACAGCACCATCTCTGTATCAACAATGGCTTCCTCTCTCATTGCTCCAACATCCACCTCCTTCCTCCACACCAAGGTTCGTTCTTCACACCCTTTACTCCCATTTTCCTCATAGGCAACATATTAATCTCCTTGTCCTTTTCCTTTTCGCTGGTTTTTCTGCTGCAAAGATTCATTTTTTTCCAACCCCTTTTTGTTGGAGATGGTTGAAGTTTGCACCAACTCATGGCTTTTCTGATTTTCTTGTCTCTCAGAAAGATCTGGGTCTCTCTGGTTTCTCTTCGACGTCTCCCGTTTCCGCTCAGAGATGCCAGAAAACAGCTTCCAAGAGAATTTGTTGTTCGGTGGTAGCACCTCAGCGCCAGCCCTCCACCACTGGATCAGTTCCGTTGCTCCATTTCTTGCTTACCCCTTTCGATTCATGGGTTTTTTGCTTTTTTCTTCTTCCTCGTTGATAATCAAGGAGGGTTCGTTTGATTGATCTCAGGTGAAGACAGGGATGACGATGACCGAGAAGATATTGGCTAGAGCGTCTGAGAAAGCCCATTTGAGCCCAGGGGACAATGTTTGGGTTAATATTGATATTTTGATGACCCACGATGTCTGTGGCCCTGGTTCTATTGGAATTTTCAAGAGGGAATTTGGTGAGGATGCCAAGGTATTGGTTGGCTATTGCTCAATGCTCATTTTGATCTTTTTGCTTTCTGATAGTTGTAAACTTAATTACGATGTTAGTTATGGGCTAATCATACAGCTACTCTATGAGAATTCATTATATGTGTTTGGATGTCACTGGAATCGTGGAGATCAATTTTAAGCAATTTGGGGGAGGATGAACTGTGATAGTTGTTGAAGAAAATAGGATCAGAGCCAATTAGTATAATTGGTTTGAAGAAAAATCTGTGTCATAGGTGCTGTTTATCAAAAGTAATTAAGTGTATTCTGCTTGTGGGAGTTTTGTCATTGTAGAAGTCATGTGAGCGGTGCTAGTCTTCCATTCAGCAAAAAGGGATATATAATGATAAATTTTCTACTAGGCATGACTTAAAAATAAATTTATTGGTATGATTGTGCACTTGTTCGTGTCCATGACAGGTTTTGTCAATTCCTTTACATCAAATAATTAGCAGTACATATCTAGTAGCATGCACAGAAAAACTATCTTGGTTGAGTACTTATGCTTATATGGCTCATTGAAGGATTTGTTATTTTTTTTCTACGATTGCTTGACAGTTGTTCTCCTTAGATGCTAAGACCAAAGTTTTGCAATATTCTGACTGCATTCTTCCTTTGAAATGAAAGGTTTGGGACCGTGAAAAGGTTGTAATAATACCTGACCACTATATATTCACCAGTGATGAGCGTGCCAATCGCAATGTTGACATATTAAGAGATTTCTGCCACGAGCAGAATATCAAGTACTTTTATGATATTAAGGATCTTAGTAATTTTAAGGTATGCAATTTTTTGTTTTCTTCAATATTAATTTGAGCGTTCAATTGTTAAAGAGCATGCGTAATACACAATGGCCATGGATATTGAATGTGGGCTTATAACAATGCAGGCAAATCCGGACTACAAAGGTGTTTGCCATATTGCTCTTGCTCAGGAAGGTCATTGTAGGCCAGGAGAGGTTTGATTAGTTTAACAAGTTGTTTGAAAGACTAGTGAAATATTGTTTGACCTCGTTTTGGTTCCAGCTTTGCTAATATCATTCTGTTGCCTGCAGGTTCTCTTAGGTACTGATTCTCACACTTGTACTGCTGGAGCATTTGGTCAATTTGCTACAGGGATTGGTAATACCGATGCAGGTTTTGTGTTGGGAGCAGGGAAACTTCTGCTCAAGGTAATTTCATGTTTTATTAAAGTCTATGATGTTGTTGTTATGAATTACTATGTCAGGTTTCTTTTTACTATGAGAACTAGAGCTCAATGCCACTAGATGGGTTTTCAGTTGAGCAATAGAACCATTAAGATTCATTTACAACCAAAAGCTATTCACTAGTGACCTAGTTACATAGTTTCTTGACTAGGTTGTTGTCCAATCCAGGATTTAATATCTATGCCTTAGAGACCTCTGTTTTGTTTTCAAGGTCTAGTTGTTCCCACAGTATTGCTTTCCTTCAAAAGGTTTTGTTCATCCCCTATAGTTATCTCAACATTTCCTTAAGAGAAATCACAGTAAAATACCAAACCAAATGTGAAAACTGAAAACAACTATAAATAGCTTATAAGAGACAAATCGTCATATATTGATGCCTCTGAATAAGAAACAATACCCTTGTGAGCCACAAAATATAGGAAATTTCATTACCTTCCTTAGATCTAGGTAGATCAGATCAATGGAACAAGATATCTACCAAATTAGGCAAAATAACACCTTGGGCTGGAATCAGCTTCTCATTTTGGCCTGATCTGTAGCAAAGTCGAGTCCCTTTTCACAATCAGCACCCTAACAGCAATCATATACTTACGTGTGAAAAACCACCCAAATTCTATGATCTGCAAAATAATTAGACCCTGTGGTCTGCAAAACACCATACCAAGGTGAGAGGAAGACAAAATGACAAATGGCCTTCTGTACACATATCTGCAACTGTTTTTCGGTGGTGGCTAGGGTTACAAGTTTATAAGAGCAATAGTCCTGTACACAGCCCCAAAACTTATATCTCTAACACTGATCCACTTAACACAGTTGTAGTGTTTAATTGCTCTGTGTCTGTGGGATTGGGGGGAGGGACATGGTGGCAGTGGCGAGGTTCATACCTATGGTTATGGCAGATGGTAATTTGACTTTTTCTGTTTACTTGGTTCATTTCCCTCTTTTGATATATTCTTATATTTGAAAGAGCATATTCTAGCTTTTATTGTTGGCCGTTTCCCATGTGCTGCTTGTATATTCTACCAAGAGTTACCTGCTCATTGTAATTATTTTCTATACTAGAAGGTAGCATATATGTGTGCAGTTAAGAGATAAGAAGTGGAGATAGTGGTGGAGCAAAATAAGTGAAGCAGAATGGAATGGAATTTTTTAGAATTATTAAAATGTTTTGTTTTATTTATTTTTATATTTTTACATTTAAAGCGTATGATAAGGAACTGAAATTCAGAAACAATTTATATTTATATTCACTCTGAAACACTTCTCCTGAAACTGATATTTAGATGATATCAGTGTTAGAAGAAGGTCTGATTACACTCTGAGCAGAAAAGAAAAGAACAAAGAAAGAAATAAGGAAAGAAGAAAAAAAAGGCAGAGATAATGCAGAGCTTCAAGGGCCTGCTTCCTCCCAAACCACCTTCACACTCAAAACTTGCCTGCCTCTCCCATTCCTCTACAGCCCCTATATTCCCATGCCTCGAGCCTCCCTCTCTCATTGCCACCTCAGCATTCTGTTATGCTGCAGGCCTCTTGACATGGATCTTCTTGATATTCCCCTTCCTGTCCTAATGCACTGGTGGACTGCTGATCCACTACTTTGGGCTGATCCACTACTTCCTCTCTTTACCCTCCTTGAGTACACTTTAGTGATAGGGGTTCTATAACCGTATAATGTCTAACCATATTTAACAACCATTACTATTTAATAAGGATTTTCTTGAAAATTCTGGGATGAAAAGTGAAGATGGAAAAGTACCTTTTTGTTCTCTTTGACTCTTTGTTAATAGTAGAGATAATTGTTTTTATATATAAATATTTTATTAAATTGCAGGTGCCTCCAACTCTAAGATTCATAATGGATGGAGAAATGCCCAATTATTTGCTTGCAAAGGATTTAATTTTGCAAGTAAGTATTCCTTGACCTTGTACCTTTGTTTCTTTTGGATATATCATATTCATATGGTAAACATGGGTTGCCTAATTAGTTTGTTGTGTTAGAGATATAAAACCATTCATAGGCCTCCACCTAATAGCTTAAGCTTTTAGGAGAGTAGGTCTTGGATATGATATTAGAGCCTCCATGACCAACTGGTCAGGGTTCGATCTTACTGCTCCTATACTTCATAATTAAATTAAATTTTAGCCCAAAGTAAAGTGGGCTTGAGCATTGTATACACTTCAAGCTACAACAGTCTTGAGTGAGGGGTGTGTTAGAAATATAAAACCATTCCTAGGCCTCTACCTAATGGCTGAAGCTTTAAGGTGAGTAGGTCTTTGACAGTTTGCATGAAGCTATTACAATTAATTACATCCTTAGATGTGAATAATTTATCTTGCAGATTATTGGTGAAATAACAATGGCTGGTGCAACATATAAAGCTATGGAGTTTGTTGGCACAACTGTTGAAAGTTTAAATGTAAGTATGTTCAGCAAGATGTTGTGCTAGTAAATATTATGATGTAACTCTCAATGTTTCTTCTATCTCTGAACTACTTTTATTTGATTATAAATGTTGTGTTGGTAATTTGCCCTTGTTGGATAGATGGAAGAACGGATGACATTATGCAACATGGTTGTTGAAGCTGGAGGAAAGAATGGTGTTGTTCCTGCTGATAGCACTACATACAAGTATCTTGAGGTTTGTGCAACTGAGCAGATGCACTGAAATTGATAAGTTGCCTCTTAAGTCATATGTATATGTTTGCATTTTGCATTTGCTTCTCGTCTATCTCTTAATGAATTGTTTTTTTAATAAAAAAGATATGTTTGCATTTTGAATGTGCTTTTCTATGCCTAGATTTGCATAAAGATTCAAACTAGTTTTGTAATTGTTCAGCTCTGATATCATCAGAGGAGTGTGCAGTATTCTTTCTATCATGGGTACTCTTGATTAGTGGTGACAGTATCGTGTTTTTCTTTTTCATTTGATTGGTTTCCAATAGTTAATCTTGACCTCAAAATTTGACATTTCATGACGTTTTGCTGTGTTGACATAGGGTGGGTGTGTGTGTGTGTGGTTCCCCATAAATGGTGGTTGCCATTTGCATGGTGTGCCTATGTCTTGGCTAGCATTGGATTTGATTTTGTTTTCATTTCTTGTACAGGATAAGACATCTGTGGCATATGAACCAGTTTATAGTGACAACCAAGCAAGGTAGTTATAGTTTCTTAATTTATTCTTGTTTTCCCCCCTTTTATTCAGCGATTAGATAATGTCAATGTTCCATGTATCACATAGTATCCAATAAATTACATTTTATTTACTAACCTGACAAGTTTTGGTGAACGAGTGGTAGTATATATCATATAAATGCGATATTGGTTGCAGAGACAGATACAACAAATCTTTATCATGGTAGGTGATAGGAACCAGATCAGATCACAAGAAGAAAACAGAAACAGATTGATATATATCTCCTCTCCTGGACTGATATCAATGAGATATCAAGATCAGTTGGGCTGGTGTACACAGAAACAGAGATGAACTCCAAACAAGAAAGGAAAAATACAAGATATCCCAAGCAATTTGAGAGGCCTGGTTCTCTCCCAACCAATCCTTACTTCACACCCTTTTCCCCCTCTCTTGTCCCCTTCCCTTCCCTCATATCCCTGCCAATTCCCACTTCCCTTTGTTCTCTCTCTCCTGGCTACATGGCAGTTGGTTACATTACAGCACCTTACTTCCCACATGGTCCAGCATAGGGGATGCCTAACAGTAGGAAAGACCTTATGGTGTCTCCTTGCTTGTAATTGTTAAGGAGGTTTTCCATGTGGGTACAATATAATTACAGTTCTTGTATTCTCTTAATCTCTCATCATAAAGGAAATTAAAAATCAATATAAAGAAAGGAATCTATATACTCTAGCCATTAGTGGGAGAAGCAGCTTGGGATAGTTTTATCCATTACTAATACCTGGTTTCTTATGTTGGCATCTAGATTTCTTTCTGAGTATAGATTTGACGTCTCAAAATTGGAGCCACTGGTGGCCAAGGTTGGTCCTTTGATTGGGTTTCTAGTGATGTTTTATTCATTTTGTATCTGCCATGTGGCTAGTTTTTGTTATTATCTGATGCCACTTGGTTCCGCAGCTAATATAATGCTTATGAATGTTGCAGCCTCATTCTCCAGATAATAGTGCTTTGGCAAGAGAATGCAAGGATGTGAAAATTGATAGAGTATACATTGGATCTTGTACAGGTGGAAAAACAGAGGATTTCATGGCTGTGGCAAAAGTTTTCCTAGCATCAGTAAGCATTATAATTTCCTATTGCATATCTAAAATCTTACTTATACCAAAATTGTTGAAGACACTGGACTTAAGTTTGGATAAGATATCATTGGTGGCTTTTCTGATTTTTTTTTCCCTAAATTTATGTACAAGTCAACATTTATTGCAACATTCGACTTGTTAGTATTGTATGACCAATGTGTATCTTAATTTGTGTAAGGGTATGTTTGTTTTAGATTTTAGTTGAATTGATGTTGAAAGAATGGAAATTAAAAAATTTATTTTTGTTTGGGAATGATATTTTAAAAGTTAGTTTAGAAGACTTGATTTTGTTTGGATGGTGTAAAATTGTAAAGTAGAATCAGTTTTGAAATATAATTATAGGTATATTTTTGAAAAGTTTACGGGTTGCACGCCTAGAATCAATTCTATTCGCTGCAGAAGCAAAAATATCCTACTTTTCTCAGAATCAATTCTACAACCTCGAAATTTGTGAGAATTGATTCTGAAAAATCCCCCAAACAAGTTGCATTGCAGCATTTACTCTATCTCGTAGAATTTATTATGCTTTTTATGACATGATTGTGGCATCCATCTTAGAAATGCTTGTTAAACATCAGTTTTGTTCAAAACCATCCTCATGTTTTTTATCTTTCTGATTTGAAATTATTTTCCCCTAACGAAGAACTTGATATCTGCATCTGCAGGGTAAAAAGGTCAAAGTTCCCACGTTTCTTGTGCCTGCAACACAGAAGGTTTGAAAATTTTTTCTGTCTTTCTATATCTTTGTATCAGTGGATTTGCAGTTATTCATGGAAGTGATTGTAGATAAATGTGTTCCAACATATCTCTGTTGATGGAATTTCAGGTTTGGATGGACCTATATGGCATCCCAGTCCCTGGATCTGGGGGTAAAACTTGCTCACAGATATTCGAAGAAGCTGGGTGTGACACCCCTGCTAGTCCTAGTTGTGGTGCTTGTTTGGGTGGCCCAAAAGATACATATGCACGCTTGAATGAACCTCAGGCAAGTTCCACTGCTTCTGTTAGGAGCACCTTGTAATACACGAGTAGCTGAAATTCCACCTATATTACCTTTATCCTTATTACATTGAAGTAATTGCTAATATCAGCATTGCTCTTTGGCTAAAGATAATCTGATTAGATATGGAAATAACTTGTTCATTCCTACACAGTTGTATGGCATGAATTTAAATGGTTTATTAAAAAAAAATAATTAATTGAAGCCTTCAGCAATGAAGATCAATAGCAAGTGAAAGCAACCTTTTCTTTGTAACTAACAAGAAAGAGTTGTGGTGCCCTTCTTAATGTCTCACTTGGCCAGCTGATAATTTTATGCCTTGAGGATTAATGGTGAGTTATGGTGGCAACTGGCCTGGTATTGATGAATAAAGGCTGTGACGAGCTTCATATTTCAGCAAAAAAATGATAAGGTGGTTTGAAGAATTGTTATACCCTTTTTAATTGTCATGAAGAATCAGCATTGATCTTTGGCCGAATAACTAATAATAGCAGTAGCACCCGAAATACGAGTGTAATTAGAAAGAGGATATAATAAAAAGTTATAAATTATTATAACAGATGATTATATGATCATTTGTATTTTTCAATTTTAAATATGAATGATAAGTGATAACTGACTTAAAAACTGTTATTTGTAAGAAAATAATTTTAGAAAATGATTCTTTAAGAGTAGGAAGTGGGATGGAAACAATAAGAGTGTTGGGTGAGAAAGAAGTTAGTTTTACTGGTGGTTATTTAATATTTCATTTTTGGAATAAGGTGAAGACCATGAGGAGAGTTATCTTCATATATTAATATAGATGTGTGATCATTATATCTTGGTAGTTCTTTAGATTTTCATAGAATATAAAGATATATGGTTCTGAATGTTGAAGTAAGCAGCTGGCTTACAATTTAATACCCGGCCAATGGCTGCTCTGCTATATGATTGCATTTAAATGCTTCCTGCATAGGTGATGGGAATCCAAATAATTTATTCCATTGCTTGTGGATTGTTTGCTGGTTGTGCAGGTTTGTGTTTCAACCACAAATAGGAACTTCCCTGGCCGAATGGGGCACAAGGAAGGTCAAATATATTTGGCTTCCCCATATACAGCTGCAGCATCTGCACTGACTGGTTATGTTACTGATCCAAGAGAGTTCTTGCAGTAGGATATTATTTCAATAATCCCATTGTAATGTATGCCTTGGTTAGTTTTGTATTGTCTACCCATAAGTTAAAATTGTAAGCTATTAAAGTTTATCAATCTTTCTGTACTTTTCCCTTGAGAAATCATGTGATTGTTAGTGGATTGGTGCTTAGTTTGTGTTAGTACATAAAAGATTTTGATTTAGTTGGTACTTGAATGCTTGATGAGTGTGACTTGGTCGTTGCTGATACAGTTCAGTAGATGCTTTCATATAGATTTGCTTGTCAATCCATATTTTAGTTCCTTTGATATTTTTTTAGTACTAGTTGAACTTTGAACCATTCAAATATGTGGGTGTAGAATGGTAGGAAATAAGCAGCTAGGGCATGAAAGCTCCGAGTTATCCCCTTGATTACTAGGTCACGGTTCGGATTTGGGTGTGGGTGTGGATGTGTCAAAATGTTGACATAAAGTTCAAATTAAACTTTAAGGGTTTTGTTGATGTGTGCTCTAAGGGCACATGTTAAGAAATCAAGTAACATTTATAATTCTTCATCTAATTATCTTAACTGCTTAAAAAAGAAATCATTAAATGTGTTTTGAATTTTTAAGATATTAAATGCTGTTATTTTTTATTTAATAGTTTCCATTTCATGTTAACGAAACCCGAAATTTAATTAGCACAATATTTTGATGAAGTTTATGGTCCTGAGAGAAAGTTCAAGGATCTGTGCTATATGGTTTAAAGGCAATAACACCAAAATTGGTCCAACTGCCTCCAGCATGGCAGGAGAGCTTTATTAAACATCACTTTCTTATCTCAACTGGTCCCTTTTACTTACAGGCACATACAGAGACAATTAGCTTCATCACTGCACCCATCTGCAAATGTAAACAGATCTCATATGCCTCTGAAGTCCTTGTCCATCTCATGTCTATAGCCTACAGTGATTGAATGAAACTATGAAAGGGGAGGGTTGAGAAGGAGATAAGATTTTGAGATTTTGAAATGCTCTTTAACTCCACTACCTTGCTATGGATGCAGTGCAGCAATGGTAGAACATATCTGAGTGGCCTGAACTCATCTCCTGCATCAGTTCAATAAAGAATTTGAGCTGAGATTGTCAATTAGCGCTCTAAGTTATACTCGTGATGAGACGAATCTGATGATCTAGGTTATACTCAAACACTTACATAAAAACATTTGAAAAAACATAGTTTTGAAGGGAAAATAGGTCTCATGCTCATTGATATATTATTGGGAGGCAATGGATGATACTGGAATCTTGCTCTTCTGAATAGAACCTTCTTCACATTCTTGTATTAAATTATGTAGAAAGACCATGGAGATCATCTGTTGCTTGCTGAGGTTGTTTTATTTATTAAGTTCCGAAGAAACTCTTAGGTATACTGGGATAAGACAACTCTTATATTGTAATCAAACGAGTTATGTGGGCTATCATTTTCTTCCACTATTCATACAAAGTTATTTTTTAATGCTAATATTGTTAGTATTTTTTTTTTTTGGGTACAAATGAAAAGAAAGAGAAAAAACAAAGCAAAATTAAAAGACACTAAGGATTGACAGAGGGAGTCTCCATAGCATCAACAAATTGGATAAAGCCAATCTCAGTAAGGAGAAATTCTTAAGTAAGTATTACTTAACGGAAAACTTTTTCTATGCTCTTAGAATAGTATTTTCTCTTACTCTATGTAAGTGAATGCAAGACAATTATATAAAAATAACGTTAAACCTGACATTATGTATTTATTTGTCTTGCACCCACTTACACGGAATAAGAAAAAACACTTGCTCTAAAAATATACAATAATTTCTTAAGTTATAAATGCACATCACTCTCATCAATTATTGAATGAAGTGTCTAAAATAGACAATACTTACCTAAAAATTTTCTCTCTCAATAAGAGAAATCTAGATGGTGTAATCAACCGAGCTACTTGAGTTACTCAAGAAGCTACCATACACATTAAGTTTGATGTAGCCACTTGGGGGCTTTTTCAGTGAACCATAATAGGGGCTTTCCTGCTTGTTTGTCCAGTATGAAGGGTTCCTTTAATGGACTCAACATTAAATATAAATATTGAGAGATTCTTAAATATTCAAAGAGTAAGGTATTTTTTATTCTATGTTATTTAATAATAATTATATTAGAATAATATCCTACAAAATTAATATAATTATCGTTAAATGGTACAGAATAAAAAAAATATCTTACTTATTTAGCACTTAAATTTTTTTTATAAATAGTAAAAGATAGCAATCACCCAACAAAATCAAGGGACACATTCTAAGTGGTATAATGTAAGAGGCTAAGGGGAGTGTCTTACACCTATATGCGATTTTTCTCCTTATATATAAGATTTTGCGAAATAGAAGAATGCACGCTAATTGTTAGGTAGGTTCTTCCACATTCGGTTCTAACTCTTTGTCCATCTCACCTGACAGCTTCTAAAGCAACACAAGTGCGTTTGGTTGGGTTTTCATCAGAAATAAAAGCACCTTCCTTTTTTTTATTTTTAAATAAAAGCACTTTTGACCAAGTAAATGAGCTTTTTCTGAGATGAGTTTTTATTCCGAAATTATTTGTACTTACTTGTTTTGATAATTAACACTTAAATTAATTAAGTCATAAATAGTATTATTTGCACATTTTACTTCATAAATAGGTAAAAATTAATTAAACTATAAATCAACTCACAAATACGTTTCACGTGCAATCAAGAAAAGCTATACATTTCAATAGCTCATATCAATTCAAATATGAAATCTATTTTTAATTTTTTGGATTTTAAATATAAGCATTACCCCAAACTAGACAAATAATTCAAAATTCAATCTCTTATTTTTCACTAATTTAGTGAATTTTCACCATTCAATATTGAATGCATGGTCAAAATATTAAAACATAAAACCCTATATATGAAAAAAGTGACTTATTGTACCAAATCAAATATAAGTAAATTCATCATAAAAGAACATAATCTAATAACATAATCGAACCTAGATATAATTGGAAAGCGAATCTCACATTCATTAGAAAGACGAGAGTATAATAATAAAAAAAAAAGGTTTAAAAAGAAAATAAGAAGAAAGATACACGGAGTCCATTTCCCATACTGCATTTCACATATCTTCACCTTGGAGCTGCCATGAAACCCAACCAGACTCTGCTTGTTCTTCGTTGGGTTCATATAAAGCTAGCATTGTCCACCGATTGAGCGCGGCGGCGCTGGGACTTCTTACCCCCGCCACCGCCACCGCAGACGATGGTGCATTCAACACCACATATACTGCTAAAGCAAGAGAACAACCCATTGTCGCCATCCGTGTGCCTCCGTGCATGCTTGCCCTTCTTGCTAGACGGCGGCCGGGTTGACATCTCGCCGCAATCGTACACCGGCGGCAGCTCTGTCCGCCACCTGTCCACTTTGGGTTGCAACGGCTCCACACTTTCGTCCAAGCTCCACCCTCCCACTGTGGAATTCTCGCCCTCCTCCAGCGGCGGTTGTCTCGCCACTGCCGCCGCCACCTCTGACGGTGACGGACCCAGCTCTGAGTCGGTCATGATGGGGTGACCCAAGTTGGACTTGCGCGGAGTGCCATACTCGAATCCCCCGTTGAACTTCCCGAACGGGTGCAATGGGGTAGCCCTCGGCGCGCGAATACCACTATAAGCCATAGCTGGAGAGTTTCGAAACTGCGGCTTCGGCGACGGCTTGGCTTCATAAGCAATGTTCAGTCTCGGAGCGAGCCGCTGCATGGCGTTCAAGTCGCTTGTGGAGACTTCCGAGCCGTTAGCCACGGATTTTTTCTTGCCGAATTTGAACTTCTTCGGCGTGGCCTTCACATTCGAGCCGCTCAACATGGAGCTAGCCTTTTTCTTGCTCTTGGCGCTCACTTCGGAGCCGCTAATCATGGAGCTTGCCTTCCCCATTTTTGTCTTGACTCGCTGCTCCCGAGCCATGGCTTCCGAGCCAACCATCGAGCTAGTGTCACTCTTCGTGCGCCGAAGCTCCGGCTTGGCTAACTCATGGCAGCCAAGCTGATTGTGATTATCGTAGTGGGGCCCAACTGCTGGGGGGTTATGGGCGTACAGGGGCATGCTCCGCATTGTGCTGTCAAGCAGCGCCACACCAATGTTTAAAATCCCTTTCGGGCGACCTGAGGGTCTTTGGACTTGGAGCCCCACAAACCGCATCCCGATCGGTTTTTGGTGAAAAGGTCGTGATGGCGGCAGGATAAGGTCGCTGACGAGGACCCTAGCAGAGCCGACGTGGATGTCTTTGAACCAATGGAGAGCGTAGATGTCGATCATGATTTCTGATGTGTCATCATATAAGAAATCCTCATCGACTCGGAAGACAAACTTGTCGTTCCAAGTAGGGTTGTTACGGCCGTGGCCATCAACCCGGGTTGAGAGCTTGCGGTCCGGGTCAATCCATGCGACCGCGTAGGTTCTCATCGAGCGACCCACTGAAGCCAAGTCTTGTGCAGAGATGACATTGAGTTCCAAGAGTTGGAAACAAGCTAAAATATTAGACATGATAATAGTGATGATGGTGATAACGACGACGAAGAAATTACAAGAACAAGAAGAAAAGAGAAAGGAAATGCAGGCCTATGGGATTGGAGTGCATATAATTATGAGTTTATGACCATTACAAGAGTTTGTAAGAGTGGGTGTGAAGGTGGAGGACGGGGAAATATGGCAAGAGAAATGATTTTGCAACCAAAGACAGCGAATTGAAGAGTTTTCATGCCTTAATTTGGGCCCTTTGTTTTCGGTGATGATATGGACAATTCTCTTGCTTTGATTTCAGTCTATGTTAGGATTATTGGGAATTTTCGTTGTTGGCAAAGCTATCTTGCAAGATTTGCAACTGTGTCAATTACAAAGTATAGATACTTATTTTTAGAATGTCAAGTACGTGTTGGCCTTCTTGCGAAAAAATTGCGACATGCACATATATAGTAATTAAACATCACTGCCTACAGCTATGGTTTACTAATTACAGCTCCATAATTAGCTTGCATAGGTGGCGAAATTGACCACAGTTTTAGCTCTAACGGGCTTCACAAACTAACAGTTTTGATTTTTCGTGTCATAATATATATATATATATATATATGCACGTCAATGTTTAATATAAAAATAAAAATAAAAATAAAAATAAAAATAAATTTTTTTATAAATAAATTTTGTATATAATTTTTTATACAAAATTCACCTATAAAAATTTTATCTTCATTTTTATTCCCATACCAAACATACACTTATTTATTATAATTTTTGTTGTTATTGTTACATATGTTTTAAGATATAAGAATTGTAATTGCTAAAGGAACTTGTTAGTGCCTCTAAAACAAAAAGAATAACATATATCTTTCTATGTTACTAGATATGAGTTAGTGGTAAAGAATTTAAGTAATAAATAAGAAATCATAAGTTTAAATTTTCGTGCCACTATTGTATAGAAAAAGAAAAAACCAAATATCTTTTCAAGGAAATTGAGCTTTTGTTTTTCCAAATATCATATGTTTATCTTTTCAAGGAAATATCTTTTATTTTTCAAACCAAATATCTATGCACCATTGTATAGAAACCATTGTTAAACTATGGCCATAAAAAAGTTCTCTTTTGATCCTGCATGTCTAGTTGTCAATTCTATGCAAGTCCACCGTCTATAATTGAAAAAAATTATTGTTAAAACTTTTTTTGGTAGGGCATTTATTGTTAAAACTTATAAAATTTAATTATTTATTTCAATTAGTTATAAAAGTTTTACACTAAAAATCTTTTATAATTATATATATAAATATATAATTTCACTACCAAATAACAATCCAACTTATATCAAAATATCATTGTTACAGCAATTTCATTTATGCAAAGAATATTTAACTCTGAAGTACTGTTAACGAAGCTAACAGAACTAGATTTGAAATTTCAATGGGGACGAAAACAAATGTCTGGTGTTTTAAACACATTGCCAACTAAACATTAAATTCCTAAGAAAACAGATGAAACAAGAAGCCCCTTGAACAAAATTTATCAGAAACAAAATATATCATCCATATCATCCAATTTAAAGACTTGAAAAATATCAATATTTGGTTCTTAAAATCTATTGAAATTGACTATTTAGAGCTGAAATATCTGGACCCAAAATTTGATTCTCTTACCAAAATTTTATGTTGACTCAGGACTCAGCCAGATTCTGCCCATTTCTAGGTACTTGATGCCCTGAAGAATATCCCCTCTCTTGGCCGAGACTGGGTCGATAGAGACCATTTCCTCTTGGTTTGTTACTCCCTTTCACCTCCATCTTGGCCACTTCCCCTGCCAAAGCTCCTTGAACTGAAACGCCTTCTTTGTGCCTCTGACTGGTAGCTGCCCCTGCCTCTACCCCTCCCTGCTGATAATACAGTGAAAATAAGTATGACAAAACAAAGCCCAAAAAATGGCTCAAACAGTTTAATTATGCAGAGAAAAACAAGGGAGACTCTTTTGGGAAAGCAAAAGGTGGCACTCATCTCTCTGCTTAGCCAGCGTCAGCACCGTCATTGATACAACATAGCTGGTCAAATTGTGTTACACAAAGATCACTTTGATTAATTTATGATACAAGATTAAATGAAGCATAGGGTGGGTCAAATCAGAACCAGAACATATCTTTTTCCACGTGTCACATGGAAAAGCCAATAAACAGTGAAACTGAGATTTGAAAGCTACCACAGCAAACCTAATATATCATACCAAAATTAGCATGTTGTAGCTTAATTTGTGATTTCTCAGAACTGTCATTTGGGAATCCACCACCAGTCCCATCAACTCATCCCTCAATTAGTAAATTGGCATTATAGATTCATCGTTTTACAATGTCTAAACGTCAAAGTTAGGGACATGGATGACGAAGAAATGTTGAGAAAAAACAAAGCAGAAGCAAAATTAAAATAACAATAATAAAAGAATGCATACTTCCTCCTCGAGAAGGGATGTTACTGTTTGGTCTCCGCTCTTCAATGTATACTTGTCTTCCCGCTATCAGAACTGATCCTGCCTGTGAACATACAAAACAAACATGAGTCTACTGCGTATAAAGCCAGAAAATAGCCACCAGGAAAATATGACTTGCAAGTTGTAACTCAAAATAAAGGGAAAATAAGTTTCTACAACAAATATCAGAAGCAGCTCGGGGCCATTAGATTAATAATGCATATCGAAAACACGTGATCATTATAACCAACTAGCATCTTCGATATTGGTTTTGGGTTGAGAAGGGACATTATTACATCATAATTCATACGCAATACAAATATAAAACTCATAATTTAAAACCAAATCCAAACCTTGACTGCATTATGAACGCCAGTCATATCTTCAAACTCAACAAATGCGTAACAAACACCAACGTCCTGGAGATAAGTGAAAAGTTTAGCTTCACAATGGGACATAAATGAACTAATATAGTGATTTGAGGATGCAAAGACATTGACCTTGCGACTTCTTATGACAACACCATCAGGCCTGATTCTACCAAAATTCTTGAATTCCTCTTCAATTTCAGAAGGAGACACAGTAGGTGACAAGTTCCTCACATAAACAGATTTGATTTCATCTGAAAGCATACCCATGCAAATCAAAATCCATGGTATTGACAAATGAGTACATAATAAAAACTACACATAACACTTTAATGCTTCTTTTAAACAAATTAGTTTATTTGTAGAAGGATGACACAACGAGTCATTAAATGTGCATCAACACCAAAAAGTAACCATAAAAAATAAATAAGCACACACAGTAACCTTCATCTTCTGTTGCGGGAACCTCCTCCACTGCATCAGTTTCAGACCTTTCAAAAGAATTTGCCAATGCCGTTGTTTGCTGACTACTAGTCTGTAGAGCATGATCCCACTCCGAAGAGGACACATTCTTCTGAGAAGGCTGAGAAGCTACGGATGGTGTAGATTGTCCTTTAGCAACCCGTAACTTCCAACAACAGTCCATAACAGTCAGTTCCAAAGTCATAACTGAATCCCAACAGAAAACGTTATTTGGATATTAATATAATGATTACTTAGCACATACAATGGAGGCATAAGTGTGCTTTTGGGGCTCCCCAGCAAGTTCTTCAGCAGAAGCAGGTAAATGGTCTTGCACTGCATTCACTGTAGATTGAAGTGAACCATTTGACTCTTCAACAGCATTATCCTCCCTAATATGTTCAGAATCAGGATCCTGCTGCATTCGTTGCTCTGAATATCCATAATTGTCAACTACACCATTTTCTTTGACCTCATTTGTGGCAACAAACTCCCCTGCCTGGATATCACCATCCAGCAGGTAGTTGGACACTGTAAAACCCAGAGCTCTCATTTACTTAAAAGATTACAGTTTCCAGAATCAGTTACATTCCATAATCAGCCAAATCGTTCATTTACCTAATTTTTTTCTGAAGTGAAAGTTGTTAATCTTTTTTCAAATGATATAAAAAATTGAAAACATTTATCATTAATAAATGGCAGTTTGTGATTAAGCTTCACTGACAACTTCCAAGTTCCAACTTTACTCCTAAAGTAAAACAACAGCCTTGCTACAGCAATCTGCATATGGATCTATGGTTAAGGTTAACCTTGCAACTCTTTAATTTCAAGTCCTAGAAATACATATCTGATCTTATCATTCTATATCTGAGAGTCTGAGACTAACAGCTAAGCTTTGGTTTGTTAACAGAAAGGATGCAATTTTTTCAACCAATTTGAGTGCACTGACTTTTTGTCTGTTGTCAATGTATTAACAATGGCTGGTAGCAGAAGAAGACTGATGATGATGTACAAATACAATATGTGACAATGATAAATTACAAACATGGTATCTGTATTAACAGCTTAAATACATCAGTAGTGCCACAAGCAGTGAATGTGGAAATGATAATAGCTTGAGAAATAAAGAAAAAAAAAAGTTAATGAACTTATCTTAGGGTTTCTGACTAAACATAAGAACAGCAGATTCTCAGGGACAAGAAGAAACCAACTAAAGAACACAGAACTAACAGTCTTCACACAGATTCTAAACAAGATCATATCCGTAATCCACATAAAAGAACAGGGAGACCCATCGAGAGACTCAAAGTCACAATGACATAACTTCTTATAAATTATATCTCATAGAAATAATGTTTCACATTTTCTTTATTTTTTTAGTTGCAACAAGTGCAGAGATAATTATTATATTCAAGTACAAGAACACGCAGAATTTACCTGGCTTATTAATTGTGCTAGGTGCATTCAGTTTTGAATCAAGGTTGCTCTGAGCTAACAATACTGCTTGGTGGTGGTGAACTGGCTCCTCTTCAACAAAGTGAAAAATATCATTGAGCACAAAAAAGCCTTTTTCTTGGGGTGCAAGGAAGAATGTCTGCATAAATTTCCTCCTCCGATTGTAATCCTTAATTAGCACAGTTCCAGAGACCATCACAAGAACACCGCCACTCCAGGATTCCAGAGAGTGTGCTGACTTGATTTCAATTCCAGTATAGCTGAGTGACATAACCAGTGCATGGATTTGCTGTCCACAGAGAAATTTCTTTAATTCTGGGGGAAATAAGAGCTTTACTATAATTATACATGCACAGATAATTTAAGATAATGCCAAATCCCTTCAAACAATTAAGGACCTAATAAAATGTTAGAAATCTAAATCAGCATAGAGAATGTCTCATCATTTTAACTCTTGACATAAATTTTTTAATAGAGTGCCAAGAGGGCGCTAAAGATAATAAACTAGAAGCATGCAAGACAAAGCCAGAAGATAGGAATGTTGAAACTGCTCCACAAGTTCCAATTCCAAATAATCAGTTTATAATTATAAGGTAAATTTATGTGACAGATAGATATACAAGAAAAAAAGAGGAATAAAGATGGCTAGACTCTTAATCATCAAGACAGGACAAGTGGGAAAAAAGAGAAACTTGGGTGCAACTACAGCTAGTTAGTTACCATTTTTAATTTTTATTTTTCAAACCTTGGATGTTAAGTTAGATTAAACAATTTATGGTTAACATAAATCAACAATTTTAAGAAAACTGTACATAAGAAATAGGAAGGATACTTCAGAGTGCCGTCAGAAAGAAAAGAGTACCAATAAAACCATTATAACCCAAGAAGCTACTTCATAATAAATTAGCCCACTAACACAACAAAATTGATGCTGCATCACTCAATTAACTAACAATTTCACATATCATGGGCATGCCAAATTTCAAAAACTCTTCATTAGGCCTGTAAAATTAAGGCTGTCATTGAGTCGATGTGCAGGTTATTCCAGGCCATACATTCAAGCAGTTACAGATCTATAGCAACAACTGAGAAATCTATTGGAAGAATGAGGGAACTGGTAACTCCAAAAATTTTTTTTATCATGTATGACAATGCAACACCAATTCTAGACCATTTAGCATTCAGATTCGCAGGATGTGATATGAAACCACATCAGCAAGTTGCTCACTATTAAAAAAATAAACCTCTTGTTCCCTTAACTTTTGGAAGCTGAACTAAGAAATATATTAGAATTGAAGTGAACAGGGGCCCTTTCAATAGAGGCTGTAAGCACTACATGATATGGGCACACTGCAATTCCATCTTCGTACCGGCAACAATAACTCTTATTTCTTACCTGCATCCATTTTATTACTATCCTAATCATGATTTTTATCCATTTTACATGCAAAGTTTGGAGTTCTTCAACCGCCCACCATTATAGACATGGTTGAAAAACTTTACAATTTAAAGAGTTAGTTCCATAATTTGACACATCATTCCTTTTAGTCAATAGAATGATATGCAGTAATTACCTGAAAGTAATGAAAACAATTACTTTGACCAAAATGAAGGGGGGGGGGGGGGGAATACTCCATGTTCATGACTTAGTACAGTCCAATCACATCCGATTCTAGCTGCAAAGATTGAACGAGACTAACCTCAAATCACAACGAAAAGGGCCAAAACTAAACGTCTATAATTTTTTATGGCCCTATTTGTTACCAGAACAAAAGCAAGAAACAACATAATCCCACCCAATTGACGACACAAACCAGTAAACAATGCAAAAATTATAACCACCACTGTAAGTCTGCAACGAATAGTACCTAGCAAAAACAAAATAGCATAACAAAGGAGGGGGGGCATAGAAGAAATTACTAGCATTGCTGTGGCTGTCTCCCTGGCGTTGCCGTCGATACGAAGCATGGTACTGGCATCAGAGTAGAACTGATGCACAAACTCTGGCTGATTCTGAAGCACCTGGTAGTACTGCCCCACGAAGTAGGTCCCAACCTGAAAGCCACCCAAAACCCAGAACTGAGAGATTGAGATAAAGCAATCGATTTGATTAACCAAAAACCCACAAAAAAAAAAATGAAGGAAAAGGGGGCAGAGCAGGGAACCTGAGCTGCAGTGACCGGAATGGGAAAGGGCGTGGCCATTGAAGAAAACCCTTAGACCCTAAGATGAGAGGAGGTGTCCCCAATCAAAACCTCAGATCCGCAATGCCCCAGAAGATCTGGACATCACCACCACAAGCAGACTCCAGGTGAGTTCACAAACCAAGATTACACAGAGATCAGAGAGAGAGGGGGGGGAGGAGTTTAGAGAGAGAGACTGAAAAGTTTTAGAGAGAGAGAAACGCGGGGAGGTTTGAGAGAGAGTGTGTGTGTGTGTGTGTGTGTCTGTGAACCCTTTAGAGAGAGAGGGGTTTTCTTTGCGTTTGTGTTTGTGTTGCGTTCATGATATGAATCTTGTTTGCCGGAGCCAAGCAGCAGCTGCGCCTTTTCGCTTTTTCTTAGCCCTTGCCCACACAGCACCATGAAGCTCCACTCAATAAATAAATAAATAAATATATATATAATTAAAAATTAATTTTCCTTGCACAATTTTTTATTACCACAATTGTTTTTCTTTTCCTTTTTATTTTGCACAATAATTTCTTTTTCTTGTACAACTTGGATCTTGTGCAGTAAGTTTAACTTTTTTTTTCCTCTTTTTATGAAGTTTTTCGAACCTATTTGATAAACAAAAAAGAAAAAACTTCTATCACCGGAATGATTGGAAAAGTTGCCACAAAATATGTGCCATGATCAGTTAATGAATTTGTAATTTAATTAGCTCAAATTTCACTGAAATGTAATAATATTAGAAGTTCATTTATACATAAAATCACTTATTCTCTTCACACTTTTTATGTAAAAAAAATGTGATATGTTCACACCTACATATAATATTTCAATTATAATTTGAAATTTCAATTTAGTGAGCTAAACTTAAATTGGTTCTAAATTGGGTAACTAGTTAGTTGATTTGTTTAATTAAATCAATTATGGCCTACTAAATGGGGATGACGTAATAATCACATATTTATGTTAAAGAAAATAAGAAATAAGAGTAAAATGACATTATGATCTATAAAAATAATACTACATTCACAATTTAGCCATTGATTAAATTTCGCACATTATCTAAATCAGAGATTAAATTGTGCATGGAGTACATTTAAATTAAATATCATTCTACTCTATAAAATAGGATTTTGACTTTTGAATCTACTCTCGTCAAATTTAAACCAAGTCAAGTCTTTGAACTAATATGAACAAAAGTAAGAAATTTTGTGGAAATTAATTTTTTGTGTGCTTTAAACTATAAAAAAAAAATGAAATTGTGAAAATAAGTGATTTTGGTGAAAACGACACTCCACAATAAGATAATCGCACTTTTGTTTGTTATCGTGTTATGCATATATAAGGGTTGTGCTACCGCAAGTTTTGTAGTGAATTGACCACACCTTACAATGAGATTACTACACTCTTGTTATAATTATTTTATTGTGAAGAGTGGCTACTATATTATTACTTCCACTAGCCTAAGCTTTCTAATTAAATAATTGCACTTTACAATAAAATAATTACATTTTACTCTATTTTATTTCCATGTTATATATGCACAAGGGTTATATTATTAATGTTTTCGCTACACATTTTTTTTAGAAATAAAATCTCTAAACTAAGTCATTGGAAATGGGTTAGTGATAAGGGATTTGAATAATTTGTAATAAATTAAAAATTCATGTTGCCATTGTACAAAAAAAAAATCTCCAAACTTGAAAAGCGAAGGAAAATAGCAAGTAAAACAAATGTGAGATTTGATCCTAAGATTATGGTATCACCAATGCTGTTAAAATCGGATCGAACAATAAATTGGTATGAGTTCTAGTTCAGATTCAACTGTTTGAACCAATTAGTCGAATCAGATGATATTATATAAAAATTCACATGTAATAATATAAAATTTTTATGAAAACATTCATGAAATGTGAAAAAAATATATTGAATTTTTGAAAAAAAAAATGACTGGTTGAACGAGTCAGTTCAAATGGTTTTGATTGATTTTGTCTAATTTTGACTGATTTGAAATGGTCTAACCGTAGGTCCAGTTATAATTTATAAGGTTAAATTATAACTTACTGAGTGTATATCTGGTTCACATTTAAATCGGTCGGACCATCTAGTTCAGTTCTAACAACATTGAGTATCACTGAAAAGGTCTTGGTGCCATTTAAACTATAGTTCTTGAGTTGTACACATATTTTCCAATGAAATAAGTATACTCTACTAAATAATTATTTAATTAATATATTTGCAATGAAAACATTATAGTAAAGTATTATTTGTCATGTGTATCTAGAA
This sequence comes from Castanospermum australe, assembly GCA_019955255.1. Classification (NCBI taxonomy): domain Eukaryota; kingdom Viridiplantae; phylum Streptophyta; class Magnoliopsida; order Fabales; family Fabaceae; genus Castanospermum; species Castanospermum australe. Next base: position 246,890 of record NSJW01000371.1, on the reverse strand, counting down.
AAGACCATTCAACAATAAATTTACCAATAGATCTAGAAAAATGGTTTGAAAAATTCACGTATCAATCCAACAAACATCATGTTACTCATTTCAAAATTTTGCAGCAAACTAAAAAATTGTATGTTGAAGTTATGGTAGGAAACTTTAAACTTTCAAGGTGCCAAATATTTTAATGGCAAATGTTACAGCAATATTTTAATGGCAAATGTTACATGCTGCTGAGCAGAATATCTAATTGAATGTGTGACTTTTAATGAACAAAGAAAGAAGTATTAGAAATATAAAACAATTTATATATTTTTCACCTAAGAGCTTAAGCCGTTAAAATAGTTAATTCATAACATGGTATGAGAGCTTTTATGACCAAGTGGTTAGGAGTTCAATCTTTGCCACCTCCATTCTTCACATTAAGTTGAATTTAGCACAATATAAAATGAGTATGTGCATTGTTCACACTTCAAACTCAAAGAGTTTTTGTGTAAAAAGACGTGTTAGAAATATAAAACTATTCATATACTTTTACCTAGTAGTTTAAACTTTTGGGATAATTGATTCATGATAAGAAGCAACATGTAATCAATGTTAGCATTAGCATAAATGTTAACACAAAAACTAACAACATTTTGGCTAAGCAGATCTTTTGATCAAAACTTGGAGGAAATAATTTATAAACAAGAAGAAATGAAAAGGAATTCCTCAAAGCAAACTGAAGCAAAAGTGCATCATGGTATGTACACAGGCATCCCATTCTCATTTCTTTTGCACTATTTGTGAACATCTTAGAGCCTTCCCCAAATTGCTATTAACCTTTTGAACATTTTTGTGAGAGAGAAGACCAATTCAAACTCCATCTCCAAGTCTGCAGCAACTGCAGCAACAACTCCTATTAGTTAGGCGTTAGTTTTGTACCTTTCAAAGTTCCAAATGTTTGAACATTCCTCTGTAAACTCTGTTATATATACTTCACCCGTGTACAATTAATTTGAATGAAATACAACACTGTTCTGCATACTTGTAGCAGCTTTTATAGTTTTCCTTCAGCCAAGCTTACACGCATTGCCCTTCTTTCTAATTCCTGAAGTGCATAATTTACAAAGAAAGCAGTGAGCAAAATCACAATCTCCTGTCCACACAAACCACAACCAGTACAAGAGAGTGAAGAGATGAAGGAGTAAAATGCCACTTCATTCAAAGATGCAAGGGCGGTTTCCATTTCTGATTTGGTTGAATAGCAAACAAAGCCATAACCGCATGACCTTCCGGTTTCCCCACCGTACAAGACCCTAGCTGCAACCACATTTCCATATTCTTGAAAAGATCTTGTCAGGCTCTCAGAAGTCATTGACCATGACAAGTTCCCAACAAAACGCTTATGCTCAGTTTCAGGGTACAATTGTTCTTTTGGTTTTGGTTTGTTGGAGAAGTTCACCCACAAGGTTCGGCCCAAGAATGAAGGAAAGAAAAAACCAGGTTCATCTTTCAAGTCCTTATCGCATTCCTATTAGCAATTTTTATCCACAAAAAAATTATACTTTAATCATTCCCCCATAAGCCTCACCTAGTCGCTATCAATTTAATCACTAGGGACATTTTGTAGAAAAAAAGAATCACAAACGACAGTTCTCCCTTCTTGTATACATATGAAACAAAACAAGGAAGCCTTTTGTTTGTCTTTATATACTCACATTTCCTTTGGTTATGCAACTATTAGATGTCAAAGCATTCAAATAAGAATTCAATTGTAATGTACCACATTTCATCCTCTTTTGAAGTCTTCCTCTTGGAATATAACGTGTCAAAACCTTGATAGAGTTATTTGTTTAGTCATTTTTTCCTTTGTTCTGCATGCAAGACAAGTTACGCATCATGGACTGAGAACTTTAAGCATAGGAAGAACATACAAAATTCAAATCTATTCTATCTGAAATATTCTCGATTTTATATTTTAAATGGCCAAAAAACACTTAAATCATTCCACTTATACACACTAATATGCCCAGCATCAGCACCACCCTTATTTATATAAACAAAACCTTATTGAAATAATTTTCATTCATATCATCCATTATGCATCGTGCCAGTGCAATGGTATATGCACAACACACCATCACATACTAATCTCCCTATCCAATTTAATTACTAATAACTGTAACATGAACTACTTCAGACAAACATCATCTGAGAAGCCACTCACATCTATATTGGTATTGACCCCAGATAAAATAGAAGAGTGAGGATCCTCTAAAGGGAAGCTAGAGACAACAACTTTTCCCCTAGCTCTTCCAGTTTCTAGATATCGAAAAGCCTCAATTACATTGCCAAAATGATATGGGCTTGTGGGATCAATCACAGGTTTGAGATCTCCTCTTTCCAAATATGGCCTAAGCTTTTCCAAGGCTTCCCCAGACACTACCAAGCTTGAATAAACAGCTCTTGGATGCGATGGAGGCCATGTTATACCAGCTATTGCTGCATCATCCTTTGCTACAACAACAGACTTCTTGCAGTCACCTGAAAATTTCAGAGCATGGATTAAATTGTATATAAAAAAAGAAAGCACAATTATGATATAATGCAAGCCATCTGACTAAAAATGATATATAGCAACTCAGACAGGCAGTCTAGTTGGCAACTTGGGTAACCAAATTGAATAAAGACCAAAGAGGCAAGAAACATTTCTTAATCTTAGAAAAACTGGCAGTAAGATGCATTTCAACATTTCCTTTGAAGAGAAGTAAGTATCTTCAGTGTGACAGGGAAAAGTGCAAAATGAATAGGAGCTTAAAAGTTATATGCATCTAATTTACTTCCTGCAGTCTATCCTTCATCCGTGCCTTTCAACAAGTAAACATTGCACTTACAAATTTACAATGTTTTGATATTAAAAGTTACCAGACTTCTACATATACATGCGTAGGATCTGGATCTGTCTAAGGTACAACTGTATACACTTCAATGCACCACATAAGGAAAGATACTATTGTAAGAGAGTAATTATGAAGCACTTCAATCACATCGAAACTGTTATTGAATTTCAGATGAAGAAACTTACCAACCGTGTCATATAGAAAATCAAAGCGCTCCATAATGTCTTCATATTTAGTCTTTGTATAGTCGACCACTTTGTCAGCACCCAACTGCTTTACAAATTCCACTTTTGGGGTGCTAGTTGTAGCCACAACATAAGATGCTCCATACAAATGTTTGGCTAGCTGAACAACCAAAGTTCCAACACCACCTGCTCCACCAACAACAAAAATTGTCTGACCCTTCCTAAAACCTGTAATCATGAAACCCTCCATTGCTGTCTGAACTGCCAAAGGCAAGCTGGCAGCCTCCTCAAATGAAAGGTTTTTTGGTTTTCTTGCAACCAAGCTCTCCTCCACAACAATGAATTGCGCCAGAGTTCCAAGCTGCTTTAGTTTTTTTCCCAGTGTTGAAATCTTGGATGTTGCCATAGACCTCATAACCTATATCAAAACTTGTAACATCAACACCTTTTCCTATCACGACACCAGCCATGTCACAGCCAGGAACCAACTGCATAAATCCTGGTACATATCAGTATCTCTCAGATTTAATCATTATACTGGCAACAAGTAAGGAAAAACAGTTAATATTCTTAGAAGTAAGCATCCATTTAAAGAAGCTACACTGAAGCACAAGAGTATAGTACTTCAATTTCTGAAAATAGGTGACTTATGCAACAAACAACTTGTTGAGAATCTTGAAACGAAGAATGCCTAGCTAAATCTTGCAATCCACACAGTCATTGAATTACTTTGGAATTAGATGTAGGAATCAACACTTCCCTGGAAGCTCAACAGATTTGATGATTTAATAATAAATAAAAAGAAAAATGAACTTTAGGTTTTTGGCCTAATTTAATCCTCCCCTTCTATTTTAAATTCATTATTTGCGAAATTTATGCATACTCTTCCTGCAACTCTGCCCAAAAAAAATTGTTCTTCAAACTGGCAAGCCCATATGACTTATCGGTCATTTATGTATTTATATATATATACATTATAAAACCTAAGCCAAATAAAGTTTATCACTTCTAAATATCCCAACACGGCCAAGAAATCTGATTTAATTTGTATTACATCCATAAACCATCACATGGTTGATGGTAAAACAAAACAGGTAGCAAAGTTTCGGAAGATAACTCATCATGCACTAGCCTACTAGTCCTCAAGAAAAAATGTTACCCACTTATGAGCATGTCATTGCGACTTAACAAGTGGCTACCAAGATGTTGTGACACATGCAAAATTGTCTTCTGTAATGAATTATGGTTTCATACTCACAGGAAATTCAGAAGGAAAGATGGGGCGTAGACGCCTTTTGAAATCAATAGGATTCAAAGCAGCAGCTTGAACTTGGACAAGTAATTGGTTATGCTGCGGAGTAGGATAAGGGAAATTCCCCAACTTAAGGACTTCCTTAGGACCATATTCCTCATAGAACCAAGCTTTCTGCATTGTCATATTGCAAATTAGAATTTCCCCTCTAGAATTTCTTTAGACAATTAGACCTATCCACCACTGGATTAAGTTGATGGTTGAGCCAAAAACACAGAGAGCAAAAGAATATATTAGAGAAACAAAAGTACGTGTTTATCTTAGAGAATTTTTTCTAAGGAAGGCAATGAAAGCAACAAACTACCTTCCAGGTGAAAGCTCAACTACTAGTCAATGCACAATAAAGAAATTGAAATGGAAGCTTATGTCTATCTGCTTACCTCTGACTAGTAGAGAAACAAATCACTGTGGCATGTGAGGCCAGTAGGTTTCTAAATTGCCTTATTTCGTATTTTGCCTATGATGCTGAAGCTGAAATGTAGTTATGCAGGTGGGAAAAAATGAACATAATACTAAGATGAGCCAAAAGCATAAAGTAGGTAGCAACATAAGATACATACTCGAAGAACTAACATAGCTAGTAGCTGCCAATGCGAGCATTGAAGAAAAATAGCATAAAGTTGAACTGCTTCAGATCTGCCATCGATCAAAATGAAATGAACACGCCGTTGCCGGTGATCGAACCCAGGTCGCCCATGTGACAGGCAGGAATATTCACCACTATACTTCTACGACTTGGTGTTGGTGGTCGTTTTTGGTCTTATTTATAGCATTAACTTTTATAGTCCGTTAGAGGCTACACATAAAGGTATTATCCCCTCCTTTTCATGTAAAATAATTATAAATCTTCCTTAGTCTTAATGAATTAGTTTAATAATTCTTTTAATTACTTAACAGATAAAAATATTAAATGCATTTTAGATTTCTAAAACAATAAATACTCATAACTTTATTTAAACAATTAAGAGGATGTTTAGAGGATATAATATTATCTTTTTGTAAATTCTATCCCTTTTTCTAATAAGATTTAATGAGATTATTCGATTCACAATTTAAATTGAATAACCTTTTTTATTTAATTTAAATTGAATAACTAGTACCCTCACATAATACTCTTTGTGGTTGTAATTCTCTCAAAAGAAAACATGTGTCACTCCATTTAAAACCTAGAAAAATAGATTTGATTTAAGTTAAATTGATTTAATTTGATTTAAAAATCATTTTTTTCATGCTTAAAAATCATTATAGAATTAAATTAATTCTTATTTTATAACCTTGCAAATAAAAAAATTCATTTATAAATAAAATTAATTCCTAAAATTTATGGTTCCAAACAGACTCAGAAGTCCTATCAAGTTTGAAAGTTTTGACAAATAGATAGAAATAATTTTGGATTTCAATAATTAGTCTCCTTTAACTTTGGAAATTGTTCAAGGGGGTAAATGATGTAGTTTGGTTTAGTTTCAAACGCAGAAGTAAATCTAAGAGACCTTGTATAGTTTACAAACTTTTTGTATCACGGGGATCTTATTTGTTTTATCAGAAAAAAAAAACATAGAATTATTATATAATCAACCAGGGGTATTCATAATAAAACAAAACCATCTAAACCAAATTGAAAAGCCAAAAGTCAAAATTAATCAATTTTATTTGATTTTCCTTTTATGCAAACCAATTAGTTTGGTTTTCATATATGAAACCAAACCAAACTCATATATATATATATATATATATATAAAATTACATATTTATAGATAATTTAATTTTAATTTAATTTTGTTTTCATAGAATCTTTAGGTCAATTTGTTGTTTATATCTATTAGATTATGTTTTTATTTAACATTTTAAAGCTAATTTGTTATTAATTGAGTCATGAAAAGAAATTTAAGTTAGATATGATTTTTTTAAGAAAAAAAGTAGTTAGCCAAAAATTGATTGGAACAAACTAAACCAAATCAATTGAGAATGATTTGGTTTGATTCGATTCTTCAATTATAAAACAACACCAATTTGTTATCAATATAAGAAAATTGATTGATTTGATTTTGATGACTTTTTTTTTTCGAAATCAAACCAAATCAAACCAAATCGCGAATACTCCTAGACCAACTATTTTGAAACAAAGTTCTCAAATATGATATTTTAGGAGAATTATCTTTCATATAACTTTTCTTATGCAAGCGAAGAAAATATCATTTTTCTTTCTATGAATTTAATAATATATTTGACAAAAGAAACATGCTAATTTGTCTTTTTGTAAACTGATAGATCCATTTCATTTTCCTGTTTGTTTCTTGTAATTCAAAATCATACAAAAATCACTTGAGACCCATGTTAAACTGGCCAAAAACCTCTCCAAGCTTCATCAACCCGTCTGATTTTAGTAAATCAGTTTGACTAATTTAATGTGATTTATGAACACCTTGAAAGAAAAATCTTAATATTCACTTTTATTCATTTTTAATTAGTTAATCCATCTTCATGACCTTTTCACTTGAATTTCTCAATCACTATCCTATTCATTGATTCATTAGTAGAACAATTCATGTTTAGAAATCAAATATTTTATAAAATTAACAATATACATGAACATGAACAATATACTAGAAGTTGGGAGGAAACCACTTCATGTTCATCGAATTTCTTCTGTACAAGCACGAGAAAGAAAAAATCACCAAAATGAAATGGGGCAAAAAGAGAAAACCATAAAATAAAGGGAAAGAATAAAAGGATGAATTTAACATGTGAAGTTAATAGATTAGATAACATATAAAAATATAATTTTAATGAATTTAATTGTTAAATTATACTTAATTATAGTGTTAATCAAACAGTAAATATTTTCGCCAACTTAAAATTTTGACACTTTTTTATGTTACTTCAAAATCATATTTGATAATTAAATATAATATACATTTAATTAACAATATGTTATTTTCAAAATAAAAAAACCAATAGAACTTATTAATTATATTCAAAGATTAAGTAATTGATACTTTTTAATATTACTATTTAATCATACTTAAATATTCAAAGTGATATGCTTTTAACCATGTTATTTACAAAAAAAATAAAAAATAAACAAACACTATGACTTATTAATCATAGTTAAATATTATAAAAAAAAAACTACAATCTATTAATCATAGTTAATGATTAAATATGATATAAAGTTAATTAGAATTTTTTCTTTATCTCTCTTTCTTTTTTCTTATACACTTTGAATTGTTCATATTCTTAAATATAAAAAACATTGACATGGTATGCAAAAATACTTTAAAATACATCTTACATTTCAACATTGATAAAAAAAAAAAGAAATTTTTGTTTTTTTATAAAATATAAATAATTGAGGAATTCGATAGTAATGTATGAATTGGTTATAATTAAATTTTTTAATTTCTTATCAATTTGTATCGCTTACACTTTATTTTTTAATATATATTCTATATATATATTAGAGAAATAAAATTTTAATTTATTTAAGAAACTGAAATTAAAAAGTAAATATATATAGTTATTTCTCTTTAATTTAAGCGTATAATATAACTATTTATCTTCTTCAAATTTTAACATTATTTATTAATTATTATATGTTGATAAAAATAACTCAAGAAAAACAATGAGATAATATATATGTTCATCTAAATTTCTAATGGTCAAGTCTTTTTTTAATATTTTGTCTCTTCTTGTTTTAATCATTATTATCAAGTTGGACACAACTTTAACATGGATACTTGGGTGTTGCTTCTTTATTTTTAGAATATTGATTTTTTTGGTAATTTTTAAAATTTTATTAATTAATAATTATATAAAATAAAATAAATAATTAATTAATTTATATTAATTTATTCGTACTAAAATAAATAAATACTAAAATAATTATGAAAAAAATTTAGAAGAATAATCAAAATGGACAGCGTCCTATGAAATTGCCTATGTTCTCTTTTCTTTTATTATTGCAACAAAAATAAAAGAAAGCTTATTTTGATAAGATACATGCATGGTAGCTGCTAATTAAATAATACATAAGTAGAGGAGGTTGTTTAACACATGAATCTATTTGAAATTTTAATATTTGTAAAATACAGGCATTAGAAATTATTTTTATATTAGAATAAAGATTAGATTATTTTTGACTAATTAAAGGGTTTGATTTATGAATTTATTTCTTAATTTAAAATCATAACCTATTAATAACTTGAGATAATAAATACATACAACAACTAAGATTCTCATCAAGCATTTAAATCTTCTTGTTCTTTTTTTCTATTCCCAACCTATCCCTTTAATTAAGTGCTGACAATTTAACAAAAAAATATATTTCTCTTTTAATTAACATTAATTTCTTTTTAAATTTAATTTTTTTTACTGAGTTGTTAATATTTATTTGGGAGAGGACAGGAAAAGAAGACAAAAGATTTAAATCTTTACATCAATATTATTTACTATATAATCATTGTTTATTGAAATTAACTGTTAAACTATTTTTTCACATAGTAGAGTCAAACTCCATATGTCAATTCAAACCGTTATTGTTCTTTTAAAAAAATATATGAGAATAATAAATATGAAAATTGAAAAAAAAATTAGAAGATTAAAAATTGAGAGGAAAAAATGTTAAATAGAATGAAAAAATAAAAAAAACAAGAAGAAAAAAAATTATAGAAGACCAATTAAAAAATCTGATCCATAGACTTTTTCTTTTTAAAATTTAAAAATATGACCTATCAACTACATAAGATAATAAATATATTATATTTAATATTCATATTAACATTATTTAGTACTAACCATTATTTATTAGAGTCAAATGTTAAATTACATGTCTAAAAGTTGCATGTCTAATTATTTGAAATTTTGTAAAAGGAGGAAGACCCTATAAAAAATATCCTGATGAACTTGATGTCATGCTTGACAAAAGGATGCCTTTTAAAAAAAAACGTCAAGCAAAATAATATTCTATCTCCTGGGGAGAAGGAATACATGTTTAAGCAAGTTTGTACTAACGAAGCGATGATGCTATTATTGATGCTTTTTATGAAGATAAAAATTAAAGGTACTCATAAAATTGATTTTGAACACCATCACCTGTTCTGGATTTTGAAACCATAAACTCATATTGAAAGTGGGAGTACCAGTTATGCTTCTTAGAAATATAGACCAATCTAAGGATTGTATAATGGTTCAAGATTACAAATAAAAAGACTTGGCACTCACATTATTAAAGTTAAAATACTTTCGGAAAAAAATATTGGAGATAGAGTTTTCATTCCAAGAATGACATTAATTCTCTATAATTATTCTTTGTGTAGTTTCAATTAATTAGATTTGCTAGAGTATCTATCTAAACAACATTTGTAAGAGAGATTACTGCTTGCAATTTTTGAAATTAATGAGGGATTTGAATTTGGTTGTATTTATTAGGTCTTATGTATAATTGTTTGTATAATGCTATTTCACTATTTTCATTTTCACCTTTCTTTGACCCATTTTATTTTTCTCATTTAATATATGATTCTTAATTCCCAATCCCTGACTTACATGCACAGACAAACATCATGTATGTTACTTTGAAGTTTTACGTGGTATGTTTTAGCTTTAGTAGAAGAATGGAACGAGACTATACTATATGATGGATTAATTGATGCTTTTTCTTTCACAAAATAAAAATACACATACATGACTTATATTGCCATAATTCACCATATCGATTTCATTGGTGGGCATTGCTTCAAACACCATTCCACCATTGTCTTTGTCCTTAATTTCTTAATTATATAGAATAAAAATAACTACGGGTGCAAAGATGGCTTGAATGATAATGCACTTGTGAAATGTTCCAGTGTTAATACTTGCATAATGTTGATAGCTTCCCTTAACTGATTATGGGTATAACATTATTTTGTTGGAAAAAGAAGATCTGCATTATTACGTAACATTGTTACTATCTTAAAAAAAGTTATGATAATCACTTCAAATTATTTTTTTAGCAATGATATTAGATTTTTTGATATATTATTTTTTGATATTATTTATTTTATTTATTATATAATATATTATATTTTTCCGTTCATCGCACGGGTGTTAATCTAGTGGTTATAATATTAGTGTTTTTGCTATGTGTTTTGTTTAGAAAGAAAATATCCAAACTAAGCCATTAAGAATAGACTAGTGACGAAGGGTTTAAATATTCTATAATAGATGAAACATCAGTGCTTTCTGATGCAAGAAAAGAAAAACAAAAAATCTCCAAACTTGATGAGAAGAGGAGGAAAATAGTGAATAAAAATGAGATAAATGTGGGATTTGATCCCAAAATTAAGAAGACATGTCAAAAATATAAAATTATTCATATATACTTTTATCAACAGTTTAAATTTTTAAAATAATTGATTTATAACAAGAAGCAACATGTAATCAATATTAGCGTTAGCATAAATGTTAATATAAAATCTTACAACATTTTGGCTCAGCAGATCTTTTGATCAAAAGCGGGAAGAAATAATTTATAGACAACAAGAAATGAAAAGGAATTCCTCAAAGCAAACTGAAGCAAAAGTGCATCATGGTAGGTACAGAGGCATCCCCCTTCTCATTTCTTTGGCACCATTTGTGAACATCTTGGAGCCTTACCCAAACTGCTATTTACCTTTTGAATTTTTTCCTTCAGCCAAGCTTACACGCATTGCCCTTCCTTCTAATTCCTGAAGTGCATCATTTACAAAAAAGCAGTGAGCAAAATCACAATCTCCTGTCTACACAAGCCACAACCCAGTACAAGAGAGTGAAGAGAAGAAGGAGCAAAATACCACTTCATTCGAAGATGCAAGGGCATTTTCCATTTCTGATTTCGTTGAATAGCAAACAAAACCATAACCGCGCGACCTTCCAGTTTCCCCATCATACAAGACCCTAGCTCCAACCACATTTCCATATTCTTGAAAAGCTCTTGTCAGGCTCTCAGAAGTCACTGACCATGACAAGTTCCCAACAAAAAGCTTGTGCTCTGTTTCAGGGTACAAGGGTTCTTTTGGTTTTGGTTTGTTGGAGAAGTTCACCCGCAAGGTTCGGCCCAAGAACTCCTGAGAAGTTTCACTTGCAGAGTTTAGCATGCAGAAGGATTATATAGAGCAGGACAAGCCAATTGAACACAGCATGTGAACAAATGCAGGACAAGGGAAAGAGGTAGTGATTCTTACTCTTCCATCAAGATTTTCTATTACTGCATTGCAATCTTCAATGCAACTCATTGTCACAAATGCAAAGCCTCTGCTTCTTCCAGTTTCCCTGTCGTAAAGAACCTAAAGATATATATATAAATCATTAACATTGCTGAAAATTAGGGAATGCATCACATCCAGGGTATAATCAAATCATAGAATGCAATTTGGATTAAAAGACTTGCAAGTTTGAGAGATTTGATACTTCTAATTTTCTTTTTACATAAAGTCACCAGCAGTGCTTTTCACTAACTAATTTCTATAGTTAATGTGTCTAGCAATTTGATTTCTCTTTTTCTAGCAAATACCTTAAAATCTGTAAACATGGGACCAAAACATCAGTAAGAAAATCTCTCACTGAGTTGCAAATTTAGTTGCATTATTACATATTAGACTTGTGTTTCCACTCAACAACATCATTACACACATTATAAAGGGGGAGTGGAAATGTAATTACTAGAAGCTCCCAAGAAAGAAAGGAGTGCTTATTGATCAGCAGAATGAGACTAATGAGACAATGAATATGCAGAAATTGGAAAAAAGAACATTAGCAGAAAGGTTGACATCTCCCCTCCATCCCCACCCCTAAAAGAAGCAATAGAAAAAGAAAATAGAGAGGAAGAAAAATGAAGGCATAAAATTGTTAAGGCATATATCAGGAAGTTGAAGGCTCTATCATATTGTATGTCACTCTAAGAAGTTATGAAATAATATAAAGTAATGATCATGCCGCTGCTGCTGCTTCTGATCATATTAAGACAAACTGTTCTGCTTACCATTAAGAAAAGGTTCAAGAAGAAATATGATCCCTGAGGCAACATCAAATCCATCCATAACTACTACTCCAAAACAATATAAAATAATTAATTGAATAAGAAAATCCAACAAAATCTATTTCAGACTTCAGAGATTTTTAGAAAAATTCCATTGCCATTGACACATGCATCCCATGAAAGACATACGACTCATCTCACCTTAATCCAATTCCTTTCCAATTCTTTTAGAGTAAACATCCATATTGACTAGCAGCCAAGAATAGGCCAAAAGCCAAGACACATACTATGCAATCATTAGTTACACACCCAATACCAGAAAGCCATTCAATAATTAAAACACACCAATCACCATGCAGAAACAACGGGGTACAGAAATATATAGTTCATAATAGTAGAACCTCAAAGCAAGATTACTAAACAAGTAGTAATTTCAAATCAAAGAAATTTAAAAATTTACTCCTATCGATACCATCTTTAGTTCTAATGGGTCCAATCCAAGCTACTTAATTGGTGTATGAAGATCATGTTGGGAATATTATCTTAAAAACTTAAAATAAATTTAATACTTACTTTATTTAGTAATTAGGGTACTGATAGTATATAGAATTTTCCTTAAATAAATACCTCAATTAGTTCAGCACTGCCATATTCTTGGATTATCCCTGCAAGTTGTGCACTGTCAACACTATAAGGCAAATTCCCGAAGTAAAGCTTAGTGCCGACAGAGGCTTCAGTAGTGTCTTCTTCTGCTAACACTTTCCCTCCCTTGTCTTCTTCCTCCTTCTCTTCAACTAAGCCAGCATCGACCTCATCATCAGCCACTATCACTTCTTCTTGTGCAACAGCAGCAGAAATCCTAGGCACCCACAGCTTGTGAGAAATGGCACCGATGGACAGAGGCTCCACTAAGCAAGACTGTGACACAGATGCTAACATGCGGTTTGAGAATACTGCCATGGGAGGATCTAAGGAGCAGTTCTTGTAACGGAGACATTTGACAGCGTTTATGGAAGAAGAAAACGAGGAGGATATGGCGACAGCAGCTGTGGCAGCCATGGTGATGGTGTCAGTGCAGCACCGATGGGGCTGAACTACTACAAATTTGGCTTTTCAAGTTAGATACGAAGAGAGAGAGAAAGACGGGTTGTAAAAGCTGCTTAGGCTGAGGTGGATAGATTGTGTCCAGTGATATAGCTAAAGAGAGATATGTCAGGGATAAGACGAGTTGAGGCTGAATAGAATTTGACACTATTCATGTGTCTTTTTACTACAGTGATCATTGCCCAGGTGTGTTAATTTTTTTAAAATAAATAATTTATACTTATAATTTTATTTAGTTTAAATTTTGATTATTATAATTTTTTAATTTTTATTTATTTAAATTTTAATTTTTATAATTAAAATATTAATTTTATATTTTTTATTTATTTAAATTTTTATTTTTATTTATTAAAATATTAATATTTATTTTTTATAAAAAATTAACTGTTATAATTTTAAATTATTAAATTATTATTTTTTAAAAAATTAAAATTTAAATAAATAAAATTATAAAGATTGATATATAAGAAATAATCTTATAAAAATTAAAATTAAAATTGGTTAATATTATAGAGATTAATTATTTATTTTAATCTTATTTTTTAATAATAATTTTTTTTTAATTTTTTAAAGATGTAGATAACATTAACTTAATATTTTAAAAAATTTTAACATTAATTTAACTTTTTAATTATGAAAAATAATATCAAAATTATCTTTTGAGAGATTAAATTAATATAATTTATATAATTGAAGAACTAAATTTATGTTAATTTTATGTGATTAAGAGATTAAATGATGTTATTTTTTAATAATTAAAAAATTAAATTAATATTAATTTTTTTAAAAAAATTAAAATAATAATACTTTTCATAATTAGTTAATTAAATAGATGTCAGAATTTTTTAAATGATCAAAATAATTATACTTTTATCTTTGAAATACTAAAAAACAGAGTTACTCTTTTTTCTAAGTTATTGATCTCAAGAGTTGTTAATTATTTATTAATTATTAATTTTATAATAAATATTTGAAATTTTTAAAATGAACCTTGAAGAATCTTGTCAAAAGCTTTTAAGAAATTATTATCAGAGTATATTATTTTATATTTTATTTAATTACATAATTTTAAAAATGTATATAAATGTAAACCTCTTTTAAATTATAAAATAATACTTTTTAAAGTTTACATAAGCTTCTCTTAATTTTTTTATAACAAATCTTATTTGTTGCGGAATTTTAAGAATTTGTATAAACTTATCTTAAATTAGGGTTTGTCTTGGCACCCTCACGTCAAACTCAAAATAAATAACATCCACACATTTTAGCTATGCTGGAAAGAGAGTGAAAAAAACAAAAGGGATGCAGGGAAAGAAAGTGAGAGAAATAGGAGAAGGAAATGGAGAGAGAAAAAAGATAAAAATGAGTAGGTAGACATAGGTTAAGTTAAGTTTAAGATATTTTTAAATCAGACTTACTTTAATAATATACTGGATTTAAAAAAAATTCTTATCCTAACATAACTTGATCCATATGATTCAAATAAATTTGGTTAAGTTGGGTTAAGTTTAATTGATTTTGCAAGTTGAATATATAAGAAATTTTTTTTATCTATTTAAATAAAAGTTACAAAATCAAATTATACGCATACATAAGTTTTAAATGATATAATTATACTACATAAAATTTAAATATAAATACATAAATTACATAATAATTATTGGAGTCGAAACACTTTTATTTTGAGAGTTACCATCAATATTTGAAGTCAAATAATTAGTGTATTGTAATTAATTTTGAAAGTCATATTGATCAACCGTTCATCAAGTAAGTAATAAATATTTAACAATCACACCAAACAAGTTAACATGCTAGCATAATGCTTGCCTTAACCTTTTATTCTCAAACAAATTAACCCAAAACTAAAGAGAAAACATTCATCTAAAATACAAATTCATATATTTTAGTACAAAAAAATTAATTTAAATCCCATTAAAAATTTAAGATTAAAACTTATAAATTTAAAAATTCTAAAGGTTAATTGAATTAGTAGAAGGAAAAAAATTTCATAAAATTTCAAAAATAATGAATTAGGTTAGATTGTGTGTGTTTAAAAAAAATTTTAATCCGTAATTTAACCCATCTTTTGTGAATTGAGAAATTTCAAACTCAGCTTGTGAACTCGAACCAACTCTCTATGGGTTGGGTTGGTGATATCATGGATAGACTTGACATAGTAGCCACCCCAAAATTGGAGAGAGAAAAAGGGACCATATCGAAAAAGTAAAAAGCAAATTGGAAAGAGATGGAAAAAGAAGGAAAAATGAAAAGAGAAAACAACATAGAGATGAGGCATGTTTTTATCTTGTTCTTACAAGGTTTTGCTCAATAATGTTAAAATTAAATTAAACAGTGAATTGATAAGATTTTTAATTTAGATTTAATTGAACTGATTGATTGAATCATATAATACAATAATATGAAGTTAAAAATTATTAAATTTTTTGATAAAATAAAATAATAACTGATTGGTTGAATTAGTTAAACTAATCGATTCAAACAATTTTGATTAGTTTTATATGATTTTGATCAATTCAAATTAGTTTAATTATAAATTTAATTATAAAGATAAATCATAACTAATTGAGTATCTAGTTTATAATTAAACTAATTAGACCGTCCAATTCTAAAATTAGTGGTTTTTCTACCCCAAATAATTATATAGTAAAAATTATTATTTATTTCTTTAATATTATATATATTATTATTTTTTATAAAAACATTAGAGAGAAAAAAAGAGAGAGAGGAGGATAAAGATAAAAATAAGTAATTACTTTTATAAAAATGTGTTTTGGTTAATTTAGATATACATACACAAAAAAAATACAATAGCTCATAAAAATCTAAAATAAATTAAAAATAAGCACTCCTTCCGTTGCTTTTTATATATTGTTTTAGAAAAAAAAATTATTTGATTTTATTTGTTATTTTAAAAAATAAAGAAAGTATTAATGAATTTTTTTTAATTTTATTTTTAATATTAATAAAGTGAGAGATAATTAGTGAAATGACCCCTAAACTATAAAATCACACCTTAAAAAATTTTCATAAATTTGTCTTAATTTTTTAATAAATTATTATCATTGTCACCATTTTCATCAAGATTAATGATTTGACCTCATAAAATTTGTCAATGAGTTAATGCATTTTTTTTTATAAGTAAACTCACAATCACAACTTAAAATGTTGACCTAATGATTAAAAAGGTATATTTTCTATCTTAATTATTTAAATTTAAACCTTCACTAACACATCAAGTCAATATGAGGGTTGTATCCTTAAAATTGCCTATAGAAAAACTTGCTCTAAGTTTACTTAAAAAAAAAACTACTTTCACCGAAAAAGAAAAAACTTTGACAACCATACTTTTTACACTATTAGATTTATTTATCTTAAAAATTTATATAAAGTCATCTTAATAATTTTGGCATAAATCTACATACAATCCAACACCTTTACATATTTATGATCTCTTATTATTTTTTTAAAAATTATTCATTATATATTTTTCTTAATAAATACGTTTGGATACTCATAATTTTTTTTAAAGTATTGATAGTTTGATTTTTCATTAAATATTTATTAAATATTAATTATATTTTATAAACTTTAAACATAAAATTCTTTTAAACATATCTAGTGTAAAATTATCCTTTTACATCACACTACTCAACTTATGACATATCAATAATAAAATTTTCGCAATTTTTCATTAATATCGGCATCTTAAAAAAAAAATATCATAACATTAATAATTGAGAAAGGTTACTTGTTTGGTTTCCTAATCGGATACCCGCCCGCCCATGAAACCGATCCAATTCATTCATGCTCGTTCCACCAGCAAACCCCCAGTCAGGGTTTTACCTTCGAATTGATGTGGCGCAGAGCTGGACCCAGCTGCCTCCGTCGGCTCTCGACGGCGGCGCGGCGGAGGCACGTGGAGGACGAAGGAGACTGGCTTTACTCATCGGAGTGGTGGGGCACGGCGTTCGACGGCCACACCGTTCTCCGAGCAACTTCCGGCAAACGAAACGGCGTCGTCTCCGTCGTTGCATATCCATCCTCCAGACCCGTTAGTTCCCTCAGTTTATGAACCACTTTAGTTTATTCAACGCCGTTTCCCTTAAAGATTATCTTTTTTCAATACCCTTTGGCATTATGTAGAGGATTCAACATTGAACTTGGGTTGCTGCTTGCAGAGTAAAGTTCACTGGTCAAAAATGGAAGCATGGCTGCAGCAGAGGGATGAGGAGGTGCATCCAGGATGTGGGCATGGAGAGCATCTGCTGGTGCTTGGATATCAATGGCGGGTGCTTCGTTTCAATGATGATACTCGCCAAAGCACCGCAAAAGTAATGGCCGCTTACCGGAAAAACAAGCCAGATTCTGTCTATCTTATGCAACAGCCACATTGCTTGGCTGTTCCATGTACATTTCTTAACCATTGTCTAACATTAAATTTTTTTTTTTTAAAAAAAATTGTAATGGGGATGTGTTCTTATTTGCCAATATCTCCTAGGGTTAGTAACTTAGTATTTAGTAGTGATTGATTTTATGCCATGCTGTAGGACTGTAAGATTAAAGCAACTGCTAGGAACAATGCAAGTTCTGTGCATTATATCATTATATGTTTAAATTAACTCATTTCAGGGTTAAGTATCAAATTTGAGCAGCATTTACATGGCTTGAGAAGGACTTTGAGCACCAAAATAAGTTTTATGCTGTGCTTAATCATACAATTAAATCAGAGGAATCTTCTTCAGATACACTGTTAGATTGTGTCTGCATCTTTGCGTCTGTGGGAAGTTTCCTTGGTATCTAGTATCTACTGTCTATTGATAGGCTCCTGCATGCAATTTCGCCTTTGGGAAACAAATCAAACTATGACTTTATTAGTTGTCTAGTTATGTTCTTGAGATTCTGCTGCCTACCTTTTTGTGCTCTTAGAAAACTTATTTTCTTCTGTCACTCCTTGAATAAGATCTGTTTCATGCTCACCACTCCATTGATTTGGGCCATTGATAGTTGTTTCCATATGACATTTTAGATCTTGGAGTTTTTTCTGGTGATGTAAATTACTAGTAAATTCTAAGGAACTTTTTCTGTCATGGTTCTTGATTTGTTATTTACTGATCCTCTGTCCTTGGAGTAGCTTTTCAGTTCATGTTCAATTGAATGTGAAGTATTCTGATGATTTATTTAGTGCCATCTTGCAGATGTGAAGAGTATGGTTTCGGCTGGGTTGACTACTGTAGCATCATGTAATTATGATATTATCCATGCACTGCAAGGAAAGAAAAATATGCACATTTTATGCATTGGGCATGGTGGGGGAAGTTTACCGCTGTTTTTGGCAAGTAAAATCCAAGGTGAAAATTGTTCTACTTTTATAATTTTTCTGGTTTTCAGTAGTAGCATGAAATATCCAAATTATGAATTATTGCTTTTGAGTGAGAAAACCATATGCATCACTGAAATATATTTTTCAGGCGTTTTAAACTGAGTATGTTGTGGAAAAATTACTTGTAATTAACATATTCAATAGAAATAACAAAGCGAGAAGAAAGTAAAAATGAAAGGAGGATGATTAATATTCATTAAATATTATCATTGGCCACATAGGGCCAATAGTGCCATAATTTCACTAGAAATGAACTGGAAAGATATCATATGGCATGAGCCTTCATGAATTAATTCCTTTCTGCCCCCGCCCCCAATCCTCCTCTTTGCAGAGTCTAAATTTCTGGTAGCAATTGATCCTTATGCACCTTTCATGATTTTTGTGCTCTTTCCAGGTGCCATTGTCCATATTGTTGAAATTGATCCCCTTGTTATCTCATCCTCAGTTCGAGCTATGGGGTTCCCAGCTTTCTCAGTCATGACACAATCAGGTGAGCGGGCCTTTGCAAAACCTGATGCTGTTAATGAAATTATGTGGAAAGGCATCCATGAGAGGCTTTACCTTTATGAAGCAGATGCTGAGGAATTTATTATTAATAATACTAATCTATATGATATGATCTTTATTGATGCTTATGATGGTGATGATATATTTCCCCACAAGTTATGGGACCCAGATTTCCCATTCCTTAGAGCCCTTAGTAGTCGGCTTCATCCCAAACATGGTACTGTTGTGGTGAACCTGCACTCTGACTCTGATGTCTTGAACCATGATGGATCTGTTTCATCTGTGCTTGAGCAAATTTTGCCAATGGGAAAGTATGTGTCTCGCGTTTGCCGAGCATACAAGGATGTGCTTGTAGGAACTGGTAGCTATTGTGAAGATAAAGGAGGTTCTGGCCTTGCTTTTACTGTTTCAGTTCCTTGGGTCTGTAATACTTCTCTGGTTGTCTGTAGAGGTTTTGGCATAGATGGTGAGTATATTAACCGGGATTCGGTTGTAAACACTCTCATATCCAAATCCCTTGAGCTGGAACATGTTATGGACCTGCCATTCTCATGCTTGGAATACATAAAAAGAGGCTTTATTCTTGTTGACTAATTTGTTTAATGCAATGCTCATCAGTAAGATCTCAATCACTGTCTCATCTGCTATGAAAATTGTTCTCTTCTATGCTCCATTGTCAGCGGAAACATATGTCAATATCTTCACTATGCCATGTTGATAGCAGCACAAGGCCCTTGACAGATGGGCATTCACAGCAGAATGGGCACAATCAAGATGATGAAGGGGGGGAGCATGATATATATATATATATATATATATTGTAAGAAGAATAAGGAAAAAGGTGGAGAATGATTATGCAGTTATCATTTCGTTTGTGTTCATCTTCTTTGATTTTCTTACATATCACATGTACAACACTGAAACGAGTTACGTGCAATGTTTTGTCATGAGTAGGGGCCTTCATTGACCAATAATTGATGGGTTGGATTAGGCTGTGGATTAAAAAAATTCTAACTCACTCGACCTAACAGGACTTAATTGTTTTTTTAATAAAAAAAGACATCGTTTATTTATATTCTGCATACTAAAGCTAATGTTTATCTTTTTTTTTCTCAAACCTTATGTGACTTATAATATTTTACTTTTAAAACTTGTTTATGACTTCTTATAGTTAAGATTAAGACTTATTATCTTTTGTTAAAAACTTATAACTTATTATATTTGACTTTTAATTTGTTTAAAACTTTATATGTCTGTTTTATTAAAACTTATTAAGTTATTTGTTACGATGTGTGATGAATGTTTGATTTTGTATTAATTTTAGTATTTATTTTAGCAGGTAAAATTATTTTTTTAATATATGTTAGACTCACGGGTTCAATTCAATTCAACTTATTCATGTGTGAGTTGGGTTGAAATCGGATTTTAAAAAAAAGTTCACCAACCTGAACCTAACTCATTTCACTTCTCTGATAACTCAACTTAACCTTCAGACACCCCTAATTATAAGCCCAAGTAAAGGTTAATACATTATTGTTAGAATTAAGCACATGGTTGACGAACAAAAAAGAAAAAAAGCACATGGTTGGTTTTATTTAATTTTTGTAACTTTTCAGTTAAATGTTCTTTGAGTATCATTTTGATTATTAGCATTTTTAAGACAAAATAAGTCAATCTAAACAAATACTAATTTTTTTAAATATATTCAGCTAGTGATTAGATTATATTAGCTCAGTTGTGGGTATGACCGTGCAGTCAGATTTCCTTACCTTAGCCCATTTTTCTTCTCTGGAAACGAAAGTGGCAATTAAAGAAGAATTCACCATCATTCTAGAGTTGGATGTGATACTACAAAATCTTACTCTCACATCAGTATATAATTTGTATTAACTTCTATTACTCGTATAACTGTTTTTTTTTAATTTCAAAATGTAATTTTATTCTTAATAGTGTGACAATATATAAATGGAAAAAATAATATGAGTATAATGGAAATCTATAAACTCAGCAAATTTTTTTCCTTGAGTTTTTATATTTTATAATATTACTTTAATCCTAATCTTTAATTAGCTATGACATGTGGTTAAATATTGATTACTAAGGTACTGGTATCTTTATAAAAGTAAAGGTAAAGGATATTGAAGGAATCTCTAATAATAATAATAATAATAGAAATAAAATAAGCAAAATATAAATATAAAATAACTTTAATTTATTGAACTGAGATAATCATATCATTCAAATGTACACAAAAAATTTATCATAAAAATATCAAAGTGTATTCATACATAATAATTTTTATTTCTTATTCAAAATATAAAGCATAAATCTCGTCTAGTTAAATATCAAATCTCTTTGGAGATTATATTTAATTTTGAATCTCACATAGATTATATTCCTCTTCTAGTGTGTTTGAAACCATTAAAACATAGAATTACTTTTATTTTATTCAAATTAAATTAATTTTATTTGATTTGAAATTTTTTTATACTATTTGATTTGAAAATTAATTTTTATATTTAAAACTCATTATGAACTTAAATTCATTCTTATTTCATATCATTTCAAACAAAAAAAATTATTTATAAATTAAATTAATTCTCAAAATTTATACTTCTAAACATACTCATTAATCATATGCTACTTTTGTTAAAAAAGAGTAAATATTTATTTTAATCATCGAAAGATACAGACATTACGCAATAATAATATAATTATATTAGGACAAGTTAGGCTTTGTCTTAAATAAATTAGGTCTACTTTGTAAAAATATAACATGAGTCTGACCTATTATCTAATAAAGGTTTTCTTTTTTTAACTAGCTTGGCCTTATAAAAAAAAATTAAAGTTTTTTCTGACTTAAAAGTTTATACAAATACTTATTTTGCATTACAATTTTTAAATAAACAAACAAGTCAAACCTCCAGATTGACCAATAGGCCTAAGCCTTCAATTAGACTTTTAAATAAAATAATATTATATTATTTTATAAAGTTAACGTATTATATAAAAGTTAAATATTTTAATTATTAACAAATCTTTTTAAAAAGCTTATGCCCTAATTTTTATAATTAAATAAATTTTTTTAATAGCTTTTGCCTAATTTAAATAATAAATAAATCAGGCCAATTATAAGTTTTTATTATTCTGTTTATTTATTATCACCTTGAAAATATGTTTGAATTAAAAAAATAAAAAAAAATAAAAAAACTTATTTAAAAATTTTAATTTTAAATATTTAAAATAAACCTCGTTTTACGTCTATTTTTCTCCATTTCTCTCGTACTTGAATTTGTTGTGAAATTATGACATTTGAACCATTTTAATGAATGAAAGTCTCAACTTCCTATTAACCAAAAAAAAAAAAAGTCTCAACTTTCTTCTTGTATAATTTTAAGGGTAAAATATAATTTATATTTTTAAAATTTATCTCAATATTAAAATATTTTTTAAATTTTTTTATTTTATTAAACTTTCATAAATTTTGATTTGATTTGAAAATATTAATTTTATAATTAAATGAAATAGAAGTCATCTCCACATGTACATTATATGACCTAAATACACATCACGTGATGATTTAATTAAAAAATCTTATAGGATAAAATATAATTTACGTCCTTAAAGTTTATTTCTGTATCAAATTATTCCTGTAAAATTTTTTTTATCTCACTAAATTTTCCTAAAGTAAAACTTAAAACTATATGTTAACTTCTGTTTAATTTAACGAAAAAATTAACGTTTTTAAATTAGACCAAAGTTCAGAAAATTTAGTGAGATAAAGAAAAAACTTTAGGGAATAATTTGATATAGAAATAAACTTCAGGACTGTAAATTATATTTTATCCAAATTTAAATTTGTATTTTTGGACTTAAAAAAGTAAAAATTATAACCAAAAAAAAAAAAAAAAGATAAACCCCACCCACCAAAAACAAACGCTAAAACCCTCGCTGGTGCCTGGTGGCACTTGTTTCTTCTCACGCCACACGCTACACAGAGCGCGGTGTTGCTCTATCAATGGCGAACCAGGGCAAGAAGCGATTCTCCCTCACCAATCGCGCTGACCAACCGGGTCTACCGGGTGTCCTCGCCCGGGTTTCCCAGTCCTCCGCTGTTCAGCACACCAAGCAAGCCGCTTCCGACGCCGCCTTCGTCACCAAGAAGCTCCTCCGCAGCACCGGCAAGGCCGCTTGGATCGCCGGAACCACCTTCCTCGTGCTCGTTGTCCCTCTTATCGTCGCCATGGACCGTGAGCAGCAAATCAACGAGCTCGAGTCCCAGCAGGCCAGCATACTTGGAACGCCGCCGCCGCCGCCGCTTCAGAAATGACTCCTCCGTCGGGTCGGACTGATGCCGGATTTAATTTTTCCGGCATGTTCTGGGTTCTGTCAGGGTTTGTGGGTCTTGAATGATTTTGAAAATTCTCCATTAGTTAGGGTTTATTTATGTAGTTCCTGAATTTATGTGTGTGTGTGTGTGTGTTTCTTTTTTTTTTTTTTCTGTTAGAATGTTGAAGCCTCAAACTGGGTTTAATTTTATCTGCTTAATTTCGATGAGTTCATCGGAAATTACATATTTGATTATATGATATGAAAATCAAATTGCTATGGTGCCATATTCTTTTTATGTTCATATTACGCACCTTGAAGTTTCAAAGCTTTAGGTTTGGAGATTTTCTTGTGCCTCTGCACACTGCCTCACTGTGGTCATGTAGATTTCTTAAGGAATTTGGGTTTTGCAATTATTATCAATGTAGAAAACATGGATAATGCAGGTGGAATCCATAGTATGGTAAATTTGACGGTAAAATAATGTTTACTTAAGGAGAGGTACCTAAGATGAACTGAGTTTCACAATTATTTGGTACTTTGGTTGAATGGTTTTGGATTTACTTACCCATTAAAGTTTTAGATTTAAGTTTAACCATAAAGGAGTATGCTACTTATTAAATCTCATTTGAGACAGCGCTGCTGCTAGTTTTTCAGTCAAAGAACATGATAAAAATTCCCAAACGACATAATCAGATGTGCTCTTTAGACATGTCTTCGTGCTTGTATGAACTCCTGAATTCCATTATTTCTGTCCAAATCCCTGTCCAGCTGTCCCCTTGTTTGGGAATTTGAAACATAAGCTACTGCTGCTGTCATCAAGGTTGGGGAATTCAGCCTTTTTCCCATTTTGGTATTTTCAGCTGGGAGGAAAACCATCTAGGTAGAAGCTACTCTATGTATGCACATAATTACACGTCTGTGTATGATTGTAGAGATAAACACTTGTGCAATCTAAATTTCATCAATATTTCAATTAATTGTGGAATTTATTCATTTAATTATTTGTAACAAAACTATTTTTGTAAAAAATAAAAAGGTTGTGCTTAAAAAACTGTGCTAAATGGGTTACAGAGTGTTGCAATAGGGTTGCACACTAGTACAGTAGCATCTACTACCCTTTTAAGCTTGTCTCTGTGTTGTCTTTCTAATTATGTGTTACATGAAATTTTGTCTCTCCTACCTTAAATGGGTTACAGAGTGTTGCAATAGGGTTGCACACTAGTACAGTAGTATCTACTACCCTTTTAAGCTTGTCTCTGTGTTGTCTTTCTAATTATGTGTTACATGAAATTTTGTCTCTCCTACCTTGCTAGTTTTAAGTATTTACAAGGAAATTGCAATAGGTTGCTAAGTAGCAAAACAACGTTGCCATAAATCTGAGTTTTTACCATTAGCTGTTATTCTAATTTATTTCCTTAGATGTATTTTTAAGTCTATTTCGCTTTGTTCTTTTACTTATATACGAAATTGGCTCTTTCTTTGGCATGTTGAATATGAAGTCTGTTTCCACTGTCCTTGTCAAGTACTGATTGTTAAGAATTAAACAAATTGGATAGAGGCAGTTCCTAATTTAGAGAAGAGTGCACGGATGAAGATCGAAGAAGCTCATCTGAGCTGTGGTTACAGTGTTTGTGCATGTGGTCTCTGTTCCTTGATTGAGTGAATACTGTACTGGTGTCTGCAGTAAGTATTCACATTACTGTTATTGGGGGTGAATTTGAGGAAGATTCTAAATCTATTTTGCTTCCTTCTGAAGAATGATACCATTGAATTGTAAATTGTTCTGGTGTGTTGAAGGGTTTTGAGGAAGAAGGTGCTTATCTATACCCTTTCACCTTTGGCAGCTTTAAATCAATTTTGCTATCAATCTAGGCAGGTCACCACTGGCTTTGCCACTTACATGATGATATGTTAAACTGGATAGTGTATGCTGCTTTATCCCAATAAAATTAGTGTAAGTCAATTGGTTGAAGGTTAGTGGACCTTACAACCCTATAGGATAGGTTCCTTCATAATAAGTTTTGTGTCTATTTATTTTCAATAGGATAGTCTGTAATAGGCTAATAGCAGATGATTCAAATTCTTTTTTTTCTAAATAAAAAAACAGAAATTTTTAAAGAGAAGGAAGAAAATCTGGTAAGTTGTATTAGATAATCGCTTATTGCGGTTTACTGCCTTCTCTTTAATGTGTATAAATAAATGTGTTAAATACAATATTTTATTCCAAGGTTCAATACAAAACTTTTTTGTGCTAATGGCAAAGCACTAAAAGCAGATACTCCAAAAATGGTAAAATCACAAGAGGGTATCTATTTCCTCCCCAAAGCTTCCTTGCCTTTCCTGCATGCTGCTCTATTAACAAACCCTGCTACATAAATCAAATTAAAGCCACTTGAGCTTTGGCAATTGATCAGATATAAGCGTCATTTACCTTGTACTAGTTATTTGACCTGTGTGTTGCACAGATAATTTCATGTTTTATATCAATTATTTTTATTAAAAATAATATAATTAAAATTTTAAAAATATTTTCTTTTTATGTTAAGGATGTAAGTTCTTAAAGGGGTATGCAATCATATGTTCCACGTTAGATAGCTATTCAAATATAAAATGATTATAAGTTAGGAAATTCTTTCACTCAATATATTCGTCTTTAACACTTATTTCTTAATCTTTATATAATATCACAATTATTTAAATAATTTTTTAAATTTTACTATTTAATTAATTCTGAAACCTTAATGTTTTTCTATATGTTATCACTATTAGTTAAATAATTTTTATTTTATATCTTAATATTAAATTTTTTTAATTGGACTATTTTATTATTTTCTTTTAAAAGGTTATATGTAAAAATAATTTGTGTATATATAATTATATTTTAATAATATTATCTATTTTTTTTGGTTAAGGACGTCAATTTTTGAAAAAGTATGTATTCATATATCTCATGTTAGGCAGCCATTAGAATATGAAATGGCATTTAAGTCATTAAACTCGTTTACTTTATAAGCTAGTTTTTTGATATAAGATATTTTTATGGGTTTGAGTTATATCACTTATATTGTAATATTTTTTTCTATATGATATATCATCATTACTTAAATATTTTTTTTCTTATCAACATTGATATCCTAATATTGTTTCCTTTTCAATTTCATTATTTCATTAACACTTACTTCTTGATTTTTTTCTATATGGTATCACCATTACTTGAATAATTTTTTTTAATTTCACTATTTCATTAATACTTACTTCTTAATATTTTTTTATGTGCTATCATCATTACTTGAATAATTATTTATTCTTTTTTTAATTTTACTATTTCATTAACAATTGCACTATAATATTTTTCTATATGTTATCACCATTAGTTAAAAGTTTTTATCTTTTCAAAATTTATATCTTAATATTAATTTTATTTTTAATTTGACTATTTTATTATTTTCTTTTAAAAGTTTATTTATATTTAAGAATATTTTTGTTTTTAGAAATAGCATTTAATAACATTATTAATTGCTTCTCAAGGTAATTTTACATATATATATATAGAATATAGACACTTGAATAATTTTAAAATTTTATCTATATTTAAAAATATTTTTGTTTTTAGAAATAACATTTAATAACATTATTAATTGTTTCTCAAGGTAATTTTACATATATATATATATATATATATATATATATATATATATTCTTGTATTTTTGGGAAATAAATTCTCTATTCTCATATTTGATACTACATAGATATAAATATATTACTCAAAATTAAATTAGACGTAATATTTAACATAATTCGGTCAATGTACCTACAAACCGTTCTGAAAACTCCAAACAAAGTTCTCAACAAATATATTTATAGTTTACAAGAATTTGTTAATAACCACTTACGCTTTTCTTATTGAATAAAAACTTCATTATTATAAAAAAATTAACTTCTTTTATAGGAATACAATTCAAAATAAAAAAACTATCAATAATCATCAAAAGAGGATTAGATACCTCAATCAAATTTTCCCATTGGAGGACAATACGAAATTGTGTGTCATTCCATTCAATGATACAATGATAAAGACCCGTAAGAATGCGGTTTAATCGTAAATAAATTGAAATTTCGGTAAATAATTTTACATGTAATATCAGGTATTTGAATTTTGTTGGAAAATGCTTTGTGGAGAGAAAATAATTTCAATATCCCAAATAAAGTTACACATTGTACGAACAAAAAACATCATAAAGACACCAGTATGACGTCGTTTTCTTCCTCAAGTCCTAGGGCTTCAAAAGTTCCAACTTGATTTTTTAAAATCATTGGCCTTTTTACCTTGTAGAAATGGGTTCAAACGAACGCTTCAGTGAGAACGAATACGTTGCTATTGTGCTGACAAAGCTTGTAGTGGCACATCCAGAACAATCACAAATCCAAGATGATTTTGGGGTTGTAGGAATTACAAGCATGGTGGAGGCTATGATGATATTGCGTTTGAATAGATGGGGACACTATTATATATATACCCTGGTTATAATGACATGAAATTAATACAATTATGATATTGTGTTATGTTAATTCCTAAGCATTGGTGGAATCCACTTGAATGTGACATCTACTACTGCAATAACAATGTGAGCTCAACTCAGTTGACATTGATATTAAAAAAGTGCATGGATTCCATCATTTGCATTAAAAAGAATGTCAACTTTGTTAGAAAACTAATCCATGTAACAAATGCTTGGCCCCCAACTGGTTTGGCTGAGATTTTCTGTTGCTGATTGCCTAGATAATGCCACCCACTTGCAGCAGCAGCAGCAGCTACCGAACTCTCTTGTTACACAAGGGTTCCACATCATGTCTTAGGCCGTGGGCCATCATCCATTGGACCTAATGATGACATTAGGAATTTGAGTGGGAGAGATTATGATGCTCTCAAGTCTCCATTGGATGATGACCGAAAAAAAAAGTCTCCATTGGATGGATTAGAGATTAGATGAAAGCACATAAGCACCAAAAGTTGACTACTTTGACAACTCAGACTAGCCGTTTTAGTTACATGATTAGGTTTGACAGTTATCTTACTTGAGGCGTTACAAGTAGGATAAAGAAAAATTCTTAGATAGGCATATGCTTACGTAAGCACTCAAATCAATATTAGACATGTATAATCAATTCTTTAGATAGAAATTCATATATAAAAAATGGCATACAAAACTTTATACATATCTAATGTTAATTTGAGTATTTATGCACAAACTTACCGAAGAATTTCTCGTAGTATAACAGTGATTGCCAGTCAAAATTACCACCTGTTGAAGATCTTTGATGTGGGCATAAATCTAACCCTAAAACCCCCTTCTATTGCTTCCAAATTACCTTTTTCTAATTACCCAAATAACCTTTCATTCCACCTCTTTTTTTTTTTTTTAACCTTAGATTCATCCTAGAAAACCTTAATTTGGATATGTTATAATTCATCTAAGAACAATTTAACCTTGATACGTAATATGTAAAGCTTCGGCTATCCTACATGAAGAGACACAGATACTAGTGCCTTCCGCATAGAAGTAAAAATATAAGAACAAGAGAGGTTAATATAATTTTTGAAATTTTCACAAACTTTTACGACAGAAAAGTATAATATACTCTTTATTAAAAAAGGGGGTAATTTTCAATTGTTTTATTAGGGATCTAATAAAAGGACTTTGTTCTCTTCGCTTACTCTTTAAATATTTTGGGAACCCTTCTCTGAAAGTCAGTAACCTTTACAATAAAATTTCTGTCTAATACAAAACCACAAAAGGTCCTAGCATTGAAAAAGTCTTACTGGGTATTTGGCAACAGATTATTTTTTAAAAAAAAATTATTTTTATTAAATCTCTCTTAATAAGAGTTTGATTATAAGTTGTTTTGAACATAAAATAAACTAATTCAACCACACACTTATTATATACACTCAGTTTATCACACCAAACTAACCGGATAGCAACATGAGTATGACAGAGCAGTTAAATGTACTGTCAGATTAACATTGAATTGAAATCTAAACCATCGAATGCATTCATGTATTATACTCAGTATACTTAAGAAGGACAAGTAAAATTTAACTTTTAAAGCCTATGGTCATGTCCAGCATAAGCAGGGCAAATTTTCAGGGTTCATGTGTCAGAGATAAAAGCTTTATACACAACAGTAAAAAGGAATATAAGATTAGAGAAGCATGATAGCATGATCCAAGCAAATGTTTAACCAGAAAGAGGTGAAACATTTTACAATATCTATAAACAGAGTTAATAAAGCAATAGCTGAAACAATTATTATACAAAGGGCCAAAATGCCTGGTGAACGCATGAGCTAGATATTTCACACCCGGAAACTAGAATAACATCATGGAATAATACAGGATGGTAGGAAAAAAAATATCAGAAGACAAAAAATTGAATTCATCTATCTATTGTTCATTACAGGATTGCAAATTAAAGCACATACACTTATCTTTCATGGCTTCAGCCTCACTTCCATACTCTTTAAATTTGTAATCTTCCTGCTTAAATGTAGAAGGCACCTTACCCTCACTGTAGCATTGGTTACACAAACTAAAATGAGATTTTATCTCCTTGAAGCGGGAACCTATAATTGGGTAGCGGCAAACTGAGCACACAGAGTTGCCGTGTCGATTCCTATCTCCTGTTTCAAGCTTCACTAGAGTGGGCATGATACCAAAACCCCAATCTGGATCATCAAACATAACAAGAAACTCGGAGAAAGACACCATTGAAGTATCTGAGTCTCCACGAACTTCCATTAATTCACTAACCCCATGGGAAGGAACATAAATAGCCCTTAACAATTTGATGTATATTGTAGCATCCACTTTCTTAACATGAGCACCATCTTCATTCATAGGACGCCACAAAAGCGCATCAAAGGCAACCCTTTTACGCCTTTCTGGAGGACCACCACAAATAGGAGCAAGAATAGCATAAAACATTCCCAGATCCACCCTGCCTGAACCATTTTCATCCAAAACAGAAAGAATCCTCTCATTTATGGCTTTTACCGCTCCTTGAAAAGTCTCAGGCTTCAGAAAACTAAGTAATCTGTGAAGAATTTCTTCCAAATTTGGCTTACGTATGGATTTTTCAGGAACGCCACCACCAGAATAAGACACTGGCACATCATGTTCACTCATCTCCTTCTTCAAAAGCTCCACATTGCAATGACTCAACCTAGTAACCCTCTGAAGTGCTCTGATTTGTAGGGCACTAGCTAGTTCCTGTCTCAAAGTAGTCTTTTCTCCAACTATCTTAAACTTGGACGGTTCAACTATAACAAATGCTGACTCCCCAGATATACCTCCATTAGCCTTCACCTTCTTTTTCTGCAGCTGCTTCAAATGCGATATTGCATCATGCAACTCAACCCTATTAGTCATTTTCAATGCTTCCTTCAGAGCTTTTTTAGCTTCCTCAGTCTCCCCGGCTCCCAACAAAGACACTGCCTTGTTTAGCTGTGCTCGCCAATGGTTTGGCCACACAGCTAAAACCCTAGTATACATCTCAGAAGCCCTCTGAAATCTACCCAGGTCCATATAAAGCCCACCTAAATTGTACAGAGCATCCACATGACCGGGTTTCAGATCAATAGCTTTCTGAAATACCTCAATGGCCCTCTCATCCTCACCCATGGCATGCAAAGCCGAAGCCAAATCACAATGTGCATCGGCATAGTCAGGTTTCATGAAAATAGCTTCTTCCAATGCCTTCACCGCGGCCCTATATTCCCCTACGCCGAAAAGGGCACTGCCTAAAAGTTTCAAAGCTCTAAAATGTGTTGGACAAAGAATTGCAGCTTCTCTGTAATACTCACAGGCACTTAAAACCATACCTTCACCTTCAAGCGCAATGCCGAGATTGACATAAATCTGTGGAAGCAAATACGCCCATTGGTTTCCACCAGCCTCGGCTGATTCAAGCGCCAGCAAAAATTCCTCCTTGGCCTCCTTGTACTTGCCAAGAACATACAAGCAGTTTCCAGCTCTAAAATGTGGCCTGACATCAACAGGTTGCAACTCACAAGCCCTTGAAAAGCTCACCAGAGCCTCCTTAAACAACTGATGCTCATACAAAACCCTACCAATTGCCATGTGCCCATCAAAAGCCTCTTCCCTTGACCTAGCACCATCAGCACGAGTCCTCAACGCCCCCAACTCCTTCAGAAACACTGCATAATCATGCCCAGACTCTTCCCAGAAAACCCTCTTGTCTGAAATCTCCGAGGATGGACCCAACTCCCTCGACCAGCCAGCATCCGAATACGCATCAAAGTTATCCGCTTTCAATTTCCCATCCTTGGCTTGCTTCGTCTTCAACCTCTTCACCAGGATCTCCAAATCGTCCACAATCTTCCACGTATCGTCGAAAACAATGCCGTGATTGGGCGACACGGCCCACGCAGCGGTCCTCTGCTTCTTCTGCGTCTCCACCGCCATCCTCTCGTCGACAATGGAGGACGAAGAGGCCTCGGACGCCATGAGACCCCCTTTGGGGTCGTCGAAATTGAGCTCCAGGCCGAGCGCGTCGAAGTCACGGTCGACGTCACCCGCCCCATCATCGTAGGTGCGCAACAAGCCCTCGTAGGTGAGACCCTTTTCTCCGTCGATGAAATCGCCGTAAGTTCGGAACACTTCGTCGAGAATGGCGTTGATTTGCTCGTCGCTGAACTTGACGCGGGGGTTGACGGCCACCACAAGCGCAGCCATCTCCTCCCGGTTGAGACCGCCATCGCGGTTCGCGTCGAATTGCTGGAAGATTCTCCGCACCTTCTCCGATCTGCTACCTCTGCTCGCCATTTCCGTCGATGGGTTGGCCTCAAAATTGTTACTTTTTGATGAAGAAGAAGATGATGATGATGATGATGCGTGGGTGTGGTTGTGGTTGTGGTTGTGGTTGGGGAGCTCAAAAGGAAAGGGACCGATTCAAAAAGCTCTAATTTTTAAGGGTTTGAAATTGAAACCCTAATTGGATTAAAATCATTAGCATTTGATCTTGATTTTGGGGTTTACAATGATATTGGCCGTTAATCATGGTTTTGTTTTTCATTATGTGATTGTCAATCTCAGCTGGAACCCCCAAAAGAGAAAGGGATAAAACAAGACACACACCACTCTCTCACTCTCTCTCTCTCCTTCTATTTTTTGTTTTTTTTAATTGTTATTTTATCTGGTTATATGGCCGGCTCTTGGTCCATGGTGGGGTTTAATTTAATACTTACATGCAAACACAAGGCAAAATTTTATTAGTTTATAAATAAAATAAAAAAGTTAAAATATTAATTTTGAATTTTTTTGGCAATAAATAATTTAGTAAGTGAATAAAATATTATACTAATCATTAGTAGATATATACTAACAAGGAATTATTAATTAGAATTAAATGTAAAGAATGTTCACTAATAAATAATTAATCTTAATAAATGCCTACTAATAAAAAATTATTAACATCTTTGAGTTGATGTAGTACTTACATCATGAAATTAATATAGTATAATTTATATATGAAATTTTTTTATTATTAATTTTGTTATGACATTTGTTGTTCAAATACTTACACTATTATTTGAATATTTAGTAATAAAATAAAGGTAAAAATATATTGTTTTGTCTTCTAATTTTATTTTACTTTTCATCTCATACTTATAATTTGTATTATTTTGGTTCTTAATATTTTCAAAACTTATATTAAATTAGTCCTTACCATTAGCTTTATTAAAAATGTTCAAAGAGACATCTCATATAGACCCAAATATATACACATATAATTCTATAAGTAGTCACCTGTATAAAAATTAAATCTACTCTATCTTGTAAAATTTTATTGTATAGCACACTCAATTAAAAATTTCTAGTTTAGCCTCTGATTGGCACTGCATTATGCTCATTTATAAGAGGGTGGGAGTTCGCATACTAATTAGATTTTGTTTCATCTTCGTTTTAATTTTTTTCAAAAACTCACCAAATATATCTTAACTACTAATTTAAAAAATAAAAAATAAAAATAGAAAACATCTAGTTCGATATGTCAATGATGCACTTATACTCATATATAATGTTATGTAAGCAAGTTTTCTTAAATTATGTACCGATGAAAGAGTTTAGAAGAAAAAAGAAAATAGGGTAAATTTTTTATTTTAATTAGATTATCTTTTATTTGAGAATTTTTTAAAATAAATGAATAAAATAAGAAATTATCAAGTGATCTTATTCTTTTTTATTATATAAATATTTTATAATTTTTTCAATTTAAAAATAAAAAATTCGCACTCTTTTTCTTTTTCTTTTTTTTAAATTTCTAAGTCCAAACATACCCTTGGCATTTTCAACAATGTTAATAGATAGGATGAATTTGTGAGTTTTGAAAATATTAAAATCAAAATGAAACAAAATATAGTTATAAGATAAAAATAGAAACATGAAATAAAGTTGAAGGAAAAAAATGTTAAGGGAAAAAAATTATTTTTGCCAATAATGCCAAGAAGAATGAAAACAAAAATAGTTTAATTAAGTTTTAGAGGGTATTTATTTTGAGTTTAATTTTGATCTACTGTCAGTAAAATTTTTTATCATATCATCTAATCTCGGGTCCTCAAATTATTAAAAAGAGATTTAATTTTGATATATTATTAGTCTAAAGTTGTTTTACACTATCATTCAATCGCATCTTATCAAATATTTGACTATTTAAATAGTTGTTATCTTAATCATTCTTTTTTAATAATTTGACAACTTATAATTAGATGATAGTGTGAAACTTTTTACGGATCAAAATTAAACTCTTCAAAAAAATTTGATTAAATAACAATTAGATGAAAAGTTAAATACTTAGGCCCCGTTTGGTACACTGTATAATAAATAGAAAGTATAGTATAATTAATATTATTTACATTTAGATAAGATATTAGATAGCAATTTATCCAGCTTAACTGTATAAGATAAAATAATTTGATCTTTATCTGTTATAGGGTAAAGGATAAATAAAATTATTTTGATCGGATATTATATTATTCAATGTCTTGTCCAAACATTATATAAATATGAATAGTATGAATTATACTATATTATCTATTACTTATAAAGTGTACTAAACGGGACCTTATTAACATGTAATTGGATAATAGTATAAAAATATTAATAGTGAATCAAAATTAAATCAAATATGATTATATCCATCATATTAGAGTTATTTTGGAAAGGTCTATGAGGCCAAAATCAAATATTTTGATCTTCTCGTTCTCATTGAGCAATAACTTTTCAGGTTTTTATTAGATTATTAGTTAACTAACTAGCTATATCAAGTCAAGTTGAATATAATCTAATAGATGTGCTAAAATTCTTCCAAGAAAAAATCACTGTTCACTGTTGGGTAAGAAATGATTAGTGGCGATGGTGCCACCTGCAAGCAATGCAATGGCTTTTGGGTCACTTGGTCTAACTTTTCTTCTCTCTAATTTCTTCTTCTTGTTCCCTAGAAATATCACTTTGTCATTGGGTTCTTCACACAGAGATGCTCTGTGCATTTTCTGTTCATGTATAAAGCCCTTCCCAATAAGGCAATAACACATTTTAGAGGATCACATGGGATTTTGCAGTCTCAGAACCCAGGGAAGAATGTAGAAGTCATCTTCAAAGTTCAAACTAACTTAGCTAGCTAACTTTAGTCTTTTTCTAATTATTTTAACTATTTTTGTGTGTTTGTTAATTAAAATAAGAAAGTTGTTCGAGCAATTTTAAATTACATTAAGACTTAGAGCATTTTAAATTACATTAAGACTTAGAGCATGTTTGAGAATAGTTTAATTTTAATAAAAAATCACTTTTATTTTTTAAAAATTTTCTTAAAAAGATTTTAATTATAATATATTTTAATCACAAAATAAATTAATTTAAACATACATTTAAAATATGAAAATGGGGCTCAATACTTTTTACTCTTAAAATAATAGGCTAAGTTAGGTCTAACTTGAGAGACGAAGTAATGTGGGTTGATGTCTAAGGATTGAGATTCTACATGCCATTTGGAGGTCAAGTCATCTTCAAAGTTCAAACTAACTTAGCTAGCTAATTTTAGTCTTTTTCTAATTATTGCAACCATTTGTGTGTGTTTGCTAATTAAAATAGGAAAGTTGTTTGTACAATTTAAAACTAAATCAAGACTTGAAGTGTAAGAAAGGGGTTCAATACTTTTTACTCCTAAAATAATAGGCTAAGTCTGGTATGCCTTGAGAGAGGAAGTAATATGGGTTGTCTAACGATTGAGATTCCACATGTCATTTGGAGGTCATGTTATTTAATGGTAAAATAAATAATTAATCTCTATAGTTTTATCCAATTTAGTTTTTAGTTCCTACAATTTTTTTTAGATATTGATCTCTATAATTTCATTCATTTGAATTTTAGTCTCTCTGGAACCAATATCTTTATAATTGAAAACTATAGAGATTAATCCTTTATGAAAATTAGAGACTAATACCATAATGAATAGAAATTATTAAGATTAAAATTCAAATGAATGAAAAATATAAGGAACAATACCTTAATGGTAGAGACCAAAATCTAAATGAGTGAAATTATAAGAATTGATATTTAAAGAAAAAATTATAAGGACTAAAATCTAAATTGAACAAAACTATAATAACTAATTATTTATTTTAAACTTATTTAATTTTTAGTCTATTTTCTGTAAAACTATCAAGTTTGTATCGGAAGTATGAAATTTAATATTAGAGAAATATTTAAGTTTAATTATAGTTTTAGTCTCTAGTTTTATTAATGATTATTTTTGACCCATAAGTAGTGATTGGTTGTAATAGTTACTATACCACAATCTAAGAATATGAACCAAGTTTAAATCTTAAAGTCATCACTTGGAGGAGTGTTTTAACCTCTATGCTTATAGCCTGAAGTAGTAAGAACTTTTTCTCATTGTTACAAGAATTGACCACCTAATTGACTTTTCGCTTGTAACAACTGAGTTCCTTACCTTAATTTCTCAAAAAGAGAAAAGAATCAATGATTATTTTTGGTGTTCACTTGCTAACTGTCGATACTCAACTTGAAGGATTTTGATGAACTGGCAGTGATTATATGACATGACACTGCACCTTGAATACATGGATGAACCTGCAATCTCGGTTGAGGGAGCTTTTGATGAAGCTTTTTCGAGCTTAAAGTAGCTAATTAAGGTGTGTCGTGTGGATGAGGATTCAAGGTTGCTACTTAATTAGGAAGCATGTGATCAAGTGGGCCTTGTTGATGTGTTCTGGACTAGGAACCACCGGTACAGATACCTCTAAATATCTTCTCTACTTGTGTTTGCTACGCATTGTACCAAATATCATAACATTACTTCTCAATATTGTCGGATAGTGTTAGCTTGCATTTAATATTTTTTTATTTTTTATTTTTTGTGCCAATACATATAATATGACATAAGAATTTAATAAATATTAATATTTTATTATGTCAACAAGGACTAATGTTAATAATAAAATCTTTTTTCTACTTTTTTTTCTCAATCATAGAATTGCTTAACTATTGTTTTTTATTTATGTTATCTTATAATAATTTTATATTTTTATATGTTTCATGAAATGATATATATTATATTTTTTATATACTTTATATCGTATCCTATCATACATGTATTTTAACTTTTTAAGAAATAACATATTTTCGTATTGTACTGGTGTAATATCTAGTACTCATACTTGTGTCCATATGCATGCATCATATGGTCTTGGGAGTTAGAAGAAGGGTGAGACAGAGAAATTGTATCTTCAAAATAAACGCATGGATGCTGTCATTTAATATGATTGGAACAGGGATGGCTACAACTTACAAGGGATCATGCAGGATCATTCATGGCTAGTAAACCAAACAGCATCGCCGACATCATTACAAGCAATGAGTATACTTACAATACCATTATTCAAACATTACAATATTACTCATCGTTTCAGTGCTTACCTTTGGATTAGATCAGGCTATTTCACGTTTTTAATTACTTTTATGTTAAGGAGGTGTTTGATTTGCTTTTTATTTTCATTTTATTTGATATGTTTTCATTAATAATTATAAAAAAGTCACATTATTTTCATTGTGCTTCCTATTTTCATAATTTTAGAAAGAAAATAATGAAAATAAAGATTTCATATTTTTACAATTTTCTTTACCAAAATTTGAAAACAGGAAAAAGAATAAAAATAAAATGTCATTTTTATAATTATTGATAAAAACATACTAACTGAAAATAGAAAACAAATCAAATACCCTTTAAAAATCCAACTGAAAACAAGCAAATTGAAGGAGGTAGTTGTTACCATGAAGAGAAATCAAGTACAAAGAGAAGATATGTTGCATATGACAAGAACTAGAAGCACACTCAGTAGCAAACTTAGAAGCCAAATAAAAAAAAAAAATTATTGATGGTTGGTGACCATCTCATCAAAGACCTTTGCTATTCTAGCCTTCCAAAGGTAAGAAAACAGTTGGAGTTGGAAGCATGCTTGCTTGAGGGCAGCAATAGAGTCCTTCCACCACCTATGTGTGTGTCAAACTTGGGAGGCTCCAGCACAAGATAAAATCAGAATTTGATTCCTCTTGATCTTTTTTTTTTTTGGTAAAGTGATTCCTCTTGATCTTCACAAACCAAACATGCTGCTGCATCGACTTGTTGAATTCTCTTTTTGAGGTCAAGTGGAACAGGTAATTAAACTATCATTCATCTCTAACGGAAAATATTTGTTAGGAAGCATGGGTAAGATATAGGATATGAATATGAGCACACGATAAATTTTAAAGATTATAAGACACGATACAGTTAGAATACAAAAAATATAATTAATATAAAAACATAAATCTTAAAGATATATGTAAGTTTACAACATAAATCTATAAAACAAAAAATTCTAACTCATTTCCTCTAGGAAAAAATAAAAAAAATCTACATTTGTCATTGTTGGCATAATAAAAAATTATCATTTATTTAATTCTTTTGATATCACGTTTATATTAACACAAATTCAAAAAAATAAAATTAAAAAAATTATAATAAACACTAAAAATATTCTAAATGTCTGAGAAGTATTCAATACAAATACGTATTTAATATGAATACGTGTCTGACATAAGTACGATAACTATTTTAAAGTGTTAGTGCTTTTTAGCTTAGAAGGGACATTATTGGACCCAAGTTCCTTCCACAAGGAAGAAACTTGCATAGTTCATGGTAAAGAATCAAATGGTTCATGAATGAAGCCAAATGCCACATCATAACAAGCTTGAACCGAGTTCCCTTTGCCATTGCTGTTGTGCTAGCTAGATACATAGGAGTGTCAGTATGTGAAGAGGGCTGTAAAGCATGATCTCAGCTACTGTTTGAACATGAGAGATGCATCCAAACTTGTAGTTGTACTCAAAAAGGAATTAGTATCTCCTTGTGGCCTTTGTAATATTCAAAAAGGGAATT
Source organism: Castanospermum australe (assembly GCA_019955255.1). Taxonomy (NCBI): domain Eukaryota; kingdom Viridiplantae; phylum Streptophyta; class Magnoliopsida; order Fabales; family Fabaceae; genus Castanospermum; species Castanospermum australe. The sequence goes on along the minus strand of NSJW01000371.1, from coordinate 207,667 downwards.
TTGTTAGGAGCCAAGGATCTTTAAATTAAGTGTGTATTTAGATTAAGCTTATTTTATGTTTAAAATATTTTATAATCAAAATTGTAGTGAGAGAACTTTAAAAAAACTGATTTTTTCTTAAAAATAATGAGTTGCCAGCACATGCACTAATATACATACACTCTCACCATTATCAATTTTCCATCGAAATACTTTCTCCACAATTTTTCACCTTCAAGGAGACTCCTTCAAGCCCAAGAAGGGTTGGAACCCACAACAGCCTCTAAGAAAGAATTGAGTAGAAAAATATCCACTCTTCAAAATTTAGTAGAATAAAGAGTTGTCTATAGTTGTAAGCCTTTCCACTTGAGCAAAGTGATCTTCCTCTTTGAATGTTTTTCACCCCAAAAAGAAAATTGAACCAACATGTTGTGAACCTCCTTGATCAAAACATGGAGTGTAAAGGAATGGCTGATCTCTGCTTTCACTGGACTTGTCTAACTCTTAACACTAGAGAGCAACATTCCTTTCGACCACTAATGCCATTTCGCATCTTTATCTTTGATTATAGCAATGGTTTGCTTTTTCAACCTATTGAATATGGAAGGAAGCTCGAGGCTTTTTGTCTTAATTGACCACCAACATGTCAAGACTTGTAACTTTTGAGTCAGGTGTGAGTCTTCTTGCTAAAACATACAACTGATTTGTCAAAAAGTTTACCACCTAGCCCCAAACCCATTCATATTGCCCCAAAACAAGGTTAAGAGATTTTTAGGTACGCACTCGTTATAAAACAATACTTTTATATCACACTACTTATTTTGTGCTAAGTCAACTATATGAGTCATTATTATTTTTCACTATTCATAAACTAACAAGGATTAGTATTAAAAAATTTAAAATTAGTAGTTATAATAAGAGACAATGAAAGTACAAACTCAATGGTACAATGCAAGATATACTAACAATAGATAGCATTAAAACAATTAAATATATTAGTTATAATAAAAGCCAATAATAGCTTACATAAATAACATAACACATTTAATGGTTTAGTGAAAAAAAAAATTATCTTACACATGATTTACTTAAACATTTCTTAAGAACTTTAATGTTATCAGTTTGTCGCAACTCTTGTGCATAGCTTCTCCAAAAAGAACTTAAAATTAGTTAGTCATAATGAAAGTGGACTGTGATCTCAGACAAATCTCACTTACAATGTTAGATATTCGAATCCTAGTGCTACTACTTTGAGGAGGATTTTATCTAACCACCACACCCGATATAAAGGATTAATCTCATGATTATCTTTGATCAAAGGCCAAAAAAGGTTATCCAAAAAGAAGAGAATCTTCAACAAAGACAATGTAAAACAGGTGCATATCTATTCACTTTCAAACCAATAAGAGCACTTGAATTTTTTGCAGTTTAGAGTAAATATGAAAAAAAAATTGTATACAAATAAAAAATAGATAGGGAGAAAGAGAGAGTAGCTTAACAAAGCTACCTTTAAGGCTGAGAAAAAGCTGTAAGGTTGTCTATCTAGAAACAATTGAGATGCATTATGTGACCCACCCTTCTTTCCTTTTCTATGAAAACCCATCTTGCCAAGTATCTGTAAATGGTAGTAGTGTGGTACAGTTGAAAATTTTAACACAATGCGACACATGAAAAATGATAATTAAATATATATTATTGAATTAATTTGTAAAAAATAATTTAAACAATTGGATATAATATATTTAAATAGTAAAGTTATATGAACAACGTTTTTCACATACAAAAACATACAATTATTTTTATATCACTAAATTTATTTTTAAATTATTTCATATTATATTTATTAATACTTGAAAAAAAATTTGATTCCTTTTCTATTAGCGAAATAATAAGAGAGGGTCATGTTATAAAGAAAAAGATATAATAAAGTTTAAATTATAATTAATAAATTGTTATACTTTATATTAAATAAGATAAAAAATTTAACGTAATATTTAAGTTATAAAATATTTTTATTTAATAAATTAATATTTTAAAATGAGTTCTTTCTTATGATCTTGAATGATAACAATTGGTTTCATTTGATAAATTAATCTTTTGAGATAAATTTTTTTTTTTAGTTTTGAGTCGCAACATGAACCTTACAATCTATTGGAATTGTTTTTATATAATAAATTTTATACTTATCATCTTCTAAGAAGATGATTACGTGACGAAAGTGGATCCAACTTTTTTTTTAAAAAAAAAACATACATATAAAATGGCAGGGAATGGTGATACATGGGTGATGGGGACCCAGAGTGTGACATGTTTGGTGTGCTTTTGGTTACATATTGCAGAAATAGTACAAACCACTCCTGCAAGGACAATGACAATGCGAGTCACCCACTGAGTCTTGAATCATATGATCATCTTTTGGAGCTTCATGCTCGTTTTCGGCCAATCATTGATGCATTACAACTGTCACAAGATGGTGCCATTGCCAAATGCCCCTGTTTTAATGCCCCAGCCCATGATTTTTTTTTTTGTTTTTTTCGAAATTAAAGCATCACTTCAAGATTATTTGCAAGTGCATGTAATATTATTTGTACATTTTTTATAATAATAATATAATAATAATAATAATAATAATTAAAAGAAATTTTACATATGAGGGCTTCATTTGTTTTTATTTTTTTCAGTTAAACACAAATATGACATTTGTAATTGTATATTCAAACATTAAATATTTGTTTGAATTATATTTTAGTTGAGTTGATTTGAAGATAATTATTATAAAAAAAATTAATTCTAAAAAAATATGTTAGTGAAAGAATTGATTTATGTGTGACTATTTCAAAAGTTATTTTGCAGGAATTAATTTTGTTTAAATGGTGTAAAGTAAGATCACTTTTGGACATAAAATTATAAAAAATAACGTGAAAGTAATATTAGTTGAATAACGTAATTGATATTCGTTTAACTGAACATTAGATAAGGGCAAAATAATAAAATCATATCTTGCGTAGAATTACCATAAAAAATACTGATTCCTAAAAAATCCAATTCATAGAAACACATACGAATAAAGAATTATGTATATATTTTGTGAAATAATTTTTTTATTACATTTTAAAAAGAAAAATGTTAGATTGTAATAATTATTTTGACAGAATGTTTAAAAATTAAAAGAATGAAGTGGCATATTTATTAACTCTTAAATAGATAAATTATCTTTATTACTTTATTTTATTTAATGATCACCTATAAATATAACTAAGTTCTAAATAAATTTTGTTAAATTTGTTATTGCTATTTTTTTAAAGAAAGATAAAAAAAAAGTAGATTATGCCTTTTATAGCATTTTCACAAATTTGATTTCGTGACAAATAACATCACTATTGATGGAGAGCAAAAATTTTGGACATTCTATTCCATAAAAAATTGATTTTTCATGTTACGCCAAAAACTATTGTATAAAAGTTTATATAAATTGTATCAATTAAGTTACTAAAAATTAATATATCATTAGTTTAAATACAATAAGTTATTTAAAAAAATTATATGATTATTTAATATAAAATAATGATATAGTAATTTTCTATTACAAACTTTTGATTACGGGACACCACAAACATACACCACCTATGTTTTTGTGTGAATTGATTCCACGAAGCTAATCTAAATTCTAACAGGATTTGAATTCTCCTTAATTATTTTATTAAAAAAATTAACTTAAATTTTATTATGCAAAGACTCAATATGATAACTTGATTTATTAATTATATTTAAAATTAATTATATTTTTCTTTTTTAAACAAAACTTTCTCATACTATTCAACAACCAAACGGATCCTTATCCATTTTAACGTTGAGAAAATGAAAAACAAACAGATTGTGCGTTTAAGTATTGAACCTGTAAAAGCATACTATTGATTTGACAAATTTTTTTGGTGGAAGGAACTCAAATTTAAAAATGTCAAACCAACTATAACTTTTTATTGACTCAGTGCATAAAGTGTTTGTTTTTTACATCATGTGACTTGAGAGTTTTTCTTAAAAATGAGGTTGTGGTTGGTAGTGTAAGTAATTTAGTTTAATATTTCTTTATTTATTTCATTTAAATTGAATAAGGTAAAGGTCAAACTGAATACACTCTTATAGCTTTATATTTAGTGAGTTAAAACGAATGAATAAATGAATATTTGAGAATTTATTTTTTACCACATTCTGTCTATGAAAAATTAACCACTAATTATAGGAAAAAAATATAAGTATAACTTCAATACCAAAAAAAAAAATTTAATTTTGATTTATTGTCATTACAAAAAATTTTATACTATCATCTAATTATAAATTATTAAATTATTAAAAAACTTTATCTAAAATAATAATTACTTAAAAAGTTAAACAATTAGTCACATTTGATTAGATGATAGTGTAAAAAAATTTAACACTAAAATTAGATCAAAATTAAATCCTAAAATGAATTTCTCCTCTATGTAACATTGTTTTCTCCACAATCAAATAAACAAATAGAAAGAATAACAAATCATCTGCATAGTCTTCATTTGGGAGATCAACCACAAAGTTAATGATGTGAATCAAAATTTTCTCATATTTACATTCATCAAATATTTTCAAATAAGAATTTGACATAGAGTGGTCTTTCTATATTTAAACCACAGAGCCTTAATAATCACTTAACAAAAACAAATGAAAACCATTGAGGCCTCCAAATGAAGAAATAGCACAGCTTGAGCAATATAGGAATCTGTTCCCATGAAGCTTAATGGCCATAAAGTACTTGTTGCTCAAACCAAGAGTAAGTGAAAATGCCTCTTCTTTCTGATGAATAACCAAACACTAGTTTGGTCCAAAGAGCACCTCAGGATGGTGACAGTATTAATTATGATATAAACAGTTGTACCAGATCCTACTAAACCTTGCTAAACCCAACTCAACCATTTTTGAACCATATTGATGGCAGCCAAAAAAATCTATTAATTCCCTAACAAATTGTCATGTTTAACTCCTGAGCATACTATATGTCAAAGTACAACATGAATGCTTCATTAGACAATTTGCTAGGCTTACTCTCTAGTCTCTTTAACATACATAGTTTGAACTTTAAATGGAATTTATGCCTTCATTTCTTTTTTCTTTTCAAACTTCTTCTAAGAAGAAAAAAAGGAATTAGGCCATTCAACAACATTTTACAACAACCGTGCAGAGGAAAGTACTTAGCAAGAGAGAAACCAGAGAAACAGAAAGACTAGACTTTTCAGGCTAGTACCACAAAGAAGCCCCAAACACTGCCAAGGTAATATAATTGACCTAATTAGCAAAAATCCTCTCATTATTTATAATTTTAACCTAATTAGCAAAAATCAATATTCAACGTGAACAATTTATAGAGATAAAAAAAGATAACAAACATCAAGAATTATAGGATAACATTTGAATTTGTGTTAAAAAAAAATTTGATTTAGCAGTGCATGAATAAGATAAATTTAATGATGTGAAAATAGAAGTGAGAGCTGCAACTTGCAACTTTTCAAAAAGCATAAAGTTGGTTAAAGAAAATGGAGTCTCAATCAATAGTATGGAGACGAGGAAAAAGATAATCACCACACATGGCTAATGGGAAGGCCCAAAATTTTCATCCATTCAGGATGACAAACATTCATTCCGCTGGGTATTTTTCACCCTTGTAAAAAAAGTTCTCTCTTTCATGAGCTAATTATATGGCTCTTCTCCCAACAAGATCTTACTTAACTACAAGAATCAGTAGTCCCCACATTGAAACCATCCAGTATCTTTCTCTATCTGCAAGCTCTATTTACCAGAAGTTTTCCATCTTTTCATCCACAAACTGAACATGTTGAAACAATCATCGCAAGCAAAAATTTGCCTTCTCAGAAACCATCTTCAACTGTCAATAATCTGTGCAAGATGATGATATTGCAAAATGAGTAAATGACAGAATCAGAATATAGAATTAGGAAGAGCATAAAGTATAAACTAAGGAACAGAGAAATGACTCATCATACCATCATGTTTCTTCTTCAAACTCCTAGCAAACAGCAAGCATATAACCAAAAACGCCACCCCAGCTGCCCCTCCTAATATTATAGCCACTGTCTTCCTTGCATTTTGCCCTGTCATTGCATCAATTACATAGAACATAATAGTTAAAACATTATATTGAGCAAACTAGCACCTTTGCTTTAAACATTGGGACAATTAGGGAGGGGGACTAATGGTATTACAAAATGGAGCCGTGTCTGTGAAAAACACAAGGACAATGACAGATTATTAGAAATTTAAGTATTTAACAGAACATAAAAAAATTGATACTTTTTTTTCTCCCAAAGTTTTTGTTTAATTCATATATGTTTGGTTCTGTGTGTAGGTATTAGACATTAGTTATTACCTGAAGAAGAAGAATAGGATGAAGATGATGATGATGCAGATGAAGATGATCCAGATGGAACCCCATTTGGGTAATAACTGTAACTAATGAAGCACTTGTGCAAAAAGACTTGGCCTGAAATAGAGCTACCACATTCAACCTCAGCTCTCTGCACAGCATTTTTCACACACTCTCCACAATCTGCATCACCAACATCTCCCTCACATTGCCCCATCACATACACCGATTGGTAGCTCGTTGTGTAGAAACCATGGTTGCTAACCACCCCATTTTCCATCACCGAGAATGCCGTGTCCCTTCGCTCTTCAAACCCTCTTCCAGCAGCATTTGTTGCCCCACAAGTCTTATACAGCATTTGCATACCCGAGATTTGTGCAAACCCAGCAACCTCATAGAGCAAATAGCAACCCAGAAGCTGAACTCTGGCAGCTATGGTTTTGCCACACAGCTTGTCAGACAAAACTGGGAGCCCGCTCACACAGTTGTAGCAATCAGCATTGCTGAGATCCCCTCTGCATTGGAAGAGACCAGTGATGCTCTTTTGGCCACCACCAGCAGTGGCCTTATAGAACTTGGTCTTGGTGGACTGTGAAACCAGTTGCCCAAAGAGGGCAGAAAGGGCTTGGGAGTATGCCCCATTTGGATCTGTAAAAGTATCCTTGGAGCAGCCCTTGTAGACCAAGGTAGTGTAACCAGAAGCAGATTCTGCAACTTGGGTTGGCTCAAGATTTGTGAACAGAACCAGGAACAAAGGAAGAAACAAGGGTTTTCTGGGAAAACCCATTTTGGTGAGTGTAGTGTTGAGGGGATCAAATCATGGCAATATAGGGAAAACCCTTCAAAGGGGGCTTGTGGGTGCTTTCAGAGAAGCTTTGATAAAGGAAAAAAATTTGTGGGTTTTGGTTGATACTTGGATTTTTCAGCTGCTTTTTGCTGAATCAGGAGCAAAAGCGTCTGCTTCTGTGGTTGAGTTGAGTGACTCTACGTTCTGGTTTTGTGGTCCTTGGGATTCACTTTCTTTGGATGGCCTATGCCTAATAACCTCTGTAGCTGTGCAGATGGGCGAGCTGCATCTACGATCACTCTCTCTCTCTTTCTCTCTCTCTCTACAAGGTGGAAAATGTACCCTCGTCGATAGAAAAGTAAAAAATAAAAAAAAAACTAGTATATTTTTGAAAAAAGTGAACTTTTTTTTATTATTATTTGAAGGGAATGAAAACAAAAAACTGTGTTTGAATTAATTAACTATTGTAAAGGCAGGGGAAAAAATATTCCCCTTCAAGAGAAGGCTTTGGATGGCATGAGGGGGAAGGAATCTGTGTTCGTGGGAGAGAAGGATTCCAGTTTGACTGCAGTACATTGTGCTTGTTCAAGGATTTGAATTCAATTAACTAAGCTAAATATGCTTCTTCAAGAATTTGAATTCAACTAAGTAAGCTAAATTAAATTTTGCATTAGTATTTTGACAAGTTGTTAAAGGGTGTTGTTATGGTATCTTAAAAGGGTATTATTATAGTATTCTAGTTTTTTTTAAGATATTAATATTTAATATATATTTAAATTAATTTATTTTATGATCAAAATAATTTATAATTAAAATTTTGTTGAAATAATTTTTGAAAAAAAAATAATTTTTTTTTAAAAAACTTTTCCGAGCATAATTTTTTTAAAATTATTTGTTAAATATTTATTAATTATTATTTTTTATAATAAATATTTAAAGTTAAAAAAATAAAATTAATAATTAATAAATATTTAATAAATTAGTTTGAGTATTCATATTAAAAAAATAAATATCAAAGTAATTTTTATTATTAAATAATTAATAATTAATAAATACTTAACGATTTATTAAAATTATTAATAAAAACTGAAACATTTATTCATAGAAAAAAAAAAAAAACCCCACTTACTCAAGGGCTAGGACACATGAAGGAATTAGGTTAATGGAGATCAAGAAAGAGGTGCCACTTTTAACACCACGAACACAATAATTTTGTGAATAAATAATTTGCGGGAAAACCTCATGACAAATGGCCGAAAACCTGTAGCTGGAGATTGTCAACATGATTAAAACTTAAAAGCATTGAACAGTTTTCTTTATTTGTTTGGACAAAACTATGAATAAACCACTACTACTTGTCTTTCAGTACTTTCTTTCTAGTATTGTTCCTGGTAAAAGAAACTGCATACACCATAAAAGGTTTGGCTGGCTAAAATCAAGGTTTCGAATATCCCTATATATATTTGTTAAATATTTATTAATTATTAATTATAATTTTTAAACTTTAAGTATTTATTGTAAAAAACAACAATCAATAAATATTTAACAAATCATCTTACTATCCTAAAAAAAAAAACAAAGAATATCATACCAACACCCAAAGTTGACAAATTGAAAAGTAGTGTAGTTTAGGTGGCAAATTGCAGTTGTTATATTGAAATTAACTAGTTCAAACAATTTTCTGTGGAATTGTATAAGTGGTGACTTCCAAGTTCATGAGAATACTTAACTGGAACACTTCTTAATACATTACATTTTGTCACCTGTTACATTTTGTAGAGTCAAGTTTCAATGCAGTGAGAGTATTACAATTCTCTCTATACTTGTGACTGTATTTAAATTTAACTGAAGAAAAAAGTAGTAACTATTGTGCATTATGCATAATTATACTTAATCTCTTATTCAGTTGCATTACATGGCACCATTTTACATAAAATGGTGACTAATTCCCATGTCATACAATGGGTATTCTAAGTTTTTTCTCCTTTTTCTTTTCTTCTGCCTATTTACTGGTTATATATCTTTTACTAATTTATGATCCATTAATAATTTAAATGGTTAAATTCTCATATCCTTTTGCTTGTATATTATAACTATCTTCTCTTTTCACTAGAGCAAACACAATGAGTTGTCATTATTCAAATGTACTAAATTATGTGAAAGTGAGGCATTTACATGTTTGAATTTGTTTATTTTATACTTCATATAACTTATAATCAAAATCTTAAAATATCTTCACCATAAAAAAAAACACTAATATATGATCCATTAATAACTTAAATGGTTAAAATCCCATCCTTTTGCTTGTATAATATAGCTATCTTTTCTTTTTGGTGGAGCAAACACAATAAGTTGTCGTTGTCCTAAGATAGATGAATTTAATTTTAAAAAATAAAAAAAGACTATAAGTTGTCAATGGTTAAAGGGATCATTGTGTTGCCATTTGCTTTTATGTTTATTCCACGCCGCAGTGGCTGACTCATTGGTTACCAATTATGATGCAGCATGGCATGTTCATATTCCATTGCACGCCAGCAATACATAGCACTTTCAAAATACAATGAATTATTTCAATATATGATGCTATTGATTCAATTGTTAGAAAGTAGTTTAGTGTAATATAAGTCATATATTTGTAAAAAAAGATTTATTATCTCATATTCTAATATAGCAACGTCCCAAATAGATAATAAGGTTAGCAATTCTAACTTTCTAAGTGTTTGATTCAAAGAATGAGCAAAATGAAATAGTTGTTGCAAATGAGTTAATTCCTGCATTAAGTTGCTAACTTTTTCGCTTCTAGATTCTGATTAAGTTGCATCAAGTAGTTTTGTAATGAATGAATCACTTTTCTATCAATGCTTGAATAAGTGTGTAAGACTGGTTTGGTACATTATATAAAAGATAGATGGTCTAGTATGATTAATATTATTTATTTACTTTTATACAATATGTGACGAGATATTAAAAGTATAATATCTAGTCAAAATAATTTTATTAACTTTAATTATATAATAAATAGAGACTTATATAGTTTTATACAATTAAAGTTGAAATAAAATTATTTTTATTAAATAAGTTACTATCTAATTTTTTATCTAAACATTATATAAAAATAAATATTATTAATTATATTACATTATTTATTTTTTATGTGATGTACCAAACAAGCCTTAAATGAGATTTAAAGTAAATCCCATGCAAATTGTATTGTAAGGATGCATGCTCAACAAGACAATCATTTTCAAACTTCTCAAGATTACTTGAAAAATTGGTCCACAAAGCCTTTATTAATGGATAAAGGCCTTTTCCAAACCTTTTCTCTCCACGTTAGAGTCTCAAAACCTCTTTTTCTTTTGTAGGCATGCATACCCCAGTCTCACCTTACACCAAGTATGCTCTACTGAAACATCCTTGTATGACTATGAGGGCCCTATAGCAAAATTTAGCAATTTTAGATCTCTTTTGATACTTTTGTTCATGTGTTGCAGTTTAGCTTATTTTTCTCAATTCAAATGGTTTAGATAATGTATTTGTATCTTCAAGAATATCATTGAATTTGGAAAGAGATGAGCTCATTTAATTTTACCAATTCACACATGTTGAATGGTATAGCTGCAAACATATGTAGGAGTAATTTGTAGTCATTGATGATCATATCTATACTACACCAATATAATTGGGCCCTCTCATCGTCTATCACCACGACCTGACCCAAACAACTCAGGTCACTTCATAAAAACTCAGTCTCAACTGAACCCAACATTATCTTAGGCACATATATTCGAAATGATTATTTAGAGATTAATAGTCTAACCTTACAAGTATTGATCTACTAAGTAATTTCTTCTTTGCATGTACGCTGCTTGCACATTCTCAAGATGGCATCTCAAACGCAAAATAACAAAATAAAAATTAGGAATGAAACATCTATAACAACATCAACTATCTACGAGTCTAGCTCACTCACAATATCAAGAAAACATAGGTCAAGGAATTGCATAATAATAAGAAGGCCCAAAGCTTCAGAAAACTTAGGTTCTAATTGATAGTGAAGAAGAAAAGCAGCAACAAGAAGTCAAAACAAAGCCTCACTAGGAAATGTCATGCATATTGGGTAGTCATTTTCTCTTCTTTGCACCGCTGATATAGTCATGGAGAGTCTTCTAAGCTTCATCTATGAGTTGTTTTGTAGAGAGCTCCAATAACGACTCAGGACAAAGCTTATTTCGGGTTAGCCACAGGCCATACAAGAATTGCATAAAGTCATGGAGATAATTTGTAAGGTTCTATATTACTTACATATTTAAAATTGGAACAATAATATCCACCTTGCAAGCCATTAAATTACTTGCACAAAAATACATCAATTTAACACATTGGTACAAATTTAGTGACATGTGGAGGAAACTTAATTTATTGTAAAGATTTTAAGCTTATGAATAATATAGAAAATTGAAATTAATTTTGATTTATTATTAATGTAAAATTTTTTATATTATTATCTAATTATATTTTGCTACATATAAAAGAATTTGACCGTGATTATGCCAATGTGTAGATGGAAAATTAATATAGAGTGAAAATGGAAGAAAAAAGTACCAAAACCTTGGAAGATTTTTCTCTTCATTTACCTCAAAACTATAAGATATTTCTTCTCAAATTGGGAGGTAAGCAACGAAAATTAGTTCACTTTAGATTAAATAAAAATAAATAACTTTTGTTTTCCTTACTTTAACTTCTAAACAATGAAAATAGAGTTCCTTTTCATTTTCATATTTAAATATCTAAACAAAGACAAGTAATTTCACCTCTTTTTTCTTATTTTCCTTTTTTATAGAATTCTCAAAATGGGCTAACGCTTATGGACAAATTCATTAGGCCCTAATCCAAATTATTTATGGACTAAATCGAGTTAGGACTGAACCATTCCATATTTATTAATTATAATAATAAAGCTCAAAATGGTGCGTTTATAAGTAATAACCTAGTTAAAAGGCAGTAATTGTTAATGGTATTGATAAATCCTAATATGATTTTACTTAATCAAAGCAATTTTTTTTTAATAATTGTTATGAATTTTATGTATTGAAACTATGAAAATTGTGAATTTGTAAAACTTATAAATTCAGTATATTTTAACAATTTAGTTTATTTTAATATTTGGTGGGTTGGAGTCTAGGTTTCATTAGGCCATTTAACAAGTAGGATTTTTTTTTTAGCCTTAGTACACCAAGTGTTCCGTGTTGACAATTCTATTTTTTATTTTTTTTATTTTTATTTTCTTTGTTTAGAAATTGTAAATATATCATATCAAACTTATTCAATAATGTTACAATGGCATATAAATTTATTTTATGTTGTAAAATTTCAAGCAAACTAAAAAACTAGCTCATAACAAAGCCTTCTCATACGACATAGAATCAACATAGCTAGCACCAACTACATAATTAAATAATCGTGGAAAAAAATTTATGTTCACGTACAATAAAATTAAGGTCTACAAAATTTTTTTCCTTCTAAAAAATTTGAAATGTTATTGTACGTGACATGAATAAACATTAATAAAATAAAAAATAATTTGTTATAAGATATATATTTTTCATTTATTTTTATGAGTTATTTAATATAATTATATGAAAATTAAATTTTTTAAAAAATTATTAAATAATCTTAATTATATAAAAATATAATTTAATATGATTAGGTTATCATTTTTTATTTTATTAATATTATCTTTTATCTTTTATTTTATTTTATTAATTTTTTATTAAAAAATAAAAATAAAATAATATTTTTTAATATTTTTAAATGACAAAAATTTTTTAAAAAATTTATATGATAAATAAAATAAATTAAAAAAATATTAAATTTTTAGTGAAATATCCTGTACGGTAAGACGCCCAAATGTTTATGTTTTGTCAGAATTCCATTGTGTGTCCCACCGTTCCACCGACCTAAAGGTAGAACTCTAAAATGTAAAAAGTAATGTAAATGGTCTTTTTCCATTCTTCCTTTCCATCTTCTTCCTCAATTGCTTCCTTTTCTTCTTCTCGTTTCTCATTCAAAGCATTGATCTTTGATGGGACACATAGCTCATGCCTCATAGCTATGCCCTTCAATATGTTTGCTTTCAAAGACAAACTCACAGACAAGATTTCTCGTCTCTTCGCAGATTCTCCCAACTCCTCCTCCTCCTCCTCCTCTTCGTCCTCTTCCTCAACCTCTCCCCAGGTTTTGTTTTTTCTTTCTCTGGCTGTGTTTTTGAATATATAAAAGAGGTTTTAAAAAAGGGTTCTTTCTTGTTTCCCTGATCTGCATTTGGTTATTTTGGTTGCGTTTGTTATTCCCAGTAAAAAAAAGATTTGAGCTTGATGGGCACCTTTATTCTGTCGTTTCATAAGCTTAGATGACCTTCCCCGGGATGTTAGATCTGGTCTGTCCAAAATCTGAATCTGGGGTTGAATGGTTTTGATTGATTTCCCGTGGGTTTGAGTTTCCTACCCAATATGCAAGAATGAAAATCAAGTAAAAGAAAAAAAATTGTGTGATTTAATTTCATTTTCAACAACTGGGAAGGTGAATATTAATGTTAGTTTGAATTGTCGCGAAGTTGGTTATGTGGTTGTCCATGATTGTTTTGCGTTTACATGAGGAATATTAATGTTAGGTTTTATGACTTTTGAGTTGTACAATGTATATTAGTAATGTATTTTGCCACCGGTGTCTTTGTAATAATATATCCAGTATGGCCATAACTGTTAGCCTGTGAACTCCATTTTCTGGGATTTAATTACTCTAACTTTTGCTAGCTGCTGAACAATATATGAGAGACCATAAATTGGTTTTTTGGGCTCTACTCATATTTTTCTTTTGTTGGGATGGGTAGAGAATGAAACCAGGAGCAGAAGTCCAGCTTCTTTGTGTCTGTCAGTTCTCCTATTATAGTTGCTTATGTTGTTGATGTCATTGTAATCGATGAGAGCAATAAATGATTAGTGAAAGTGCATGTTTTCCTTCATTAAAGATATGATTACAATCATTACATCTCATTTTACATCTGACTGAATACTAACAACGTTCAAAGAATGCACTACATCATAGTTCTGCTTATATCAAGTGGAAAAATAATCACCCTAACTTTCCTTTCTTTTTCTTTTTTTTTTAATCTTTGACATGAGGTTTTTATTTGTGTAGGCCAGTTCTGAAGAGGGTAAATCCTTGTCCTCATATTTATCTTATGTTATCCCTTCAATCAGCTTCAGTGGGTCCAAGCCAAGCAACCAGCATCAACATGATCTTAAACCAAATCAATCAGTTCCTGTTAGTTATAATTATGAAAATCTTGAGAGTCAAGATGATCCCATGGATAACTATGTCGATTGTAGTCCCATGTATAATAAAAGGGATTTATTGAAAGACAAAATTAATGATGAAGATCCGGCCTCTAGAAGGAGCAGTAGCAGTTCTGAAGTTTTTGAAGAAGCAAATGAGCAGCATTCTCCAAATACTTCGAAGAAGCCTCCACTCAATCTTACTGATGACTCTACTTTTATTTCTCCTGAGTTGAATGAATTTTTTGAATCATGCCTCCCTAATATAGTAAAAGGGCGTCAGTGGGTCTTACTTTATAGGTAATTTTGCTCTCTAGTTTTTAGTTTGTGCATTGAACAGTATTGTGCTATTGCATTGAAATATTGATTAGAGTAGTCAATAGTGGCGCTATAGCGGTGGAGTGGCCCTCTGCCGCTACAAGAGCTCTGTAGCGGAGCGTTTTGCTGTCGCAGCCAGAGCAGCCGGAATAGTGGGAAATTGCGGCCTAAATAGCGGCTGTAGCGGCCGTTACACTGTTTCTCAGCCAGCCCACCCCATTTTCTGGCAAGCCCACCCCGTTTTCCAGCAAGCCCACCTCTTTACCATCCAGCCCAGCCCCATTTCCGACCAGCCCACCCCATTTCCGGCCAGCCCACCCCATTTCAGAACAGCCCACCCCATTTCCGGCCAGCTTGAGGTTGTTTTTCCTCCTGTTTCATTTTCGTATCAGCTCGTTTCATGGTTCAGCTTCTGTTTTTTTCTCTATTATTATTTGCTTTGTTTTATACTTTTGTTTTATACCTCTATTCATAACAGCCCCTTTCTTTTCTATTCTTATTATGAGGCCCGTTTTGTTTTCCCTATAATATCTGTTCAGCCCCCCTTCCCCCCCCCCCCTTTTTTTTTTGGTTTCTATTCCTATTATTTTGTTCTGTTTTTTTTTCCTTTTGTTATGTTTGGTCAGTGTCATCATCACAGTCAGTCAAGTTTACACAGCACCTCAGCCTCTTCCTTTTCTTTTGTTATTCCTTTGATTAATGATGATTGTGTCTATGACTTTTAGGTACTAATGATGAATATGTCTAAAATTTTGGGAAGTTTTTGAGTTTTGAGCATTTATATGTGTATTATAAATTCTTTGAATTGTATTCACTATCTTCAGTATAGCGGCTCTGCGATCCTCTATATCGCTATAGCGTTTTTGGGGTCAGCTGCTCCGCCCCACTATCCGAGATTAACTACTATGATATTGATTCAACATTCCTTCTTTAAATGAAGGGCAGTACGTTGAAACATGGAATATCACTTCGTACACTCATTCGCAAGAGTGCTGAAGTTTCTGGTCCTGGTTTGTTGGTATGTCAACCTTTCAGAACTTAATACATGTCTCCTGTTATGTGTGCATAGCAGATTTACTGGTCGCAGATCAAGGTATTATTCTTTTGTTGACAATGTATTTACTGTCTATTTCACAAAAATTTTAGATTGTTGGAGATATGCAAGGAGCTGTGTTCGGTGGGCTGGTAGAATGCCCCTTGAAACCTACAGCAAAGCGAAAATATCAAGTATGTCAATTATTTATTCATTTATTTGTTTTGGATGATGCTTCTTCATGATTGCACTCCCACATCTTGAAGTATGGTTTTGTTCTCTCTTCTGTGGTTACAGGGGACAAACCAAACTTTCGTTTTTACAACCATATATGGTCAGCCAAGGCTGTTTCGACCTACTGGTAAGGATTCCCATTGGTTGATTTGCAAATGCACATTCTTTGTACGAAGATAATGGAACTAAGCCAAATGACAGAAATTGATGCACTGTATAAATTTGTAAATAAGTGGACAAGTTCATTGAAGCAAGAGTGACATTTAGGTGTATTTTGGGTCAAATATCTTTTCGTAATTTAGATATCTCAGTTTTCAATATTAATTAGCTTCACATGGATCTGGATTTGTATGATATGGAAGCATGTAAACTGGCCATAAAAATCTTCTTTTTAAAGCCTAATATAGAAGAAAGCTAGCAATGCGCCTCTATAGTTGGCTATTGACTGACTTGCTCTTAATCGCCCCTTGCATATTGTTTTGTAGTTTAATTAGCAGTTGACAAAGGTCTGGAATTAATGTATGGTAATGATTCAATCTGAGTTTCTAAAACATATTAGAAATATGTGCTCTTCACTGTACTTCACATTTTTACACTCTGCTGATTTATAATCAAATGGAAGG
The DNA here is from genome assembly GCA_019955255.1 of Castanospermum australe. Classification (NCBI taxonomy): domain Eukaryota; kingdom Viridiplantae; phylum Streptophyta; class Magnoliopsida; order Fabales; family Fabaceae; genus Castanospermum; species Castanospermum australe. The sequence goes on along the minus strand of NSJW01000371.1, from coordinate 190,947 downwards.
ATTTTAGCATATTCTCTTTGATCATACCCTTTAAAATTGTTTCTTTGAAAAGCTAGAAAGGAATTTTTATTTGAGCATGTCAATTAGATTTTGTACTTTTGATCATTGTGCTTTTAGGGCCTGACAGTTCACACATAAAGGGAAAAGAAAAACAAAGGAAGAAAAGAAAAAATTGATTGGTGATGACTACCTACCAATGGAAATGGAGGTTGTCAAATATTCTGAGGCTTTGACAAACGATGGTTGTGGTTAATTGGGGGATGAAATTGCAACAAATGGTAATCATTACTAGAATACTACTTTAGTCTAATCCTGAGCTGGAACCACTAAATTATCTGTTATTCAGGGTACAAGCTCTCAATTTTTTATTTTAAGTAATTAAGCATGAGATATGCTAACTCTTTCTTTTTCTTCTTTACTTCTGATTTCCTTTGAAGTTATGTTATTCTGATTTTATATGTTTATGTTAGGTGCCAACCGGTACTATTACTTGTGTTTGAGTGACTTACTTGCACTTGGTGGTGGTGGTAATTTTGCTTTATGCTTAGATGGAGATCTGTAAGTATTTCAATAGTGCTGCTTAGTCCACTTTATTGTTTTTGAAGTACTACTCATGGAATCTATTCTCTTGAATGTATCCTTCTGGTTGGTAAGGTTAACTGGAACTAGTGGATCTAGCGACACATTTGGGAACTTATGTCTGGCTCATAGTCCAGAGTTTGAATTGAAGAATGTTGAGGTAATGTTCTTACTACTGAGGTTAGTTATCTAGCTTACAAGAAATTAATAAGTGGCTTTCATCCTTTGCTGCTCAACTCTTCTCTTTTTCATTTTGCTGTATACAATTAACTAATTACTTGTCTTAAGGACTTTGATACATATGCTTGCTTCTGCCTTACATCACGTAAATCAGCTTGTTTTTTGCATTGTCTTATACTTGCCAAAATAACATGTGACTGTACTGTTAAAAGATCATCCAGGTGAATTATTTGATACTTTCTTGTGTCTCTGAGAGTGTACCAACATTTTATTCATCTAACGGGAGTAACATTATGGTGATAATAACAATTCCAACAAGGGGAAAAACTGGACAATATATCACGAGTCCAACTAGTTTGTTCCATCCAATGCTGTACAAACTGAACCGGAGATTAAACTGGCAAGACCTCTGAGTCTTGGTTCTATTGGTCCAACCAATGGTCGAATTGGATTACACACACACACACATATAAAGTGAAAATAGAAGTTATATGAATCCTTATCTGTAGTGTTATTGTGCAAGGTTAAAATGACTATCATACCATTACCACAAACTAGAAACAAAAGCAATTGGTCAACAAAAAGAATTTTAAAAAAATGCCGTAGCTTCCTTAAACAAAGCATTCTATTTGTAGCCAGCCAAAATCATCAACCATATCCAAATCACCCACGCCTTAACCAGAAAACAAGCTTTAACCAAAGCAAATGAGAAGAGGCAATACCTTCAACCCTGCAGCAGAGTTCCCACAAAATCGCATTTTGAACTGACATTTCAATTTGTTCCTCGTAACATATGCTTCCTGTGATAACACTTGCAACAAACAATCTCAATATTTACAACTGAGAAGCCAAGCTCAGATCCTTTATTCTTCAATTCGAAGAAATAGAAAACATGTAAATTTTCCCAAACAGTATCCAGCAAAAGGAAAATTAGTTTTGTGTGTTTCTCTCTCTATATCTCTCTTCTCCCTCCCTTTCTCTCTCTTCTATGTTGAAACTCAGAGAAAAGAGAAGAAGTAATTGAGGAAGATCTTATTGAAGGAGTAGCTGCTTGACACCAGCAAACTGGAGGCAGATTGCGAAATCCAAATGCTCGAAACCTTAACAGAGGAAGAAACATGAATGGGTAATGCTAATGTGGATGAAACAGGAAAAAGGATTAGAAGGAGAACTGGCAATGTTCAAACTGGCTGGTTATAAAAAAACTGGTGCCGGTTTGAACGGTTTAATGATGGTCCAACCCCTTAGCCGGTTTTTTGAGAGTAACGGGACCGGTGACACAGCCAGTCCATGGACCTGTCGGTCTGGTCTGATTTTTATATCATTGGTTCTATCTACTGACTTGCCTTCTGAGTTCTGATTTTCTCTCTTTTCTGCTTTGTGAAAATCAGTAGCAAAACATTATGAGCGTAAAATCACTTTTCTAAAGATTTATTTTTTGCCACGCAAAATTCAGCCTCTATGTCACTGTTGGCATCTTTGTATGAAGACCTTACAGGGCGTATTGAAGTGATATTAAATCCACCACTGACTAGAAAGCCATAGATTTAGAATGCAATTACTTGATTTCCTATTTCATCCATCTTTTAAATAATCTTCGCTTCGTTTGTCAGTTTGTATGAATCCATAAGTCTGATTGTTACCAAATGCTCTACTCACACCAGCAATCTGGAACCGGCCCGAAATCATCTTTGTTCTAGTGGTTTACATAACACTACATGACACTTAGAATTGAGATAAACCTTTTCTCTACTTTCAGACTTCAACATGATTCTTGGATCATGATTTCCTTTCTCTTTCCTCATTCCTGACCCCGTTAAGAAAAATGGACAATCCACATAAGATTTCTATTGTTTGCCTTTCTTGATGAGAGGAATAAAATTCAAGAGTACAATCTCTTGTCACCATTTGCAAATATTTGATGTTTCTGATGACTAGCATATTTTGAGAACAGAGATGATACTGAAACCTGTTTCTCTAAAACAAAGAAACAAGGATCAATGTACTCACATTCCCCAGGTTTGTATGCAGGAGTGGATTTTAATTTTGCCCAACCTAGATGCCCATACAAGAATTAGTGGATATACATGAAAAGATAAGACTATGAATGTATTCGAGAGAAAGTTTGAGTAGCACCTATTGAGATGACAAAAACTCACTTGAAGTGGTTTGGTCATGTGTGAAGAAGACCAATATAGACTCCACTGTAAGAAGTGGATCAAATGGAAGATAATTCGATATGAAGGGGTAGAGGAAGACTGAAGAAACCCTTAGGAGAAACACCTTACTCTAATTGATTTTACTAAAATTTTGGTTTCTGGTAGAGTGGCTGATTGATCAATGTAGCCAACCTCACCTAGTGGGATTAGGCTTGGTGGTTGTTGTAGATGCCCACGGCTATGAGATATGAAAAGTCATAATTTCATTATAATTGGAAGTCCATATTTACTGATATAGTTTATTATATGTCATACTTTTATTTTGTCCACTGCTTATTTCTACTACCATATAAGGTTATGATTTACTTTTTATTCACTATATTTGTAATATGTGCAGTTGTGGGGTTTTACACATGCATCCCCTTACCTGATGCAAGGCTGAGATGCTTTTGTTGGGATGTCCAAAACTAATGGATCAAATTCTCTTTCTCTCTCTTCCTTCCCACCTCCCCCCCACTCCCCTTATTTGGCTAGCAATTTATCCATTCTTTACTCTTCGGATGTGGTTTACCCACTTTTGTGAGGTTGATTTTTTTACCCTTGAGTGCTTAATCAATCAGATGTGTCAGACATTATGTTGGTGTTCTTATCTGTAGATTGTATGCTTGAAATTCCATTTTGCACAAGTTTTCAATGTGAGGTTTGTGGAAGCCAGATGGTCCTCCCAACACAGGAAGGTTGTAGCCATTCACTCAAACTAGTAAGAAATAAAGCACCGAGCAGGTTATTTTACAAGCCAAATTCGGCTTCCCATGTGCATGAACTAGAAGGCCAAGTGTACAACATGAGTAGTTTGTGCCACAACTTTGTAGCCACAAACACAAACCTTTGTTGTATAATTGATTTGACAAACTAGACATATGACGTAGGTAAGTGACGTTGTGGGCGTGAAGTTGTGGCACTAGCTGCCTATTATTAGGTTGGAACAATCTATTGTGTACTAGCATGTTTTGTTTAGCTTTTAGAATTCTCGAAACTGCGAACTAAACAAGAGTTTGTCACTTGAAGCATGTGTTTGGATGCCAGCAAATAATGAATAACCGCAGGTGGTTGGATGCATCACGTTTTAGAGAGATTATTGCATGCTTTTGAAGCATGATAAATGTACGTTTCAGAAAGTATCTCTACAAATTTTAAGGTTACTTTTTATCAGGATATGCAACTATCATCAAAGTTAAACTTTATCTGTACTTGGGTAAAATTATTTTTGAGTAAATTCTTATTATGATCTATCAAAAATGTATGTGTTATCACTTTGGTCTTCAAGATATTTTCGTCATTAATTTAGTCTCTAAATTTAAAAAGTATTATTATTTTGATTATTTAAAGATATTAATTTTAATTTAGTCTTTTGATAATTAAAAAATATTATTAATTTAATTTCTTGATTATATAAAATTATCATTAATTTAGTTCTTTAATCATTAAAATTTTATCAATTTTATTTTTGTTCATACATAAAAGAATTATTTTGATGGTACTTTTTAGATTCAAGAATTGAATTAATAATAAAAAATTTTGGAAGGATTAAAGTGATGACATATATATTTTTAGATGACTAAAATGAGAATTTGCTTAATTATTTTTTTCATTAATTTTTTGTGTTGCACCATTTATAGGGAAAAGCAACTAACCTAGGTAATTATTTTATAGCAATGTTTATGAGTGCAAGTGATCTCACAAATTAGGGGTATCTAATTATTTGAATTGCCTAAAAGGTAAGAAATTTTATCATTTGATTATCTCTGAAGGTTAGAAGAGAATATTAACGGTATCTGATGTCATCTTTATCACTTTGTTATACCTATGGGATTTCTCTTAAAAGTCTTGTTACTCTGGTGTAGCTATGAGCTAGCGTACAGTCAAAAAAATTAATTAAAAGATTATCATTCACACATATGCATTACCTTTCAACTTCTGTAAAAATTATACTTATTTTCTAAACATACACATATTCTCTTAACACATCTCCAACAATCGTTTCCATAATTAAAATTGCTGATGGAATAAGAAATCCTGCCAGAATAACAGGAGTGTTTAGATTAAAATTTGTAAATTTAATTTTAAATAAACTTGATTTTATAATTTAAATTTTAATTAAAAGTAAATTTAAATAAAATAATTTGCTTGAAAAAAAGCACGTTTAACACCAAAAAAAGAAATAATTACTTCTGATAAGATAAACTTTTAAAGTAAAAATCACATTTAAAATATAATATAAATAATAAAATAAAATTAAAAAATGAAAATAAGTCTATTTAAATCTCCAAATATCCATTTGAGTAACACAAACATTTGCCAGCATGCACAAATAAGAGGTCTGCAAATATATTGCCAGATTGAGACGAAGCAGCGTGTACAGCTCATGGTATCGCCATCCTATTTGCTGGTAGATATAACTGATTAATACGCTGTAAAATCTTCTAATATTAATAATAATTACTAAGTCAAATACTATTAATAGTGTAGTAACTAAGACTTATAATTTTAATTCTTTTACACAATACATCAAAATTAAACTCATTTATTTAATCCCCCATAATATCAAATTTATTAATACATACACGAATTTATTTTCTTAGGGAGGAAAACGGAGTCCATATGATTTTTCATCATAACCTGTTTCGGTAAACGTCAATAATGTCTAATAAATAAACCAAACGCAAGCATAAATTTTAAGCAGTTACAACCAGCTCAATTTCGGGTAAGGAAATGGCCAATAAATCCTAGTCATCTCACCAATAGGGAATCACGTTACAAAATTAATTATCTACTAACAATGATACAGATATTCAAAGTATATGCTTCAGGTTTTGATGACAAAGCAAATTGGACAGCTTCAGAGTCATTTAGGATAGCAGACACGGGCAAGGCACAGTAATGTTGCTGCAGAAAGCCTGAGAAAGTACACTTGCTCCATTTCACATACACCATGCTATGTGAAGGACCAAGACTGGATAATCAAAGAAACCATTTTCATCCACTTTTCCAATCCATTAAATTAGACCAAGTATCAATTGCAGGCAGCAACTGTCACTCGAGCCAAGACTCTGGGCATTTGCAACTTTGAGGCACTTTATGACTCAGTGGGACTGTCTTCAGTAGGCAGGCCAAATATTCGAAGATTCCGGTCCATTGATCCCGCGGCTATGTATTTCGAATCCGGACCAAATTTTACACAGGTGGCTTTCCCTGGGAAGATAAAGTACAAGCAGCATCTTAGTAACTGTACAAACATAAACACTCAAAGCCTGAAGGACTAATAGACAAGAAAAAAAAAAAAAAGACGGAACCTGTTCCAGATAAATCAGGAATAGTTTTGATACAGTTCCATTCAGATTTCACATTTGCAACTTGATAAATCCTGCATAAATTACCAGGCACCGCAAATCAGTTTCAGAAAAAAAAACACCAGTGGAAGAGGATGACAAATTGAAGACACTGCAGGAAGTCTGTGGCTTTAAGATATGGCTGTAGTTTAAATACAAACATAAAATAACAAGAATTGAATCAAAGACGACACAGGCTATAATAAACTCTGATGGACTCTGTTTTGGTAACTAAAGAAGATTGAGTGATAAGTCAGAAATTATAGCCAATTGAATAACAACAGTTTTCCCAATAAACAACGCATCCAACAGTCATGGAGGATAAAATAAACTCAGAACATTCACATCTGTGTATGTATGTGTGTATGTGAGCATGTGGACAAAGAGAGAGTAAAGAAGCAGAGCACCAAGGCCCACTCCATTATCAATGTTGCATTTGAGATGAACTTCAAAGCGACATTCTATGCTTCTATTAGAAATGTAGAAATGACAAAAATAACGGCACTCTTTCATTATAGAATTGTAAGCAACCCTGAAAGACCCTGCCTCTACCTGTCCACCACATGCTTTTTATTTTATGTTGTTGTGATCCCTACACATGGAGGGAAAGGGAAAAAAATAAAGCAGACACATAGAAACCTCATTGCCAACACCAACCATGGGGAAACACATTTATATATGGAGAAGCAGGTGCTCTGCCGTTCACAGCAGATGCAGCTCGCAAAGCAACTGTTTCGTTTTAGATGCTTTCAGATTACCTTTATACGTCAACTTTTTAATACTGATAAGGATTGTCCATTTCAATATAGTTAAATAGATCATTCAATTTTTTTAACCCTCGCCACCAGAGCAACCTTGGCTTGTTTGGTATAAACACTGAACCAGAACACGAAAGCATGAGAAAAGATTTTTGGTATAATATTCTCGAAACCTTCACCAAATCCTGTACTACTCAGCATTCACTCACCTTATATCAGAGCCTGCAACTGCAAGGTAGGATCCACTGTGGTCGAACTCCACTGCAAGATACACAGAATTATACAAAAACCTTTTGCAAGAGGCGTAACTTCTTACCCTATATGTATGCCCATCAACAAGGAGTGAAAATGAATACCTGAGTTGGTTGGAGTTTCTGAGTCATATGGAGCAAAATTCCGGAAGTTTTTCAGTTTACGTAGATCCCAAAGCTTGACACCATCATGAGCTGCAGTCTGTCGAATTTAGGAGTACAATAAGAATACTGTATAAACAATGATCCTACTTTTACTGGAAACTTTTTCTCACATACCGCAAGGAAGTAACCATTCTCAGAAAAGGATATGGCAGTTACTGGCCCTACATGTCCATCAAATCTAGCAACATTTGCCTGCAACCAATAGAAGGTACAAAAGCATAAACTGAGAACAAAAATGAATATTAAGATTTAAATACAAGTAAACAAAGAAAAATTGTATACCTGACTTTTTACATCCCAGATCTTAACAAGAGCTTCTGTGGTGCCTGTTCCAAGAATGAGACCATCAGGATGAAAAGCTGCAGATGTATAGCCTTCAGAAGAACCCGAAGAGTCCGAAACCTACAAAACCCATCATTAATCGTCTGATTCAGAATTTATGTAGAAAAGACAGTAGTACAGGTTAAAATCTATTGCTGTCATAAGAATTTTAAAAGAAATTGAAAACATCTCCACATTCTTCAGAAACCTCTACCATACTATTCCACAGCATACATCAACAGTGCTGTAAACATCAGCTTATCTTACACATTACTCTAACCAACTTTTCAATGTGTTTTCATTCATATAAATGTTGAAAACCTTACATATCCTTAAAAAAAAAAACAAATAATTATTTTCTGTGATTCTCCTGCCAATTATCCCACCCTCAAACCTTAGTAGAGAGAGAAAAATGCTCCCAAAAAAGGGTTCATGTGCATGCATACGTCTTTGCCTTTATTTCTGTACCCATACAGAGAAAACAAGAGATCAGACCTGAGTCAGACATGTCCCTGAAGAAAGTTCATAAAAGCACCAAGTGCTGTCAAGTGAAGCAGTCACAAAGTAGTTATTGGTGGCATGGACAGTGACAGCTTGCACCTGAAAAAATGGAAAGGCATATTATTCTTGCATCACATGGAGTACATAAATAAGACAAGTATGATTGGCAGGGGTAAGGGGGATAAAGTCCTAGATTTGAAGGAAGCATCAGATAGTTAAAGACTGTAAAAGAATTTATAACAGAAGTTTCCCAACTTATGAAGACCTGTTTCATGGGTAGAAGATATCTAGTTTTATACACAGCAAATTTCCATAATTTTCTAATGGATACTATATATCAAACTGAAGAACATCAGATTATAAGTAAAGGTACACAATCCATTTTACACACATTAGTATTTGACCTGCTTGGAAGAGTATTTCATTTATAATAAAATCAGTATATGCACTATAGTCTGATGTTGGACAGAAAAACTAGAGTTCACTGGATGGCAAATGCTCATTCCATCAAATTAGGGATTGAACATCGCTCCAAATTGAATAAAATGTCCATTAAATTCAATCAAGGATTATTAGTGTTAGAATATATTTAAAATATCTTTAGAAGAACTTTAGAATATATTGTAGAATCAATTAGTGCTCTAATTGATGAAGCAATTTAGGAGTCATATCATAATTTTATTATATTTCCTGACTTATTTCCTTATTTGATTAAGGTTACTAGAAATATAAATAGAGGTTAATGCTTTGTCTTTTGAATCACATCAAACACATATATCACATGCTATTATTTAATCTTTATTTTACTTTCTTCCTTCTCTTTACCTAAAACCCTATAATTTCAACATGTATCAAAGCGGTACCATCTGCCTTGAGGGTGTCCATGTTTTTCGCTGTGTCGAGTTTTATTAGAACTCCTTTGTAAATTCTCCTTTATTGTTTTCTCAACCCATTCTCTTATCTATTTTCTCTGCTTTTTTACTGTTTGACTATTTTTCAATGCTAGCATAGCATTGAGGGAGAGTGATAATAATAGTGGTGACTTTTCAATACTAGTATTCGTGATGTTGTTCTCTTCCTATCGACGATCATTCCGACAGTGACTTCTTTCCCACTGATGATTCATATCAGTGGTAACATCTCTTTAATACTAATGTTCGTCATGTTATTCTCTTCCCATCGACGATCATTTCGATGGTGACTTCTTTCCTACTGATGAATCATACTAGTGGTATTTCTACTCAAGTTGTTTGAATCTGCCATCTGGTTAAGCAAATCCTTAGAAGCTCTCAAGTTGTTTACCTAGAATCATCAAGTCTTTTGGGTCTGCCATCTGGTCAAGCAAAACCTTAAAATCCTTTCTTCTCACGTAGGCTGATGATCATTCCTTACTGAGTTATCTTTCCAGCAATGTTCATCTCTCTAGTGTCCCCACATCCTGAGTTGTATTTCAGCCTTGGAATCCACTTTATACTTATGTTATTTAATTAAAGTATTTATTTGTAACAAGCTTAAAGCTTAGTAAGCTTTAGCTTAAGAGGGAGTGTTAGAATATATTTAGAATATCTTTAGAAGATCTTTAGAATATGTTGTGGAATCAATTAGTGCTCTAATTGATGAAGCAATTTAGGAGTCATATCATAATTTTGTTATATTTCCTAATTTATTTCCTTATTTGATTAGGGTTACTAGAATATAAATAGAGGTTAATGCTTTGTCTTTTGAATCACATCAAACACATCTATCACATGCTATTGTTTAATCTTTATTTTACTTTTTTCTTTCTCTCTACCTAAAATCCTATAATTTCAACAGTTAGTATTACCCTATATCTTTTTGGAATAACAAAATCCCCAAGCCCACCCATTGCCACCACTATACTGATAGGACTGGTTCAGAACTCAGGAATTTAGATAGAAAATGGATGTATATCTCCTCTGCTACTCAATCACCAGTAGGGAGATCGAGTAGAGGGGTGTTGGCTGATACAATGTAACTATATAAAAGACAGGAAGAAAGAAAATATTTCAACTATCCGAGCAAATTCGAGGGTACTCGGCTCCCTCCACCATAAACCTCTCTGAGTTCTTCTCTGCCATTCCCGGTGGCTTACATACCTATTTATAGGATAGCCCACCCCGTCACACCCTTCATGATCCTTTGAATTCACGCAGGAACTCCCCTCGTCACACCCTCCATGCTCCTTTGAACTCACGCAGGAGCTCAGCCTGTCACACATATCATCCTCCTCTCGGTGCACGCGGACAGCTGCTCACCCAGCCGTGGGGTGTGAGTTAGTTATTTTTATTTGCCGGATCTCCAAGATTGTTGCAAGGTTCTGATTCCCTGCTTTTCCTGAATCTCCTCCTTATGCACACTCTAGGGGTCTTATCATATACCCACCCGTGCCACCATACCATCACCACTGTCACCAACACTACTGCATCCCAGCACTGCCACCACAATCCCCAACCCCCAAACAGTACACACTGACTCACCTACTCCACCACTGCTGCCACCACCATCACCAAGGATAATATTGTCATTGAGCATTTTGATCTCATTTAATCCCTGCCCAATCTGGCATGCCAAAAGTAGGGACAGAATGCAATGATCATATTCCATTCTTGACTATACCAAGCATGCTAATGCAAATGATTTTTTTTTTTTTCCCGATAGACGACGGGAATGATTATTTCATTCCATTGCATTTGATGGATTCCCATTCTCCCATTCCCAATAAAATCATTCTACCAAACCGAATGTGACCTCAAGAGTTTAAGACACCAGAAATCCACTTAAGACTTAAGAAATTGACGTGCTAGCTACAGACAGTGAAAATGAAAACATAGATCATAGATCCATTGGAAGCTTGTATTTTTGGGTTAACAGGATAATTTGAGTACATTCGATGTAGCTAGATGCTAGAATATTGATAGATAGCCAAATTAGGTATGCTTCAATTTCACTGCAGAAAAAAATGAAGTGCATGGTATAATACTGAAATTTAGGTCTTTAGAAGGGAAAAAATAAGGATTGTAACATACAAAATAGTAACTAGTTATGGACAGCGATTTGGTGACATTATTTGATTCATTTACCTCAGCCGTATGATCCCTCATGATGTGCCTGCAGTTATAGTTACCATCATCTGACCCTTGCCATAAACGAACTGTCTGCAACATAAAGTAAAAAATATTGACCACAGGAAAATGCAAAACGAAAATAGTTAACTTGTCACAAAAAATTGCACAAGAAAAATTTGTATTTAACCGGATCATTAAAGAAATTGCCGAGTTCGACAACACTAAGTTGTAAGAACTAGTAAGCATACTGACTACTGACTGTTAACCACAGACAGGTAAAATATATCTCGGAAAAGCTTGGACAAGCCCAATAGAGACACCAGGGCAAGACCTTTAATCAAATTGTACAAGGCTACAATACAAGTATCCATATCTTAACAGCACCAAACAAACTGCATACTTCCAGTTGATTCCATATGTTTCTGGGTGCTTTTGAATTCACATTTATCATATACAACATTTCAGTTGGCCAAGTGAGACTGGCATTCAAAGAAATATCCGTTATGAGAACAAAATGCAAACGTAAATAGCAAGAGACTGAAATATGGGGAAAAAGAAATCTGGGTTCACACACAACTTTACAAGTTTGGTTTTGCTATATTGTCCAAAAAACAAAAAGCTTAGGTGTCTGGAGAAAACAAGGGACACGGCAATGTATGGATGTACAAATGTGTCATGATCTATAGGGTCTGCTCTTGGGTGGAGAAGAATGGGCAAGTAAAACTGTTCTAAGCAATGAAACTCAATGACCTCTGAATGAGAAAGGGATAGCATTTTACCTTATCTGCTGAACCAGTCAAGAACAAATCGCCCTGAGCTACAAACTTTACACTGGTTACCTAACAAAAGTATGCTTAATCAGCGAAATGGTTTTGAAGAAATGTAACTCCAGCAATTCAGACAAAAATAAAACCTTTTTTGAGTGACCACTGAGTGTGGATAATATCTGTCCTGATGGTCGGTCAAAAATAATAGCATTTGTATCAATACCTCCAGTTGCAATTATGTCCTATCAATCAGGAAATGAGATGATCATTGATCAGCAGTTCAGCACCTATTAGTTGTCTAGTTGAAAGAATGCCAAAGAGGTTTAGGGCATCCAAAGAGGCTTTTTGCATACTTCCCGTTTATAGAGATTAAATGCCATACCTTAGGATAAAGGATATCAAGAGATACAATCCCTGGTTTGCTTGTCTTGTGAAATGGATGACTAGATATCTGCGTATATCCCTCTAGGGCATCAACAGGAGCCAAAGTTGCAGGAATCTGAAATAAACCAGAGAAGAACATGAACAAACATGTGCGAACGGCCAAATTTACAATCAGAAATGTCAAGGAAACATTTGAATTACTCCACAAAAGTGAACAAATATTACAATTTCACCAGACAAGTCAAATATAATACTTAAGTTGAATTTAAAAAATTCCAGAAATGTCATTAGATTCAGATATGTCACAAACTCTAAGCAACAGAGACCACAAAGAAGAAAACTAGAAAGTAACAACTGAGGAAATACTGACATTGCAGTGCTCAATGCATTTCTACATTATCACAAAGAATACCTGCCGCTTTTTCCTCTGCTGGGACAGAGCAGCATTACAGTCAGTTAGCTCAGAAATTATGCTTGAAGTTATTCCAGGATGTATTTTCTTCCCAGGAGGGGCCAGCTCCTCATCCTCAGCAACTAAAAAGCAAAACGATAATTAAAACAATAAACGAGAACTAATAGCAAGTGGGGAAAAATCTTCCTTAAGAAAGTGTCAAATCCTAGCTTTTGAACATACACTTTCATCTCTAATATCAATGGGCTAAAAGGTTCCGTTTGGAAGTTATATCAAAAAAAATCTTTAAAAACGATTTATAAAAACAGCAATAAATACAAAATCGAAAAATTGAATAAAAAAACAGAACATGAAAAACCTCTTTTCCCATTGCTCAGGACGGAAACATTTGCTGTTATGGCATTTGGTACAGAAATGGGGAACTGCCTTTCTGCCTGTGCAAGTAATGACCTAGCTTCATCTCGCTCCTTTTTAAGTCTTGCAATCACTCGGCAAGCAGCATCATGCTACAGATTAAAACTAAGTAAGTGCAACTCTGGCAGTGGAAAATATAGCAACAAAACAGAAGTAATTCTAACAATTTGAAAACGAAAAAATTAATAACATAAATGAACAGTAATGTTCTCTGGCAACTCACTACAGATTATCCTTAACTAGAAACAGGTTAGTAAAAAAATAATATTAATCACAATGGTTTCATGAGAAGAATTTACAACAGTTAAAAACTGTTTTTTGTAGAGAAGTTCTTTGAGATGCAAAAAGTTTGCCCCTTCATATATATATATATATATATATAAAACAAAAGATAAATTCACTATCTGAAGAAAGTGGATCTCAAATGGAAAAAACTTTATCACGTGAAGTTGTAAATGATAACCTAAAATTTTGGTGATCGTAAAGTCAAGAGTGGGTTTTTCAACCCAACCATTATCTTCTTGGTGGGAGGAACTCTAGAAAAATTTTATTTTGATTTTATGACAAATCCCAGCACATGATATATTAAGAATCCAATACCAAAGTTAAACATAATGGATTGATAGGTAATGTTAGTATAAAATATAAATCACTTTTGGGCTGTGCACTTCCACAATTCCATCCCCTGATTCATAGAAGACAAGAATTTTTACGTCATATAACTTTGTTGCTTTACCTGATATAGAGCATGACTTAGCTCTTGCCTTGCTGTGTGCAATTGTTGCTCCAATGCAAAATTAGATAGCATCAGTCCATCCCATTCCTACAATTTAGGCAAACCAAATCTTCATAAGCAGAAGACTACATAATTTCTTTTCTTTGATAGAAGGAAGACTACATCATAGAGTATGCACAACACAATTTTAAGTTATTTCTAATGATTCATCTAGAAAACTTTTTAACAGAAACCCCCATTAAACTCATGATCCAATAATGTAAAGCATATAAGATAGCTTGAACAACTTTCAAGGTTCAGTTGTAAGAATCCACAGCATGTAAGAAACAGAGAATAAATTGATTGCATATATGAATATTAAAGTCATTATATAATAAACAGCTCCCAGAGACATAAATAAATTATAAAAAAAAAAGCATACGAAATAAGGAGCACATAAAAAAAACCTAAAAAGGTGGATGTCGATTTCATCCAGTCCAGTAAAAATAATATGCCCCAGTAAGCTTGCTGTAACAAGAAAATGCATTTAACTCACTGTCAGGTACCCTAAGATGACTAAGGAATATTTTAGGAAAAGAAAAGGGTACAATAGGAAATTAGAGCCCACGAAGGAAAGGTGGGAGATGTGACTTCATGTAACAACCTGTTGCACATGTGGCAGCAGGGGAGTGGGGGAAGTAAGAGAGTGATCCCTCTATAAGAGACGGAGGGGGGGGAACACAGAGTGGCAAGGAAGAATTGGGTAAGGATTAGGAGGAAGAGACCAAGGCCTCTCGAAAGCCTTGGAATAGGTTCTGTTATCTCACAGAGATATACCTCTGATTGTAAGGAGCTAATCTCCATTGTTCTATAAATAAATATTAGTTTAACAGGCTCCTATCAATTTGGTATCAAAGCTCTCAATTTGGGAGCTGTGGTGCGCACCAAAATGGAGACACTAATGAGAGATTTTGAACGCTGGAAGAAGGGGGAACAAGAAGAGCTACAAGCTTGAGAAGCTCGACTCAAACGCATTGATGAGATGCAGGAAGAGATACTGCAACTACTCCGAAAACATAACACCAAGGCAGCTTAAGAAAGATTTGGAGCAGGACAGAGGAGATCAGGAAGAAGTCTAGAAGGCACGGCTAATGCTGGAGCAACAGTGGGGTCGAATCAAAGCACCCAACTAGACGTTCGAAGACGATGGTTGAAAACCTCCATGATTTCAGGTGAGATCACCATGTTTTCCGGTGAGGACGTGCATGAATGGCTAAACGGAATGGAGCAAAAGTTTCGTCTCAAAGCCCTAAGTAACGATGAGAAGCTGTGGACGGCTATAGCAGCCTTGGAGGGTCGCGCACTTAATTGGTTCTACTAGTGGGAGGCACATACTCCCCAGCCAACATGGGTGATGTTCCGAGAAGCACTTGTCCGACGGTTCCAACCATTGTTCCACCTTCATTCCGCAGAAATCAAAGAGAATGGGAAGGTGGTGACCAACTGCGAAAAAGAGACACTGCAGAGCACCCATCAAGACGGTATGGTGGGGGACTTAACGAGCTCTGTGCAGCACGCTAATGAAGGTAACGTGGAGGTAGAATGGAAGGGAGAAACAGAGGGGAACCCGCACCCACTGACCGGCGCGATGGACGAACAGGGGCAGGAATGGCTCGCCTTGGCCATAGAACGCAGCGACTTATATATTCCGGTCAACCACCCGCCACCGACGAAACCGTCGGAACCACCTGAGCCACCAAATTTATGCGATGGTATTGTTGAGGGTGGGGTCAGACGGAGACCATGGGGAGAAAATGAGTTATGGGGCGCCCATGATTGTAAGGTAGGCAAACATGGCAGTGGAAGGGAAGATGGCATCGGCAGTCATGGTAGAAAAAATGGGGTCTCGTGGAAAACGGTGATGGATTGCATGATGGAGCGAAAGAGGAAGCTAGGGCAGAGGAAGGTGCCTTTGGGCTAGAAGTGGATTTGCTTTTGGAACTAATGGGCCAGGCCCAATTGAGTAAGGAAAAGAAAAGAGTCTTGCGAAAAGGAGAGGGAGGGCTTAGGTCCGAAAAATAAACTTATTTCCATAAGGAACCAGCCCAATCAGACCAGAACAAAGGAGCTTGGGCTATGACCCAATTTGCAAATCAACAAGCCTATTCTTGGATTGGGATTAGACTAGTTAGAGGGGATCGGGGTTTCCAAGGAGAATAACCTAGCCTCAACAATCTGTTTCACTCTTGACGCATGCGACACTTATAGAGGATTGAAGAAACGAGGTGGAAACCATATACTGAGAAACTTGGTGCAATTTTGGTAAGGCTTGGTGGCAGCGGCTAGATGGTAGAAATGCAAGACCAATGAAGGAGACGGAAGGAGCTAGCAAGGAAAGCTCTGAAGCTTACGAGAGAGAGTGGGCATGCAAGGAGTAGATTGAAGCCCAAGTTGAAGGCATTGAAGAAATGCTCCATCTCCGGGAAATGGTGGGAGCCCAGAATGGAATTTCTAGATGGGTCTCAATCAGAGAGAGCAGTCAGAGAGGGAATGGGTTGCTATTGATCGTACCACCTAAACGAAGGATTGTGCGCAACGGTTGAAGATTCTTGCCATCTTTAATGTCGGGCCTGTGCAACCTGCGCAGATCACGAGTGCAAATCGCAAAAACAGATCGAAAACAACTAGTGCTAGAGAAGACAGTTTTGAACCTGCAATCAAAAAGGAAAATTTTGCAATTTTTGATAGTTTAAAGGGAGATCTTGGGAGTGGATTTGGAAGCTTGTTGGAAACATTGTTAATGCCACCCACTATAAATCCCTGTGCTACTACTTTGGATGATTTTCGATGTGGATTGAGGAGCTTGTGGGAAGCATTGTCAAATTCTCCAACTTCTCTGGAAAAAAATTGCTGGTAGGGATACTTCAAAGCAGGGAATCATTCATGCTGCAAGGGTTTTTCATTCAAAATTAGTCACAAATTTAAAAGGTGATGTGCTATGTACATGCATCAAATCAGTGATGCTTCATGAAGGTTCAATTACCAATTTTGGTTCCAGATTACAAGGGATTGAACACATAAAAGAAGGTCAACCATATTCAAACAGTAATGTGGTATTAAGTACTTTTGATCCAAGGATTCTCAACATTTCTACACCAAATTTTGACTACAATGTAGCGCACCAGAGGTTTAATCCTTCAACTCAATAACAAGTAACAAGGATCATATAAGAGAATTCTGTTACAATCATGTCAATTTCCCAGGTAGAAGATGGTGGTATTCTATAGGTGTTCTGCAGTGGTTGGTCTTCCCTTTGATCCTGGGGGACAAGAGACATTTGTGATTTTTAGTGGAGCTGTTAGTCAGGGCATAATTTTGTCCACTTTTCCACTCCTTGTATTGGGAGAAGGCCAATGGGACTCGGTTGAAAGCTCCTATGCTTCAAGCATAACTTGGTCAACATGTTTCAAGCAATGGGACCCCAGTGGGAGTTTCCTTCAACTGTTTTACGGGATCCTTACCGCACCTTCACCTTGAGGACAAGGTGAATCTTTAGGGGGAGGTATTGTTAGGTACCCTAAGATGACTAAGGAATATTTTAGGAAAAGAAAAGGGTACAATAGGAAATTAGAGCCCACGAAGGCAAGGCGGGAGATGTGACTTCATGTAACAACCTGTTGCACATGTGGCAGCAGGGTAGTGGGGGAAGTAAGGGAGTGATCCCTCTATAAGAGAGGGAGGGGGGGAACACAGAGAGGCAAGGAAGAATTGGGTAAGGATTAGGAGGGAGAGACCAAGGCCTCTCGAAAGCCTTGGAATAGGTTCTGTTATCTCAGAGATATACCTCTGATTGTAAGAAGCTAATCTCCATTGTTCTATAAATAAATATTAGTTTAACGGGTTCCTATCACTCACACACACTCAGAACAGTGCAACGTCGACAAATAAATCCAATATCATAGCTCAGATATCCCATGTTATAGAGGAGTAGCCTGGAAGGAAAATGATTTGTCCTCCTGCCATTTCAGTAAAAGTGTAAAACAGTAGAATTCTTGCAAAGTTTTATATAGTCTAGTACTATAGGAGTATTAGACACTGGTTAAGGCAAATTAAAGAGTCACACAGATGCACACATTGGGTCTGAAAGTCTGCTTATGATCATCTCCCTAGCTCTTAGAGTGGGAGGTGGTGCTGTTAAAGTGAAAACCTTTTGGCCAATCATAGGATCTAGCCCTACCTAAGTTTCATTCAGCATTACACACAGATCAAACTTATTTATCATCCAGAACCCATCTATGTTAACAAATTAGTATATATGCACGAGCATAAATTATTTGGTCAACAAATACAACTCATTCTAGTCTATCTCTGCATCACTTCATCCAATCCTAAACTCATTAAGAACTCTGACATTGAGTCTTTGACAATACTGAAAGGCCCTTGTTGTCAATGACCAACAGATTTTTCCCTCAATTTCAGCTCTCACCGCCTAAAATCTTGCCAATGATAACTAGGCTTTAGCTTCTTCAAGAGACCACACAATCAATATGCCAGTCTAGTCAAATGAAAACAGAGAATCATCCATATTGCCAACAGAATGAGGAAGGAAACTAATATTATGCAATAATAGCTTGACTTCAGTGTCTATTTGTAGATCATGCTGAATTGCAAATTTAGAACGAATTTATAACCAGACACTCAATGAACAGTAATTTATAACTTTATAGTTGTGAGTGTGCCAAACAAAGGTCAAGAATCAAGTGTATAGACCTTCTAACGACAAAAGCAGGTAAGAAATTTTAAATCCCTTCACAGAGAACAATGAAATCTCATAAATAAACAAATATATTTGAAAGAGTTTGGCAGCAAACAGTTTTGAGCAAAGTCATCATATACCAAAAATTATAAAGTATGCTTCATAGCCTAAAACCATACATTTTGGAACATTCCAAGCATGCCAGGGATGCTTGCTGCCTGCACAGGCCTGGGCTTCACTATCTGCGTGAAAATTGATCCTGATTTAATTAGCATATTCAATGTAAACTCTTGAAAAGCAAAGAACCACAGCAAACATGGGTGGCTAGTGTACTTACAAATTCCACTCAATATGAAAAACATCAAAATGATACCATTACCACCATACCTTGCCTGTTTTGATAGGTACCATGTCATCCAATGTAAGTGGTTCTCCAGTAATTGGACACTTCCCATAATCCTACTCAATTTTTTAACAAAATTGAATAAAGTGTCAAAATCAGATAAATATTATGTATTTACAAGTTTAGAAAAAATAATAAAAAAGATAACTAGATTAAGACCTTTATGCTAAGCACTCAACGGCAGAATAAATCTAACAAGGATGACAGCAAACTGAAAAAAAATGAGTGACAGGAACACTCATTGCATAAGGAAAAGCATATAAAAAAACAAAAAGCCACTTCAAACATGTTACATGAGTAAATTTGTATACAAATGCCCTACTTTCTTTTCTTCTTCAAAGAGAAATAAATAACGAAAAGCTACACTGCTTCCAAATTTGTTTCCTCACTGGTCAGAAACAGTTAAAAGATAAAAGGTATATAATAGAACTCTTTCAAATCATATTTTGTTTGCCTAAAGCGTGAAAACATTAAGATATTCAAACCATCTTCTCCTATTAACTTCCATACGTCCATGTAACTGAAAGACCCAATATCTCCAACATTCCACATGCACCAAAACAGTGATTCCTGTTCATATGAAATATTGGTTTCCAAAAAGGCCAACAAGGAAACAAGAAAACATATAACAAAAGAAAAAAAAAAGACTCATTTAAAAGATTAGCTAAGCACAGGGGCGGCGCCTCTTGTGTTGCAAGGGGCCCTTGGCCCCCCCAAAATTTTTTTAAAACTTATATTTTACATCTAAAAATTTTTGTAAATTTGTTTTTTCTGAAATTGTTTTTAAGCATCTCCCCCCCCCCCCAAAACATTGATAAATTTTGTGTTCTAGCTCCGCCCCTGGCTAAGCACAAGTCTCAAATAACACAATCCGCTCATGGGCTCTACAAACCAGTTCAAGTTTTTGCTTGCTATGCTTCTCAATTTCATAACCAATCGCTCGAAGAACTTAAAAGAGGAAACTTTTCACCCAATTAGGCAGCAGAACTAAGAAGAAAGAATTAATACCCCAAAGAGGCATTTTCTTTCATGCCCCCATTGCCCATTACAGCAATTTTCCTCCTTTACCCGCTACTTGACCCCCATTTCCATAATATTTCAGTAAATTGAACTGCGGGCAGTATAAACGCATCAGAGAGAGAGAAAGAAAGGTACCGATATGTGTCTCTCAATCAAACGCTTCTCATAGAGAAGCCCAGACTTCTTGGACACCACCGGATCTTCCGGCACCTCACCGGAGACTGCATAAACAGTGAAGAATAACAAGGAGCGAGATCAGCAAAAACAAACTAAAATTTAAAAAAAAAAAAAAGCACAATCAAACCAAGCAGCGTGTAGCGTTGAATCAGAAGAAGAGGAACACGAAAAAGAAGTAGCGGGAGAAAGAGAATTACTGGAGCAGTTCATGGTGGCAGAGACGAAGAGAGCTAGGGTTTTGGGTTTTTGAGCAGCGGAGAGGGAAACAGAAGAACAGAACCACCGCTAGTTCTTTTGGGTTTATTGCTGCACTCGCGCTTTTGTGGGCACTACGACCTTTTTGAATGGATCGTGGAATTCATTTTTAACTTATTTGAATTTATTTATTATAATAAGTACTTATGAATCACATTTGCTTATGTTTAAATCAGCTTATTAAAATAATTTTTAAAACTTAATATGAATTGTTTTGGACTATTTTCATAAATTAAAAAATGAAGTATATGAAAA
Organism: Castanospermum australe; assembly: GCA_019955255.1. Taxonomy (NCBI): domain Eukaryota; kingdom Viridiplantae; phylum Streptophyta; class Magnoliopsida; order Fabales; family Fabaceae; genus Castanospermum; species Castanospermum australe. The sequence goes on along the minus strand of NSJW01000371.1, from coordinate 170,000 downwards.
TGAGTCTTTTGTAAAAATTATAACCAGCTTAAAGTACCTCTAATTGATCGTCAAAATTCCATTCTTTTGCATAAGCATTTCTTGAACTATCCAAATAATATTTAAATTATTTTAAATTGTAATATAATAATAGGATTTATTTAATAAGTTATATTCAAATAAATATTTATTTAATTTATTTATTCATACAATACTTAAAAATGAGAAAAAAGAAAGAAACAAGAAAGCAAACCACACCAAATCAGATCGACAAACCTTACCGGGGAGAGTTGATAATGATCCCAAATTGCATAGAGTTATGTTGGATACAATTTTGTGCCATCCGGTTGTTATAATTTTTATTTTATTTTGATAAAGTCCATCCCATAATATTTTTTAAAATAGAAAGTAAATGAAATATAATTAAAGATAATTGAGAGAAAGTAGTGTTTGGGAGTGAAATATTTTGTCTTTATTTGATGAGAGTTCATATAATACTTTTGGTTTATATATTAGTATAGTTGAGATATAACAAATAAAACTTATGCATCATATTGTACCATGATTTTAACATATTTTAGTTTGAAGTTTTATTTTGTTTTATTATAAATTTTACTTTATCACTTAATCATGAGTTATCATATCATTTTTCAAACATATAAAGTAAGTAAGAGTTGTGTCTTAAGTGTCCATTAAATGAAACTTCAGCTATTTAATTTTAGAGGTTACTAAAGAGTATGAGAAAATATTTGTTTGCTATAAATATGGTGGGTCTTATATTATGGACATTGAAGGAGAAACTTCATCATCTTATGATTGGTTGCGTTTCGTTAGGTTTTTACAATTTCTTATGATCATCATCTTTTATAGTTTTTGATCATCGCATGTTACTTTAAATATTTTCGTTCATAAACTGTGTGACATCCGAAAAAATATTGAAGAAGTGGATTGGGAGGCAAGATCCTATTTTGAACGACATGATTCTATCCGTGAAGACCAAGTTAGATAAATATTGGGATGGCATGGATAGTCTTCTAAATTATTTATTATCTGTGGTAGTTGTTCTTGGTCCAAGGCATAAAATGAATTATATTGAGTTTTACTTTAACTTAATGTATGATTTGTGCTGAAAACTAGTTGAAAACTCCTGATAAACTCATTGGTGTACGAGCTCCAATGGATAAAATTAAGAAGATTGAAATTAGTATTGTATAGAATCCGTTCAATTTTATTTAGTCAATTTGTTGCAGTATAATCACTAGAGCTTGCTAAATGTTTCATGATTTTAAAGATGACAGAATGTTAGGCAGACGTTTCTAGGAAACTATCTTTAGGATAGTAATTTCTCCGCTATGTTGCATATTGCTACTTGGAAATTTTACCCCTCTAGGACACAATGCTACTAAGTATAGATATGACAAAGGATACAAATATCATATGATACAGATACGAGAATATGATAAATTTAAAAAATTATAGGACATGATATAGCTAAAATACAAAATATAAAATTAATATAAGATTAACATAAAAATATAAATCTTTAAGTTATATGTAAGATAAAAACACAAATATTAATATAAATACCTATTTTTAAAATATAAGCATTACTATATAGCCATTTATAACTTAAATCCTATAGAAAAAATAAAAAAAATATTTGTTATTGTAGACATGATAAAAGACTATCATTTTTCTAATTTTTATAATATTCCACCTATATTGACATAAATTTAAAAATATAATGTGAATAAAATATTTATAATAAAGACTAGAAATGTCTTAAGTGTTCAAAGAGTGTCTGACACTGGTATAGCAACCATTTTAAAGTATCTGTATTTCTTATCTAACAAAAAATAGAAAAGCTGCAATCCTCAATATTCTTATAACCAGAAGCAACGTGATATAGGAATAAAAGGAATGGAATTAAAGAAGATGAAGAATATGGTTTTTAAGAGAAAGAACCTAGAAGAAGAAGTATGTAAGACAATGTTCTTTTTTAATATAAGAGAATAAAGAATTTATAATGAATGCATTTTAACGTTGTTTCTAAAAGAACACAATTTATTTTTCAAAGAGGTATAATATATCTGTAAAGATAACCGTAGAAGATAACTAAAATTCAAATTCCTCTTAACTTTTATTCTAAATATTTATCAAATAATAAATAGATATTTATCACTTATCAATTATTAGATAATACAACAGTATCGGGTATACAACTGCTAGAGATGAAATTGTGGGTCTTAATAATTGATTCTTTTAGTTATTTTTGATTTACCTAGTTGGGCTTCTAGATTTTATTAACTTACTATATCTTTGTTAGGTTTAGAAATGTCTTTATTTTGATTATTGTGTTGATTGCAATTATAGTGCTAGCATATTTTATTTGATGTAGTTGGAGACCGTGGAGGAGAGGAAACGTCGCCACGCATGAAGAGATAATGAAGATGAGGGATGACCCTAAAACTATTTGGTGATCATTAGAATTTACTTTCCCCTCATTTGTGTGTTAACCCAATTGAATTTGAGTGTATCTATATTGTGTTGAAGTTTAGCATGTGACCAAATCAAATAAGAAATTGTGGAAGCATTTGAGGGGAAAATGTGATATTAATCCGTTGGAAGTTTGTGATTTGCTTAGGAAAAGGAGAAGGGCAAGTAATGAATTGTTTATGACATATGGCTTGATTATGCATTTGGATTTGGAAGTTATGTTGTGTAATTATGTTACTGAAACTTAAGTATGTATTGCATTTGGATTTGGGACTTCTATTTTAATAGTTTAATTTTTTTTTTGTTTGTTTAACTCAATCTAACTCATATATGTGTGGCCAAAGTCGAAGAGAAAAATTATTTCAACACATAAGTAAGTTGGATTAGTGATTGGCTCACTTAGTCAGTTTTTTGTTCATATTTTGTCATGACTTGAGTTCAATTTCTTAATTTTTCGTTAATGGGTCATAAGTAAGTTGGATTAGCCAACAGGAGTTAATTTACTTGACCTTTTGTTTATACTTCATCATGACTTTGATTTAATTACTGAGTTCTTCTGTTGATAACTCATTTATAAGTATTCTTATGATGTTGACAGATCATTTGAATTGAGACAAGTCTTTCTCTCAATTTAAATTTTTTATCACAAAAAAACAACAAAAGTAAGTTGGATTAAAAAATATTCTAAACTTAAGGCATGCCCAACCTTATTTCACATCATTGAAACATTCTTCAAATGCCATCACAAAGCGAAGGGAAAATGGGTCAGAGAAGAGAAGAGAAGAGAATAGTTTAATTTTGGGTGGACTTCTGCTTCATGTCATTGACTTCTTGACTTTTTTTTGTTTATTAATGACTTCTTTACCATTTAGTCTTGAAGTGACTTCTCTTTATTATTACTTTTTAAAATTTTTTTAAAAAGAAAACTTACTAATTTGATCATTTCTTAGCTTTAAGTAAAACATTGCCCGGAAATAGAAAGTCAAGTTACTTTCATCCGAAAAAACAATTGACAGAAGACAAAGACAAATAACTTAATTCATGCAAAGATGCTTTTTTGCATGTTATGTCAAAAGTTCCTTGAAAACAATTGTGTAACTAAAACTAAAGCCTATTTGTGTGGCAAAGAAGGGAAAAATATGGAATTAGTTTTCTCTATGTAGAGATAAAAAAATACATGATATATATTCGTTGGATTTATTGTTCGCCGCGAATGTCTGAAAATAAAGTATGTTTCATGTATAATTTGTTGACTCCAATGTAAACATTGACATTATATGGTGGATATACTTGAAACTTTAAATTCCTTATTTAGTCTTCACAGTTTCACTCTAATTAATTTTATTTGAGTCTTTATGGCTCAAAATCGTTTAGAAAAATCTTTATAATTTTTAAATAATATAAGCGGCCTTTTGCATTATTTTAAAATTATAATTTTTTTAAAATTTTTTAAATTATATATATATATATATATATATATATATATATATGGACGAAATTAAATTAATGAGTAATTCAACCAAAAAAACAATCTAAAAAATAGTTACACACATACACACACACATATTCTAAAATTAACAGCTCAAAAAAATATTATCTAAAATTAAAATTTTTGTGATTATATATCACAAAATAGTAACTTATCATTGAACAAGATAGGTTTATTTTATATGTTCTTTATTAAAAAAACTAACTCAATAATGTTAAATAGTGTTTTGTTATCATCTTACACAAAAAGCAATAGAAATTAAATAAATTAAAAGCTTTCTTTATAACTAATCATAGCCATTGAATTTATATTTTTTTTATGAATTTACTTAAAATATATATTTTTAATTAAAAATTGACATGAACTAAAATATATAAGTAATTTAAAAGAATACTAATATGATTTTAATTTGTGGATATGATAAAATCATAATTTTTAAATCACTTATATAATTATCCTATATATAGTCCCATCATTAATGTAAACTGAGAACATGACAAAAGACTGGATAGGGATAGACATCACATTGCAAAGCAGTATTCTTTCCATTGTGAAAGTGCATTTTTAGAGGGTTACTTACCCACAATCCTTAGTGAAAGATATTTTCATTACGGCAAATTCAGATTCTCCATATAGTTATGGTGGCTTCAAGGTAAAAGCGACATAACTAAACTAATTAACAATGAATGTTTTGAGTAATATATTTGTATGAGGTAACAAATTTAAACTTTTATATCTTTATTATATCAGTTAGTTGAAGACATTTATATGGAGCTTTTTATTATTCAATAATTCTTATGTATTTTAAGCATAGTATACAAATTCAGTAAAAACATAACAAATAACAGTTTTTGACCATGATTTTTTTTAACGGAAAAAATCGATTAGTGAAATATTAATAAAAGATTGATTTTTAATTATTTTTGACAATTTGTTTTAATCATAAACCCAAACTTTTAGGACAGTAGAAGAACAAATTAATATTTGAATGCATATAAGGAGAGATACCCTCGAACCCGTTTTGCAAAAACACATCCCCTCTATCTTGTTTTGCTTAAAATTCCTTAAAAGCTGTTTTAGAATCAAAACGTGGGAAAGCAAGGAAATCTTATCCCTTCGCTTTTACTTATTCTGCATGCATGGTTAGAAATATCTTAGGCAAATCACAGAGTTTTGATTTAAAAGCTGTATCAGATGCACAAAATAAAAGCTGTATCAGATGCTATAAACCACAACGTCATTTTCTTACAGAAAGTGTATTAACTTATCTATGTATTGACTAGATTCTTTTCATTGTTGTGGGGATCATAAATGGCCAACTTTTCCTATCTTTTTCAAGAAGAAAAACAATTAATGGAACCTTAATTTCAATGCCAAAACGCTTGCAACCTGAATTTGCATTCTTACATTTTAATAAATGTCGCAAATGTGCAAGAAAGAATGGTATATCAATGATCATGCATTTTTTTTATTATTAAAAGTACCCTTTTTCCCGAAGAAATTAAAGAACAGATCCAAAAGTCAATTTAGCACTAACTCTTTTTTTTTTCTTTTAATTTCATGATGAAACTGTTCATATTCATATGCATGAGCTGATCAATTAATATAATTACAGAGAAATTCAGAAGAAGATAATAAATAATGGATAAAGGTCATGTTCTATATATATATATATATATATATATATATATATTAGTATATAGCCAATAAGCAGCAAGCACTTAGACTGATGCTGCTTTCTAGTCAAGAACCTTGGCACAAATGCGAACACCATGCATGTGATGTGAATATTGGTGGTGCACAAGTACAAAAGCCCTTGCATACTTTTGGTCCTTTCAGTGCCTGGAATCCATTCATTCCCCAGTGGAGCCACGTGTCAAAAAGAACATAAAATGCAGAGAGAAAAAGTTTTGAACATGCAACTCTCTGGGAGGGAATCCAAATCAAGCATATATATATGCTCACTTCTGAGGAATTTCCATTAGGCAAGGGAACTACTTCGTGCTCTGAGACCTTTTTGCCGAAACGGGCAATTTGCAAGCTCTCTAGAAGGGAATTTGCGTAGCCCAGAGGGGGCCAGAAATGACTGATACAAGTGGGGGGGGGGGGGGGGGAAGAAAGAACTTGACATGAATAGCACAGGCACTGTCACAGAATGTAATGTCTTTTGTTAGACAAACGCACAATGCAAAGGTTCAAGGCCATGGGGTACGTGTCTGCATAAGAATTGCAGATGGATACGATCTTAATCAAAGAAATTTTTATATGCTTTTAGAATAATACTTTTTCTTACATAGTTTCTTACACTATGTAAGTAAATGCAAGACATGCAAGTGTATAAAAATGATATTAAAATTAATATCACATGTTTATTTATTTTGCATCTATTTATATAGAATAAGAAAAAATAATTACTTTATGAATACATAATTTCATCTTTGTTGACGCAAAGCAACCTACCCTATCAGATAGGCTTAGGCTTTACTTTGTTTTTTCACATGTGGTGCTTGTTTGGTTGGCTGGTATGTCTTGAATGATCTTAGTTTGCCATTACCATTTACCAACCGAGGGTTCAAAACTGGCTGTTAGTTGGTTGGAGAGAGGATCTTAACATGCATGATGATCACCTTTTTTACTTCTTTTAATTAATTTATTTGAGCTTTAGTTTGTAACCGTAATCTTAAGTGATTCTTCATGATAATATATTATACTATCATTTTGGCATGCACGCTTGGTTTTTTTCATTTTTCTATTTTATTTTAAATAATGAAAATTTTAAATAATTATAATAATTTGATTACAATTTTATGTATTTAAAAAATAAAACAGATATATATAATTTGATACACTGCCAATGTATCAAAATATTTATGCTATAACTTTTATTTCATACAATCATTTTATAATTAAGAATAATTAATTAGTAAAACCTATACGTGTGTGTGTGTGCGCACACATATGAATATAATGTGTAGATGTATTTATGCTCAATTTTATTTTCATAAAAAAAATCCACCCAAACTGTAATATTTACAAATTATAATTTTAATAAACAGAATTCCTTAAATATATAAATTTTAATAATAATTCGCATTTAATATTGAAATTTTAGAAAATATACAAATTTGAAATGATTTGATATATTGAAAAAAGTATTATATTATATGTTTCATCAATTTTGTCCCAAATATCAAACATATTCTATATGTTGGCATCTTTATGATTGAACAATGAGGATTTTGGTTTGCTGCAAAGGACCATTGTGTATATCAATTTGGAATAAATTTGAAATATGGATGGATTAATTGAATCTAAAAATGTGTTTGATTTGTAATGTGTCACATACAAGATAGGAGCATTGGAAGTGGGCACCAGCAATTTGTAGGAATATTTTCTAACACATGGGAAACAAGCTAGGGATGATCATGTCTAAGAATTTTTTCCTAAAACATGCATGTAAATCTGTACACATAAATGTGAATTTGGATACTATAAAATGTGTGTGTGTGTGTGTATATATATATATATACATATATATATGTGGTGTACTTTAGAAAATAAAACATAAGTGGTAACTAGTATTAATTGATGAAAAAATTAAGAGAGTGAGATATATCCAACATATTCATAATTGATTATTCATGTAATTGTATTTTATTAATATTAAACCATTCTTTTAATCAATGTTTATCAATATTGCACTTTACTCTTTAAATTGTATCATGAACTTTAGATGGGGATCTTTATCCCACAAATCGAAGGAGACGATATTGTGTTTAAAGATGTTGGGGATAGTTAAAGATAATTAATTAAAATAATTTTTATACTGGTGCTCAATTAATAATTTAGTTTTAAAAATTATTAATTATTGACATAGTATTAAAACTATCTTCGTCAAATATTACGTCGAAAATCATTGCACAAAGTTTACATGAGCTTGTGATTTTTATTTTCCACACCAAAATACAAATCATTAAATAAAAAGTAAAAACATTTAATATTTTAAAAATTTAAAACACATTTAATATTTTTATTTTTAATTAATTCAAATTATTTAATATATAATAATAAATACAATTTTTCAATACTTGACATGTGCCTTTAAACTAAATCCTTAAATAAAATTAAATACTATTTTCATCTACTTTTATTTGTCATTTAAGTTTTTTATACGAGAATTAAAAAAATTATTAAATAGTCAGAAAAATATAATTTAAAATAATTAAATTATCTTTTCTTTCACTTTATTAATATTTTTTTTTCAATTTTACTTACTTTACTAATTCTTTTCTCCATTAAAAGATAAAGGTAAAGTTAAAAAAAATTAATTAGTACTTTTTTAATATTCTCAAATGACAGATATTTATGAATAAGAAAAATTCACTTACATGACAGATAAAAATAGACGGAGAGAATATTAACATTTGAAAATTCTATTCTCATTTTAGGGTCACCAAGACACATTTAAAGAAGTGTTTCTATTAATTTAATTCCGAGAGCAGAGCATACTCTTACGTGATGATATACTTCAATAAAATTGAAAAGATGTATTAATCGAGGTCTGCATAAACAGGCGCAAGCAAAAGAGTTTTTATTTGAGAACAAAATTCACTATGTTCCTTTACAAGTTTAACATAGTGAAGACTGATACGATAAATTCAAAATTGAAAGAGTAAACAAGAAGGGAATATTTATAATTGGAACTTTTAAAAAAATTTACGTACTGCATCATATCTTTCTGTTAATTTTATACGGGTTTCGTCTATATATTATTATTAATTTTCAGGTTTGATATTGTTTTCCATTTAAAAAACTATTTATAATTTTTTTCTCCATTTGTTTCCCAATTAATTGTTCCACGTATAATATTTGTGCTTGTCAATTGAATTTAATTTTAAAAAATATTAATAGGCAATATTAAAATTTAATCTAAATGTGAATAATTGGAATTGATTGATTAAGAGTATATGGATATACAATAAAAATATGAACACTTTAGCAATAAAAAATGAATAAAAAAGAGTTTGATTTTTATATAATCAGAAAACTCTAATTGATCAGGGTATATTAAAAATTTAAAATTAATTAATTTTGAAAATATAAATAAAAAATGAGAAAGATAATAATCTCATTTTTATATTATTTTTGGATATTGAAAAACGTTATCATAACTTCAATTTTAAATTTTTTCCCCTAAATTTATACTATTTTAATTCTAGCATAAGGAAATGACTATAATCCTTCACGCTTATGTGTATTCTAAGTAAATAAGAAAAAAATTTGTGTTTTATATGGTTTAAGACTCAATTTATACAGATTTATATGATTCATAGAAATCAAATTGTAATTTTTATACCTAATATTATAATTTATTTTCACTATTTTAACATCTCGATAGTCTTATATCTCTTTTATTATAATAATAAACAAGAAATCTATATCAATTGACGAAATGGTAATGTAAAATGTAAAAGGTTAAAAAAAAAAGTGAGTGGGGATGGGAATATAATAAGGGTGTAGGTAGGGATATATATGATTGAAAATGTAAAAGGGCTTGGTCAACCCATTTTCGCATAACATGCCCAAAATTCAACCCTGTCACGCCCCCGAAGGAGCAGTGAATTCATGGCCCACCGCCACTGTCGCGTTGACGCCCGCGAGTGCCAGGTTGACGCACAGCCCCATGCCCTATATATTGCCCTTAACTAATTTTCTGAGTCCTACACCCTCATACTCCCCACCATCTGAGCTATAACTACTCATCATATTAACAACTTCTCTCTCTACACCTTTCCCTGTGATCTGTCTCTTAAATTTGCCTATATGGAGTCTCGTTGTGCATTGTTTTTAGTCACCAGACTTGTTTTCCAAGCTGAGGAGCAGAGGTGTGGGACAGCACCAAATTGTCACATTTCACAGTTCTAAGTGTATACAATAATATATTTTATATATAATATATATATAGCTTTTTCTTTGGGGTCCCTTCATTGCCTCCTTTTCTCTGCGCAATCAGAGGATCACCTCTTCACCATGTTGCAGGATGTCATCCACCCGCCACCGCCACCGCCACCGCCACCACAGGCCGAGCCACTCCCCATTGTAATGAACCTCTTAATCTTGTCTCAATCATATGTATATATATGTGTGTGTGTGTGTGTGTGTAATGTTAATGCATGTCCTTGTGAGTTCTGTGATTGTGCGAAGCTTCACAAAGTTTGTTTGGAAAATGGGTTGTTTTTATTCTGGGAGAGCCTCTTTTCTAATATTTCAGAAAGCCAACAAGTTGTTTTTTTGTGGGTGCAAATTCCTTATCTGATGTTTGTCCTGAAATTGCTCCCTGCATGTCCTGCACCTGCACTTCTTCTTTCCATGCATGAATGAATGGTTTTGTTGTTAATTTGTGTTAGTTGCATGTTTTGATCTTTGTTTTGAATATTCCCAGAGCTAACAGGGAGATATATAGTATTACTAGTTATTCTTGAAAAACCAGAAGCCATGCCCAAATTCTTTTCCCAGGCTTCCCTCACATGCAATTTGCAGGACGTGACGTTTTCTTTCCTCTATGTATATATATATATATATATATATATATATATACATACACATATATAGTTGGTGACCATAATATTTTTGTTCACTGGCAATAAACGAATCAGAGACTCCGTAAGAATCAGGCTTTGCCCTTTTTGATATTATCTATTCCATGACAGTGTCCTGATGCCACCTGCAAAATGTCATTTTCCAAGGGCAACACCGTAAACTTGTTCTGAAATTTCAAATTCTGCATTTCCGTGAGAGTCATTTAAACATAGCTTTCGGTTGTTGTGGAATATATATCTTCTTGTGCTTCTCTTGCAAGCTTTGCTAATTTTGATATTCTTATTCAGTTAGAGAGGGGGAGAAGGGGCTTAGTGACAACAGTTCACATGGGTAGCATTATGGGGTTCCTTTTAAGTGCCTCTCAATTCACATTGAAGGATAATTTCCATAGACTGAACAAAAATAACATAGCATGAGGTTCCTTCTTTGTTTACACAGTTGTCTTTCATGCTAACATTGGGTGCTTCGGCTCCTACATATCACATGAAGGCATAGATGCACTTCTTTTTCTGCAATAAATAACCAAAAAAAGCCAACCCCTTTTGGAGAATTTCTTATCTGTCTATTGCCAAATATAGACACAACTGACTAGACCATGCAACCAACCATGAGTTACATGTAGAATGCCCCATTGGGGTTTTTTCTGAATTGATTTATTTCGTTTTCTTCTTGACAAAGAGGGAGTAGAATTGTGGCAGATACTGTTTTATTAATTGGCATGTAACTCACTTTAGAATGCCCACTCTTTGATGAAGATATCTACAAGCCAAGATCAATTGACTAGAGAATATTAGCTTTTGAAAGTTCAAACTATGTGATTTCTTTTCTGTTCAAAGTGATCAGATCAGACTCATGTCTATCAACAAAAAGGGGAATTGGATTCAGACCCATAATGAAAAAAATTATGGAGAATCACGTTTCAAGTTTGTTTTATAAAGGGTCTTTCATAAAATTCTACTCAGTTTGTGTTTAGTAGTTTTTGGTAGTCATGTTGTTTACGTTGCTTTTGTGTCACTCACAGCAGGATGAAATTTCAAGCCCAATCAGTGCTCGATTTTTCGAGCTTTGCGACCCTGAATTGTTCTCAGAGACACTGCAGAATTCTGAGGTTACCTCCAGCTCAAATTGTTGCTATGAAGAGAACTCCTCATATGCCACAAATATATCTCCAGCTTTAGATGTAGACAATAAGTTCAATAGCAATAGCACTATAGTCACCACAACAACTAGTACCACCGCAAACAGCACCACCACCACCACCACCACCACCACCGCCAACAACAACAACGTAGCCAACAGCAGTAATCTGTCTGTTATCTTTGACTCCCAAGAAGAAATTGACAATGACATCTCTGCCTCCATAGACTTCTCATCATCTCCAGCTTTTGCTGTTCCCCCATTTCTCCCAGTCACAACTCAGCAGGAACAGTTTGATTTCTCTTCAGTACAGCCTCAGGTCCAACTAGCAGCAGGTTCAGCTTTGAAGGGCCTTTCTCAGTATCCCACATACTCTGTTGCACCTCTTATGGGGGCTCTATTACCATCTGTTTCTGAAGATGATTGCATATCTTCCATCCCTTCTTATTTGCCTCTTAACCCTTCATCTCCTTCTTCCTCTTATCTCAGTCCTGGCATAGGAGCATACATGCCTCCTGGGCCCATTGGTACTGCCTTATCTGCTGATAGTTCTGGGTTATTTGGCGGGAGCATTCTTCTGGGTTCTGAACTGCAGACACAAGAATTGGAATACCAGGGAGAAAATGGTGGATTATATTGTACAGATTCAATTCAGAGGGTGTTTAACCCACCAGACCTTCAGGTATGGGCAATTTTCAAGCTATACCTAGTTAAAGTTTTCCTTGATTGCTTTTAGTTAACAGTCAAGAACGCAAATGAAAAAGTTCAGTTCGAATGTTCAATATATTCAGAAATAAGGAAAAAGAAGTCCAATGGCCAAAGAAATTTATTGGTGCTGCAAAGTTTGCTACTTGCAAGTCTGAAAGGTTGCAGCAGTAAAGTTCTCAAAAAAAATTAAAAGACGCTTTATCAGTGGTGAACTTTTTGGGAAAGCTCAAGGTCCACAAATCTCTAAGAAGCTGAAGCCTCATAGATGCCCTTTTATAATGTCACATGCATTAAAAAAGTAGCATAAATTTGGGCTAGAAGGAAGGAATCACAACTTTCAACAAGAATTGAAAATCATCATTAGAAAGACTAGTATATCACTTTCTATTTGCATATCACTTTCTACAGCCTCTAATTAAAGTTAATAAGAATAGTTTGTAATGGATGTGCCAACATCTTTCCCCTTTGTTGTACTGAATAAGAAATTAACCATTAATTGCAATTTCTCTCCCAGGCACTCAGTACTGAGAGTCAGCAACTGGTAGCTGGGGCTGGGAGTTCTGCCACTTTGGCACCAGAAATCTCAAACTTGGAGGACTCTACCTTGAAGGTTGGAAAACTTTCAGTTGAGCAAAGGAAAGAAAAGATTCACAGATACATGAAGAAAAGAAATGAAAGAAACTTCAGCAAGAAAATCAAGGTACTATCAAGCTCCTGATCCCCCTGCCACAAAATACCCACATCAGCAACCAAATTTGAAATCTTATTATGTTATACACGGATTGATCTGCAACATATTTCCTTGCTTATCAACCATGTCTTCTGCATAATTTCAAAGTTCAACTAATGATCCAAGAAAAATGTGCAGTATGCCTGCCGCAAAACTCTGGCAGATAGCCGGCCCCGGGTGAGAGGAAGGTTTGCAAAGAATGATGACTTTGGAGAGACCCACAGACCAGCTAATAGCAATCATGAAGAAGATGATGAGGAAGAAGTAAGATTCCCAGAGCACATTCAATTATTAAACCCATAGCAGAACCTTTTTTCTTGTTCAACTTGCCATAGTCTGAAAATTCCCCATCACTTTTACCTTTTCAATTATTTGTTGGTATAATTACTTAATCCTATATTCCCTTCCTTCTGTACTTACAGATAGTTGTGAAAGAAGATGATGATATGGTTGATTCCTCAGATATCTTTTTGCCCATATCAGTGGGGTGAACTCCTTCAAATGCAACTATTCCATCCAGTCCTGGATTTGAATGAATAGTTTGACTAGTACTAGTATATCTACGTTTAGCTTGTGTAGATTTTAGCAGGGCCCTGTTCCATCCCGGGTCTCTCCTATATCCGGGTTTGGTTGTTTGAGAAAACTGAGAATAATTGGGGTCCAAATACTATACCAATAAGTGAGCAGGAACATACAGAAAGTAAGAAACTGTATACATTTTTGCAGATACTATCTCTCTCATTACTTGTAACTACTAAGAACCACAAGTTTTATTAACCCATGAGATATTCCAGTTGCCCCCACAAACTGTTTCAGCTTATTGGTGTATTCTCTTTTTCTAATATTTAGGAACTAGCTCTTTACAGGCTCTAAGTTTGTTTGTTTTTTTTTCTTGAACTATTGCATGGCTCTGGAAGCAAAGGAAAGTGCATGTAACTATTTTTCTGGTCTAGTTTAATCTTGCATTAGGATGGCCTGAATCCGATTTGGGTACTGATAGTAAATACTTTTTTTTAATAAGATGTTAAGAGGGACCACAAATTTTAAAATTGATTTAATTTATAAATGAAATCTTTTGTTTGGAAGGTTATAAAATAGGAATTGATTTAATTTTGTAATAATTTTTAAGTATAAAAATAATTTCTAATGGTTCCAAACATAGGATTAGTGCATATAACATTCAATCCACACCTATAAAAAAAATAAGTGATAATAGCAAACACAAGACACACAGATTTTAATGTGAAAAATCCTTTCAATTCAAAATGAAAAAAAAAAATTGTCAGGACTTGAGAATCCATAAATTTAGCATCCACTATGATCAAGTAAACACTGATCCAGCATTGAAAACAACTTATCAACAAGAACAAACAACAAAACTCGAGAGAATAAGATAACTCCCTCAAAACAAAACAACAATCATGAACCGAATAACCTGACTTAGGAGTATCCAAATGACAATCCCACCATTCAGAGTGAAGAATCAAATGTCTTGGATCACGGATGATGCTCTTATCTTCAGTTTGATCAAGACTACAAGTGACAAAATACAACAACAAGGGACTGTGATTTTCCTTCTCTTTACCCCTCACTTTTGACTCTTTCGATACTTTTTAACCTAAGTCTCTTCATTCGTCATAGTGAGAATAATATCAAATGGGTTTACAGTGTGGGTCTTTTCTCCACATAGGAAGAGAGCCCATCCTAACGAGTCAAGTAAAATGTAACAAGTTAAGACTTCAATCATGCATGATTACAATAGGCACATATATGTGAAATATGCATTATATATTGAAATCATAGTTATCATTATCAAAATTCATCTAAAATTGGGGCTAATATAATCTTTACACACACAATTCACTGATCTAACTAAACAATAATATATCAATACCAAATAAATAAATAAATAAATAAAAAAATCCCACTCAAAAGAGTATTTCCCAATACAGATCACAGCTATTCTGTTAAACGGTCAACATAATAATATTTTCCCTTTCTAGTATCAAAAACAGTGTATAAAGAGAAATTGATAAATAAGAGAATATTCTCCAGAAAATGATTTTTTTTTATTTTTTGCCAATTATCGGGTAATAGACACCTTAATTTGTACTTTCTAGTATAGAAAACATATATAGCATAACAAAAATTGATGAACTAGAGAATATTTTTCATAGAAAAATCTTTAATTTTCTTGCCAATCATTGAGTGTTAGCCTCAACGAGCTATATCTAGCTTGCTCATCCTTTATATTTAGCTGTGCTGCTTTTTTTTTCTTTAAATTGAAAGATTAGGGAGAGGAGATGCAATAAGTCTAAACGAGATTTACAGTAATACTTATAAATTACTTATATTAATGAGAAATTTTAATAGAATTCAGACTCAAGACCTTTGAAATACGCAATTCGATTTTATCAGTTAAGTAAATTTTCATTTGTTAGAGCTGTGTTTTCTAACCTTTCTCAATATTATTTAGGGATATGAAATAGTTTAGATAACAGATGAGAATAATGAGATGCTAGATATGTAACATTGTGCAATTTTCAATTTAATTGCAAATGGTAGGTGAGAGATTGACAAGAATACACAAACACAGTGGAGGGTGCAAATGGGGATAAAATTCTTGAAAGAAAAAGCATCTAATTCTACCATTAAAATTTTGGACAAGAGATTGTGTTCCAGTCGCTTTTGCGTAAAAGTGTAGCTTTTCTCTGCCATCATTATTCCTTCCTTTCCTTATCCGTCCAACCAGGCAACATGACTTTTTTATTTTTTTAATATTAAAGTGGCATAATGTATAAGTAATAAATAATATAATATATTTAATATTATATAAAAATATATAATATTTAAATAAAATATTAAATAATATAATATTTAATTAATATAATATTTAATTAATATAATTTTATTTAATATTAATTTAATAATAAATAAAAATAAAAATATTTTATTTTATATAATTTTATATAAATAATATTAAATAAAATTATTTTAATTAAAATAAATTATTATTTAATATATTATTTAAATATAATAATATTAATTATATTATATTATATATTCTTTATACGGTATAATAAACTATGCCTAAAAATACAAGCACTTAGAATGAAAAGGGTAATAGGTAGCTTGAGGGAGGATTAAACTTTCAATATTATCATCAAACTCTAATCTTTAAAATTGAGGCATGTCAATTGAATTATAAGCTTTTTGGTTGAGCTGTTAAAGTGACTTATGGCTCACTGGTTAACTTTGTTCAATCCATCATAATAGAGGGTAAGATTAAAAAAAAAAATTCAATCCATGTTAAAATTGAGTTAACTAGGTTTTGTTGATATTTATGACAGTTGCTAAGTTTGGTTATTAGTCATGTTTCAATAATGTTTTGTGTTGACATTAGAATTAAGTTTGTCGTTTATGACAATAGAAAACTAAGTTTGGTTATTAGTCATGTATTAATAATGTTTTATGACATTAGGAATTAAGTTTGTCATTTATCAGTTAAATTATTATGATTTTGTATTTATTTTATTTATCTTTCTATATATTTTTTATTTTGTGGTTAGTCGAGTCTATTAATTCACTAGTTCATCTAAAGTGAATTAGATTGACATTTTCTTAATCTATACTAAAAGTAAACCAACTTGATTTGACTCACTTTTTATATGACTTTTTATACGGGTTGGCTTACTTTGACGTATCTACTTGTTAGCAATTTGACATATATCTAAAGTTCTAAACTCATCTAATGTCTAGGCCTAGTTAAGTCCGAAAAAAGTCTTTGCATGTAATTATTTAGGTATGCTTTTTCTTGCGAGTTTTATTATTTTTACACTTACTTTTCACACTATATTCTTATACTTTTTTTATTAAAAAAAATACTTTCTAAAATTAAAATACACTTTTCAATACTTAATTTTATTTTTAGTTTTTTTCTATTACAAAAATATATTAATTTAATGTAAAAAAATGAGTGTAAAAATAATAAAATTCTTTGCTTGCTTTTTTAAAATCCTAGACATGTCACTGAACCTATTCTTAATACTACTTTTGTGAATATAAAAAATCGCGCGTGCACTTAATTTCAGTGTATTCTCATTCTGGATTAGGAATTTCTTGAGTGGACTTGATTTCAGAAAAGAAAAGGGATTAAAGGAAAAAAACAAACGAGTTTGATGGACCTAGAGAGGGATTGTCCACTGGGATATATAATAGTCAAAAAGTTCTTTTGACTCTTGTAAATCTTATGATTGTAAAAGGTGAACTAATTTAAAGATTCATTGAACCTATCAACTGTTTGAAGGACTCAGAACATCAACAACAATACCTACTTGATGTAACCTATACCATGTTATCTTTGTATTATCCCAATTTCTTCGATGTAATTTTCAAAAAGTCTCTCTCTCCATGGCAATGGCATGTTGCACTATAATGGAGTTATGAACTGTTCAACAAAATGTAGGAATTTGCCTCTCCTAAACATTGGAGCATAATTAATTTTTTAGATTTAATTTTAATTTATCGTAAGTGTAAAATTCTATTATATTATTATCCAATCATAAATTATTAAGTATTTAACTTTTTAGATAATAATTATCTTAATTAAATTTTTTAAATAATTTGACAATCTATAATTAGATGATAATATAAAACTTTTTATATTGACGGCGAATCAAAATTAAACTCTAAATTTTTTTTGGGCCTTTGACCAATGTATTTTATAGACATTACTGTGAGAGTAATCTTGCAAGTACGGTCGTGACTGGTTATTAACCAGAAAGCTTTTTCAACAAGTATTTAGTCCAAGATTTTAAATTTCGTGGATGGGGCTACACACGAGTCAGGCCGGATTGGATTGTAAGAAAAAATAAGTCAAAACTGATTTTCTATGTTTTGGTTGAGTTGGATTATGCTTAAAAAAAACAATTTATTTAACCCAAACAGAACAAAACGAAGTTGGTTAGGTTCGAGTCATCGGGTTATAGATTTTTTTTTCCCCTTTCTAGCATGCATAAAAAATTTAAAAGATAAAAAAATTATAATTTTTATTCTTTTACGATAATGCTTGAAGATGCACATTTAAAAAATTAGTTTTATCATAAAATCAAATTCAAAAGAATGGGTAATATCCTTTTAATGTTCAAAAAAATGTAAAATAATAAAATTTAATAACAAAAATAGTAATTAGATAGGATAGTCGGTCATTGGATTACAAAAAAGCAAACTCGCTACAAAAGAATAGACCTGCTACCCAAACCGATTCATATTTAGTTCTTTCAATTTTAATTCAAATTAACCTGAATACCTGATTCAATCTAAAATTTACCATCGAATCAGGTCGAGTTAATTGAGTTCATAGATTGACCTAGACTCATGACCACCCAATTAAGTTTGAGGGAGATAGCTCTCCTAAAATTTTTAAAAAAATATATTTTTATGTATTTTTCTTAAAAAACTAAAAAAATCTTTGACTTGACTCATTAAATAATGTGTTTTTTTTTCTTTGGTTCTAATAGAAAAAAATTTCTCGACTCTGCTCTGTTTAATAGGATAATTTGACGTTAATTTTAGGATTGAAAATCTTGGTTTCAAAAAAAAAAAAAAAGAGACATATACCATATGAACTCCCATAAAATAGGAAAATGTTCTTTGTACACTACTTTAGCCACACTATTACTTATACCATCTTATTTGTGAAAAAAATAAAAAGTATATTAAATTATGTATTTTTTATTTTATTATTTAAAATAAAATTATATAAAATGGTATAAAAAAATAATATATAAATAACATTGTTCAAAAAAAGAAATTCAAATGTAGAGAAGAATAAGAATGTGTTGTGTGTGCATGTGGAACTGCGCAACTATGCACCCTGCAATGGCTATGGTCCAAAATTGAGTTTGCAGCCACCTTAGTAGGTAAGCAAAGGCATGCATGTACCAATGGCCAAGCTAAGCCCATTTTCATCTCCCAATCACAAGATAAGAAAAATATAAATTTTAATTAAAGGGTATTAATTTCTTATGCATTATCAAATATTTAACAATTATTAATTATATTTTATAGACTTTAAATATATTTCTATAATTGATAATTTAATAATTAATAATTATATTTTATGAACTTTAAATATATTTCTATAATTTCTAAATACTTAATAATTATTAATTATATTTTATAGACTTTAAATATATTTCTCCTTCCGCCAAAGAATACCTTAACAAAAATATATTTTATGTACTCAAAAATTAAGTCTCTGCATCAAAATGAAAATTAATATAAAAAAAAAAAGAAAAAAACGGCGTTAGCTGAAATTCGGCAAGTGGCACCTCCATTGGCCAAAGTGGAGTCACAAAGCCATTCATTCATGCGCACCAGCTCATGAGTCATTAGTCCCTGAATTGCTCTTGTCTATGTAGGAATAGTTTGGGGACAATGGGACATGCCTTGCAGTGACAGATGCAGGAACCAACAAGGAAACAAATGGGTCCTACAAGAAGAGTACCCTGATTTTTAGGAACTAGAGTGCACGCTCTCCTCTCCCTCCCTCCTCAGAGTGCGAATTTTCAACCATGAAACGTGGCTTACCAACCCCATGTTGCCACCTCCGTTGCGCCATTACCTTTTCTTGGTTGGTTTAGTTAGTTTTTTTTCCTCCATCTCTCTCTAGAATGGTGTCAAATACAGTTGCACTTTTTTTTTCTTTTTTTCTGAGTAAGGTTATAAAAGAGTTTTGGAACCTAGTATTTATCATTACTTGTGGTGTTTGTATGCTGATCCTTTGTTTCTCCTGTTTCTCCTGTGCTAACTTAGTGGTCTTCTTCAATTACCTGTTTTCTGTCCATGTCCATCCACTCTTTCTCCATATGGGTTTACCAGTTCTCCTCTTTCCCTTGGTTTTGGGGTTGAAAAGCTCAAATTTTGCGGATTAAGGAGTGTTGGTGTGTAAAGATTCATCTACTTATCTTCAGCTTGCTGGTGGGTTTGTGTCCATTTGATTGAGGTGTCCTTGGCTCTTCTCAGGTCCAGTTGATCTGATAGCAAAAAGTTGTTCTTTGATAGTTGTTACTTTTTTCTTCATTTCTTTATTGAATAAATTTATTTGTTAATGGAGCACTTTCCGGGCTTCTGTTTGTCTGCATCTGATTAAGTTATTTTATGTTTTAAAATTTTGATTAACCTTCCTTTTCTAGATTTAAGGTAGTAAGATGCTTGAAAATTGAACCTTGTTCTGTTCTTCTTCCTCACTTGGTTTAAAGGCTCTCTGATTTTTATCAGACAGTAAAGAGCAAAGAGTTGTTTTGAGTACAACTGAGCGTACTATTGGTTAAATTAAATCATAGAATTATGTGTTCTGGGTTTCATGAGCCAATAAATTTGCTTAAATCATAAATATGTAAGCAATATGGCCTACAAATTCTTTTTTTTTTTTTTTTGTTTTTCAAATCTTAGCATGTCAGGTTTACAGTCTGTATGTATATGGTTTGCATATCTCTTTGTTTCTTTTGTGTTTGATTTAAATGTCTGAAAGTTGTATGTCATAATATGCAAACGACTTGCATAATGCAATTGTCTCTAAGCAAAACTGCAAACTATCTTTCTTCTGCAGTGTAACTTTCTGTGTGTGTTTTGCAGGATATTAAACTTATAATGCTTAGTCTCTAGTTGAAGGAAGATGACTATGAGAGAAGGTTCCGGCCATTAATGCACAGTAGTTTGGTAGAGTTAGAAGATGGAAAATACATGCTTATGGGTTCCAAAAAAGGGGCATGCGAAAAAGGATTCATTGCATAGCTTGTGCATGGATAGGGAATTATCTGATGAAGACTTTTCACAATCGCAGTTAAAGAAGTTAGTTAAAAGGGAAAATTCTCATCAGCCCATAGCTGTAAATATTATCCAATCACAACTTAGTAAAGTTTTCTTAAAGGATTTAGTCTTGGTACATGGACTAGACAATAGGATTCCAAAGCATTTGGTGAGTGTAGATGAGAAATATCTTCGTCGCTGCCTGGAATTCGTACATATCAGTGCATTAAAAGCAGCTCAATGCAACATACCTGTGAGCTTAAGAGCCACAAACATGGGGACTTTATCAGAAAGCTTGAATACAGCTAAATTTATTGGTGGAGATGAGTGTGGTTCCAGTCAGTTTGTCTTTGAATGTCCCGTAGCTGCTGTGACTGAGAGTGTTATAAGTACTAATGCAGCAGAGCAAAGGACTTTAGGTACAGTAATGGGGAGTAAGAGTATGATAAACACATTGAAGAGTTCTCTGTTTCAGCAGGTTGGTGCTTCAGATAGAAATGACAATTTGAACAGGATGAACTTCACTGATGCTAAAGAATCGATATGCTATGATCGTAGGGACTCTGCTAGTGGTTTAAGTATCTCTTCATCATATAAACTAGGAAAGGAAATACACATGGTGCAAAGTCGTAAGTATGGCTCCATTTCTGTTCATAAAAGGCTTGCTTCTACTTCTAGCACCAACTTTACTTCTTCTGATTGGTTGTCTTCAGTTTCTTCTACTCTATCTCAGGGAATGCTTCAATGTACATGGAAGCAAGGTGTTCCCCATTTTGTTTTTTCTGCAGATGATCAGAAGGAGGTCTATGAAGCCACATTGAGGAAGGTAGACCCAAAAGATGATAAGGCTTTGGACTATGTGTACCTGTTTCACTTGAACAAGGGTGGCAAAAAGGGCCATGAGATTCCTGACAACAATTTGGAACTTGTTGGTAAGATGAATGTATCAACAAGTTTCACCCTCTATCCCAACAATTATAGAATGATGGAAACAGAGTTTATATTATTCAGTGACATTAAAATTTATGACAAAGAAATGTACACTTCAAACCATTCTCACAGGAAGAACAAGGGGCTGTCAAAGATGTCACAAGTGTTCAGAACCAGACCATCATTGAAACACAGAACACTCTCAAAGTTTGATGGAACAAGTGCCATGGTGGAAAGTTGTCCATGGGAGCCACAGCCATGTGCTCTAGGTGGGATTGGGACCAATTTGTTAGAAACTAATATCCCGCCAAATTTTGAGTTGGTTGCCATTGTTGTGAAAGACCATCTTCCTTGTAATCAGCCAGATAAAGTAGGAGGCTGGGGTTTAAAATTTCTGAACAAATCTGGAGTAGATGAAACCACATTGCCTTCTGAAAGTTGTAGTCAAAATACTGGGGATTGCTCAACTAGCATGAGCATTCTCATTCCAGCAGGCCTTCATGGTGGGCCAAGAACTAGAAATGGTGGCCCATCCAGTCTCATAGATAGATGGAGATCTAGAGGATGCTGTGACTGTGGTGGTTGGGATGAGGGATGTCCTCTTACAGTACTTCAGAGAAGATCTAGCAGTGCAGATGTTTTGTCTCAAGTAGATATGCAAGGCGACTGCAAGTCAGTTGATTTAGTTACTCAGGTATGTTAATCTCCCACATTTTAGTACTGTTCTTTCCCAATCCTCTTCAAACAGAAAATGTTAGTTGGGAACTGTAAGAATTTGGTTTTGCAAGATGTGTTTTTCTATTTCTTTGTGTGTGTGTTTCTCCTCAAAACATTAGATTCTTTTTTCTCCTTGTTTTTCTTCGCATTTGATCTCTGTTGCTGTATTTATAACTAACATTATGCATATCATAAATAAAGAAATTGTAATAAGTTTTTTTGACGGTTTTGCGAATGTAATTTTATGAATCCTTGGGGAAATGACTTTGATCATTACTTGATTTGATGGTCAGTTGGCCACCAAGGCTTAAATGTAGTAATTCCATAATCTGTTTATGACTCTGTAATTTTCTGCTGCAGTCTCTCTCAAATCCAAGCCATTTTATATAAAATTTTAGACTGCATGCATCTGTAGTCTTGTATGTGCTTTCCATGTTTGGTGAACAATTGGCTCTTATTTATTTAAGTATGCATTGATATGACCATACACCTCAAATTTCAGGGTTCAAAGGATTCCAGCCCCACCTTGAGGATGGTGAATGTTCATGATGGTTTATATTTTATTCATTTTAAACCACCCCTTTCTGCACTACAGTCTTTATCCATCGCTGTGGCAACAATTCATGCACAGAGTCCTACTCTCAGGCCCAATATTGCACAGGAGCTGTGATAACAAAAGTAAAAAGTTGAGGTTATTTAGCAGTCATAATTCTGTTACTGCATTTTAACAGCAATTGCTGAGAAGAGATTTAGGTGTTGATACATGATTCAGGTTTTCATTCCTGTGTTTAAGGTTGTTATTTATCTTACTGTCTGAGGTTACCTTGTTTAGGACAACTAGCTCTGCTTGTCCCTTTCTCTCAATTCATAGACAGGAACTCTTGTAAGTTGTGATCATATTTTTTCCCCTTAATCTTTTGTTGAAGGGGATAGAATGTAAAAGGTTTTGATGAAGAAAATTGTTAAATCTTAGCATTGAGATTGGATTTGTTATAGTTTGTTGATAAGAAGGAAGTGAAATTTGCACTTGATCTCTGAAGAATAACTTCTTGAAGATAGCAATGCAATAATGGATCACAAGACTTCAATTTGAAGCATATTGGAGATTTTGTATCTTTTAATTTCTCTTGGCCAATAATGGTAGTTCCCACTTTTTGGATTGGAATATCAGTGCAGTGTTACCCCTTTTACCAAGATACTGCATGATCAAGTAGCTACCTGGATGCCAGTGCCTGATCCATGTAGCCGCTGGTAGATGACTATAACCAGGATCTCTTAATGGCTACTATGCATTTAAATGCTCCATTCTAGCAGGTGGTAAAAGGATAGTGCAACAATGATGCTGATTGGTCAACCAAAAAGAAAAAGCTAAAAAGGAATCCGATGGCAAGAAGAATAACCAAATAGGTAAATTCGTGTAGAGAAAAAAAGTTTATTAAAATAATCATTTAAGCTTAGAAAAAGGTCTCCTATTACCATTTTCTTGGTATGTGTTGCATGTCAACAGCTGATTTACTTGTGTGGCAGTGAGCTCTTCCCTTTTTGTTGCATGCAAATCACACTGCACCCGTACGTTAGTCTGAAAAAGTAGATCTTGTTTGCTTGTGGTTGTTTCTGTGTTCCATGTTTTATTCAAATTTTAACATGAGAACATCATAACTTCATAATGTTGGTAGAGTGGGTGCGTATCCTGCCTTGGCAAGGTTTAGATAGTGTCAGAGTCAAATTTGAACTGTGGTGCTTGCTGATAGGTTTAAGTAGAAAAAGTTACATCTTGACTAATAGTTATAGCTTTTGACATGTTGGTAAGTGCTCGATTTAACAAGTCATAAGTGGTACATTAAATGACATGAGCACATGTTCTTTGTAACTTTGATCGAGAAAAACCCCATACTATAAAAAGGATTTCATATTTTCTGTTGTTAGCAACAATGAATCTTTACTATTTGAAATGAGTATGACAATGCAATTCATCACCAAAAAAAAAAAAAGACAATGCAATTTCTTGGCTACTCCTTTTTTAAATAAGCATATATTGGTCTAGTTTAGTCTTGTGGTTTGATACTAGCGATCTCTTTCAATTTTTTGTTGTTTCCTTAAAATATTGGTGAGTACATAAGGCTTCCTTTACTGAAACCATTGCTTTCTGATTGCTAGGGGTATCTATCTTGCATTTTGGTTTTTCCAAGGCAAGTGGTTGTGATGAATATCAGTGTAAGTTGAAACAAATAAGCAGGAATACCCAGTTTTGCTGCAGAAAGTAATCTGGTAAAAAATGAGGGTCTTCCACTCTTCCTACTGATTTGTCTCCATGTTATATGCTAATATCTGAATCATTGTCTTGATTATATTCCATGACACCAAGATTCTTTCATTTTCTTTACTTTTCTTCTGTTTATTGTTACCGGGCAGATAATCATCCTTGAGAGCATCTGAGAATGTATAATCATAAATTTGCCCTAATATATAGCATACTAGCAGTCATCGTTGACATCAATTTGTACTGGAGAGACATTGTGGTTTTCTTGTTCGTATCATGTGCTTACATAAGCTTTGAACAGTACGCGCAAACTGCAATGCAGCAACCAGCCAAAGATGTTAGGTGTTGAAGCAGTCAATAGGGATCTGATTGATGTTAACATCATTTGACCATCAGTTTCCTCTAGTGAATTTATTCAAAGAATCTGTTTCTAAGCGCTGGAAAATCAAAGAATTAGGTACTGAAGCAGTCAATGAGGATGTTATTGATGCATTAGGTAGTATCTACACTCTAGGTACTGCAGGGAGCAGTCTAAATTTAATTAGACCTATCTTATAAAAAACAAGATGAGACGGTAGAGTTTAGTTTGTATAAAGTGAGTAATTCGTTTTAAAGTAAAAAATATTAATTATTAATAAAAAAATTAAAAAAATAAATTTTAACTATTTCATAATTTGTTATACATTTAAATCTTCAAGCCAACTCCAAGATTATGTACCTTGTACCTTTATTGGCCAGGGTTGAAATTCTCTAACAGGGATCACACCATATCACAAGAAAAGGAAAGTTTGGTCGTCAATCAAATACTCAATTAGCTTGTTAAACCATTTGAATCAGTCAGTAATTAATTTTTTTAAATAAATTCAAAATTTTTATGTTATGATTTTTTTAGAGTTTATATAATTAGATATAAATTACTTTTATGACACGACTAGAGAATTTAAAACTCTGAATTTAAAAACATTGGAATATATTTGAATATAATTGCTTTCTTTCTCCTTGAATCATTAAGTGACACAGTTGCATACAACCAAACATGGAGCTGGAAAGAAAGCTTTTCTAGCCAATGCACCACAACTTAGATACAGGCTACGACTTACAGCATTAATTTTCATAATGTACCAAAATATTATTTTCTATAAGAACCCATAAACTAATACAGCCCAATTTGCATGGTTTTGAAATACACATCTTCACATTCCCAAACCCATAAAAGAATATTCAATCCAAATTAATGGTTAACTCGTTTCCCCTAAAATAGAAATGTTGACAAAGTTGACAACCTATTGATAACTCCAAAGCTCTTCAAACAATGGCATTAGCAGCACTTGCAATTCTAGGCCACAGATCAGCACACTCCTTCCCAATTGGACCAGTAATGGCAGAACCTGAACAAACGCATGCGAATAGTAATGTCAGATTTTTTTAAATTTTTTTTTTAAAAATAGTAGAAAATAGACAATTTTTTAAACTTCAGAAGAGTAATGATAGGGTCAACACCATAAACCTAGGCTCTGCAAGCCACTGAATGACTATCAAATCTTCCTGATAAGCTTGCTAGTGTTTTTTTTTTTTTTTTTTTGGAGGGGGAATGGGATGGTTGTGACCCAGCATTACTCCAAAAAGAAAGATTTCTTAAGAAAACAATTATCATGACATGAGCCAAATACAAAATATGGGATACCAGAAGAAGCATTTGACAGAAAAATGCAAAAACTACTAGCAAGTTCTTTATTCCTCCTCACTCATTTGGAAAGTTCTACTAATTTCACCATATATGTTAAAAATACCAAATAATCACAAAAAATTTGATAATTGCATTTCTCACCTTTCATTTCTCCCTTTGGATTTACTATAACACCAGCGTTATCTGCAAAGAGAATCAATTTGAATCAGACGCATATTAATGGAGGAACAAAGTAATCACTTAACCATGTTTTGCATCCCTAAAAGGCAATTAACATAACATTAGCCAATAAACAAAATAATTGATAAAGGAGAGTAAAAAAATAAAGAAGAAACTCTAAGTTAAAGGTGAATTCATTAGAAAAGGTTGATAAATGCTAACTTACACTAAGAAATTAGTTGATTATGAATGCCATCTAATTAAAGCCTTGCTTAAAGACTAAAATTACCACACTATATATATAAGAGTTGAAAACAAAGGGAAAGCTATAGCTAAGCATTACAAAATATGCAATAAACTACTTAAGGCATTGAAGCACTTTTAAAAGGTAAGAAAATTCAATTTGCAAAGCTTTAACAAATCAGAAGCAGCTGAAGCTGGAACCAATAGATTAAGTATACTGGAAGAAGATCAAATTGAAAGCATTGCTCAACAAGCATTGCACAAGAAAATATAAGAATTTATGAATCATGAACAAACCGAACAAACCAAATATGATTCAAAAACTTGAAAAATCACCATTGGAAACTTTTTAATTGATAGAGATAAATTGCAGATTGACATTATCCTAGCAAGAAATTGCAGTGTTGTATAATATCAAAAACTAAAGAGAAATCATGCCCTATAGATGTGGAGCCCTGATGTAGCAGATGTGAGCACTGAAAAAGCCATCACATCTGTAACGATGGACTCTGTTAATTTTCCAGACTCGTAACTGTATCAACCATAGGATGTTAAGGAGGATACCTGACTAACGTCTGGAGACAACAATGATCTAACACAGCACCAAAAACTTAAAGATTCAGAAAATAAAAGGTACTACTGTATTAAAACTACGGATTTAATTTTGACCCATAGTCAGTGTAAAAGTTCTTTACATTAAGTCAATTATGTACTGACATATTAAAAGAGTTTGATGACAACAACAAATACTTGAAAAGTAAAACTATTTTAATGATTAGATGATAATGTAAAATTACACTAACAGTGGATTAAAATTAAATTTAGATGACCTATTCCTAAAAAAAAAATGGTATCACATCAATCACTCCACTCTTTAAATGGAATTAAACAAAAGGAAATATAAGAATTTATGAACAAACCACATAGAATTCAAAAACTTGAAAAATCAACATTGGAAACTTTTTAATTGATAGAGATAAATTGCAGGTTGACAGAATCCTAGCAAGAAATTGCAGTGTTGTATAATATCAAAAACTAAAGAGAAATCAAGCCCTATGCTTGTAGAGCCCCAATGGAGCAGATGTGAGCACTGAAAAAGCCATCACATCTGTAACGATGGACTCTGTTAATTTTCCAGACTCGTAACTGTATCAACTATAGTACGTTGAGGAGGATACCTGACTAATGTCTGGAGACAACAATGATCTAACACAGCACCAAAAACTTAAAGACTAAGAAATAAAAGGTACTATAGTATTAAAACTATGGATTTAATTTTGATCCATAGTCAGTGTAAAAGATTTTTACATTAATTCAATTATGTAGTGACATATCCCTAAAGAGTTTAATGATGTAAGAATGTATGAACAACCCACATGATTCAAAAACTTGAAAAATCACCATCAGAAACTTTTTAATTGATAGAGATAAATTGCAGATTGACAGAATCCTAGCAAGAAATTGCAGTGTTGTATAATGTCAAAAACTAATGAGATATTATTCCCTATACATGTAGAGCCCAAATGGAGCAGAAGTGAGCACTGAAAAAGCCATCACATCTGTAACGATGGACTCAGTTAATTTTCCAGACTCGTAACTGTATCAACCATAGTATGTTGAGGAGGATACCTGACTAATGTCTGGAGACAATAATGATCTAACACAACACCAAAAACTTGAAGACTCAGAAAATAAAAGGTACTACTCTATTATTTAAAACTATGGATTTAATTTTGATCCATAGTACTGTAAAAGTTTTTAAAATTAATTCAATAATGTATTGACACATCATTAAAAAAGTTTGATGATGACAACAAATATTTGAAAAGTCAAATTATTTTAATGATTAAATGATAGTCTAAATTACACTGACAGTGGATCAAAATAAAACTCAAATTATTTAAACGAACTATTCCTAAAGAAATGGCATCACATCAATCACTCCACTTTTCAAAAGGAATTGATCTACCAAAATCAAAATCAAAATATAGAAGGAAAACCAAAATGTGCAAACCTTGACAGGGATGATAGTCAAAAGCAACCATCCGGGTAGGGGTAAGGTTGGGAATATTGATGTTGCTGGTCATGGGAGGTGTAGAGAAACCTTCACAAACAAAATTCTCCACACTACATCTCCAGCATTTTTCCCCCCAAATACATATGCTTTGGAATCTTTTCAATAATTAACTATAAACAGAAAATAACAACACAATTCATTGAAGAAAAGTAAAAAGATTAAAAGCTAGAAGAAAAAAATGTATCAAATTGCGAAAAGCAAGATCCCATGTGAGAGGGATCCAACTCGATAAATTTGATAATATACACTGATCTAGCTGGTTACATAAGTATCTAATCATTACAGCACTTCACCCCAATGAATAATGAGATATGCACGTATCAGGACACTACTTAACCAGCAATATGTGAATCTTCTGTGTGCACCCTGATTCAGGCAAAAAAGAATAGGGACTACTAAAAGAAGCCTGTATAAGCACTGCAATGGATTCGCCAAAACAAAACGAAAGACCACGGCATCATAAAGTAATAAGTAATAGCACTTGAATTATGAGCATGACTAGGAAACAACCATTCCTACATATGAAATCTCCTATTCCTACTTCTCAAGGGATGTCCTACAACATCTAATAAGAGCAAGTTAATTCCTAGAATTGGGGAAAAAAAAACCAGCTCAACTGTCATAAACTATATATGCTGAATCAATTGCATATGAATATCATAGATATAATATAAACCGAAAGTATGTTATGGCATAGTGAACATAACATAATGAGCAAATAACCTTCAAAGTACATGTAGACCCCATCCTTTCTTCTCCATGGCTTGCGCTGTCTCACAATAACAGCAGGCAAAACCTTCTTCCTAAGATCAGGCTTCCCCTTTTTTACAGTAGCCATAACCATGTCACCGACACAAGCAGACGGCAATCTGTTCAGGCGACCCTTTATTCCCTTCACTGATATAATGTAGAGGTTCTTCGCCCCTGTGTTGTCAGCACAGTTTACTACAGCTGCCACTGGCAAACCCAGTGACATCCTAAACTTGTTACCAGCACTACCACCACGTCCTGAAACACAAAATGCAATAGAAAGTATAATCATTTTCTATAACCCAGTGGACAAAGAGAAGGAGGGTGAAACCCTCATAGCAAAATTCAGGTCATGCCCAACTTCATTTCATGCATTAGATTACTGAAACGCGAACCCAAAAGGGAAAAAAGTGTGATTTTTCTTCTGTTTCTTTATTCAATTATTGTGACCCACAAACGCTGTAAATCTGGGTTAGCAAGGAACAAGCAAGCTCTTTTCTATTCAGCAACCAAACAGAAAATTGACATAGCAATTTGTGCATTGGAAAGTAATAGAGAAACGCAAAGTGCAGGAGGAACGCCATGAGCATAGACGAATACTGACTCGCTTCGACATCTTCAGCTGCTGGGTAACGCCGAATGAGATTAGGGTTTTTGGGAATATTTATAGAGGAGGGGTTGAATTAGGGTTTTGATCAGGGCAACGGCGCTGCAATTCCAGTTTGGACCTTCATGTTTATCTATGTTACTATGGACCTCACTCGTTGATGTTCATACCCATATATATTACATGGATCATTGCCCAAATCTTCTAACCAATGTTTTTTTTTTTTTTAAATTTCAACAAAGGAAAAAAAGATATTAATTTTGAGAGCATACCCTTAATTTTTTGGTTTATGTATTTAGTGAGTGTTTGAATTAATTTATTTAATAAAAAATATTTAACTGAAAAATTATTTTTCATGTAAAAGTTAAGAAAATTTAACATGCTTTTACTTATATTTTAATTAAGTGTCATGTTTTTTTGAGGAAAAAAAACACAGTTTCTTCACGCAAGAGCACATCATTCTTTGTGCAAACCCAGTATCCACAAATCCTATATAACTTTGATCATTTATTGTGTCTTAATCGACTATCATTTTTTAAATTAAAAAAAATCAAAGCACGTAGTCCAAATCTTTGGATTCATCAGGCAAAAGTAGCAGTGTTCAGAAAACTAAATCAATTTAACTAGATTGATTAAATTAGTGATAAATTAAATGAACCAAACCAAATTGTATAAGCATATATACATTTCACATATAATCTATAATCTTCTATAATATGTATAAAAGGGATTCCATCTTTTGCTATCCAATTTTCTGTTTTCTTAAAATGCCATTGTTATATAATTTTTTAAAAATTAAAATAAAGATAAAAATGTCAACTAAAACTATAAAAGAAGTTATGAGAAATTATTTTTAAAATTCAAATATGTCTTAAGATTATAGGAAGTTATTTTCATTTGCATTCAAATAATTAATTTATAAATATAAGTAATTAATAACTAATTAATTTATAAATTAATTATATTAATACCAAAAAATAATTATATAAAGTAAAATAAAAAATGCAATATTATATAATAATATAATATTAAATATATAACATTGAAATTCTTGACTTGTTTTTTTTTTTGGTTTTATTATTGAAACATTGCTTGATTTTGTTGTTATATGATTTACTCTTACAATTGAACAATGTAAGAGTTTGATATTGAATTGCGTAATATGTTAAGCATTCACAATGTATTACAATTGCTATAATCTAAGCATCAAAATTCTCAATCTTTATAATCTATTATGGTGAATTTCTATAGAATACAACTTATATTTCTAATAATATGATCCTTTGATAAAAAAGGATTCAGGTCTATTATTTAATTATACGTTCTTGTAAACTCTTTCAAAAAAAAAAAATTAAAGTTAGACACTGCTAATTGGTAGGGACTCAGGCTACCATTAAGTCAAAGTTCAAGTGGCTTATTGTAAACTACTATTCAAATTCAATAATGTTATTTGCATGCTATTTATATTATACTATTCTTACACTATTTTTTTTATAATAAAAGAAAAAAACACATTTTTTAATGCAGACTAACTCTATATTTTCTTTTCCAAATAAGGAGGTGTAAGGATTGATGTAAATATCATGGTGTGTAAAAAACATTATTGATTCAAATTACTACAATTCACAAAAATGAGTTTGTGCTGTTCATGAAGGTGTGGGTCCCTGTAAACTGGTTCACAGCTATTTATTTAAAATAATAACAAATATAGAACGTGAATCCATTATATAGAATATCTATTGAACTGATAAACCCATTTGTGAGAGTGAAAAGCAGGCATATATTATTTTTGTCTTCTTACATGCAAATCTGAGGCCTTCAGAGGAATCTTATAGGCACGTCTTCTTATATTATATTTCTCTTTAATTTAAGGCTTTTGCCAGCCATGGCAGCCTGCCAGCATGTGATGAGGGTGCAGGCCAAGGTTTGTGACATAGTCTAGATCTGAAACCACTGCACACATAGATGGAATATTTGGGTCTATTTATTTCCTATCATTCTCCACATCTACTTTCACAGTTTCATGCCCTTCTATGAAGAAAGAGAAAAAAAATGGGGAAAGCACTTGGCCGCTGTTTGGGTTTCATATGCTTTTTGATTCCTTTAGCAGTTGCAGATTGGAACATACTGAAACTGAAGACACATGATGGGCTGAAGATCAGCTTGAAGAACTACTGTGAAAATTGGAGAATGAATGTGGAGCTGCACAACATTAGAGACTTTGAAGTTGTACCTGAAGAATGCACCGAATACATTGGAAAATATGTCAAGTCCACTCAATACAAAGTGGACTCAGAGAGGGCAATAGAAGAGTGGTTGGTTTATCTTGGCACCAGATGCAATCTGAAGAAAGATGGCAAAGATGCTTGGATTTTTGACATTGATTATACTCTGCTTTCAACAGTTCCTTTCTACAAGAATATTCTATAGGGGTAACTCAAAATTCACTCTCATCTACTAAGTATTTTCTGCAGATTGGTTACTATTTAGTTCAAACTGCTTAGCCCCAAGATCACTCTTACCTTGACCCCTTGAGTGTTTACTAACAATCATTCTGAATGATGGGGATTTTGATTAAAAATAGGGGAAAGGAACTGAATGTGACATCTCTGGAGGAATGGATGAGCAAGGGTAATGCCCCTGCCCTTCAACACTCATTGAAGCTCTTCAATGACCTCAATTCCAGAGGTGTTCAGATCATTTTGGTTTCTGCAAGGAGGGAGCATCTCAGATCAGCCACAGTTGACAACCTTCTCAAGGTTGGTGTGGGCTAGTCTTGTCTTAAGGCGAGTACAATCTAAACCTTCCTCTCATTATCTCTCACCAGTCACTGCCATGTTCTGTTACTCTTTCCTCCCCATTTTCTGGCTAAATCTCTTTCCCTGTGCAGAGGTCCTGCTGATGAATTGGTGTTAGTGGAAAAATACAAGTCTGACGTGAGAAACAATTTATGAGTGATGGCAATCGCATTTGGGGCATTGTTGGCGACCAATACAGCAGCATTGAGGGGATTCCAAGTGCCAGTAGGGCATTTAAACTCCCAAATCCAATGTACTATGTTGCCTAATGTATCATCATCTATTGTTATTGCAATATTTGTACCCCATTTTGAACTTCTAAAATGTTGCACTTTTGTCTAAGGAATGAACTAGTATGGTACATGTGCGATTGCATGTGTCACTTGTTGCTTTGGTTATTCTAATAACATTTATTATTAAGAAAAAAAAAGAATATTGACCTAATATATTGATTCATTCAATATGCTAATAGTTAGAAGAATCAAGTACTAATTGCATATGTGCAATGTTTAACACCAACCATTCCAAAAAGACATTAGCATATTACTTTTAAAAAAAACCACAAAAAAAGTGCAGTGTGTCTGGATTGATCAGCAAATTTAAGCATCATATGAAATTTGCTGTCGGTGCTTCTCTGAAGAAAAATAATTAAAGTATGGTTAAAAGTTCATCATCAGCTGATATTTAACTAGAAGTGACTAACAAAGGAAATCTAAAAGTAACAATGCAAATTTTAAAGAATATACATAGGCTTTTAAAATACAGAAGCATGTTTAAGTTTCCAGTATAATGAAAGATACAAACACAGAATTACAAAAGCTTATTCTATATATAAGCATGTTAGCAGTCTAAATTACCCAAGTTTGAAAAAAAAAAAGAATTCCATGCTACCTAGAGCCACAACCCCTTTTGTATAAGTGGTTTGATATGTGATATTTCTAAATGCATTACCTTGTACCGAGAGAGAGCAGGTCCAACTCCATTGGCCTTCTTGAAGTATACCTTCTCTAACCCTTTCTCAGTGAAAATGGTAAGCTATCCAAGATTATGAGACCAACTTGCAAAATGACATTAATTTAGTTATGTGAAAGAGAGAAAGAAGACATGATAATAAAATGAAAACAATATGTCCTCATCAAAAAGAGTTCAGGATCCTTATCTTTGTCTATTAGAATAAAGAGGGCACATTGATGCAGCATAACTCTTAAGATACTTTAAACAGAAACTTACATCTCCCTAGCTATAACCTTTGACCCAATTGCAGTTTATCTAGGATTGTTCACCATTATTATTCTGCCTAATTATTATGCTGTAATTTATATGCCAAATATTATCAAAGGCTGGCATGAAGCGAGGTACCATGTGTTAAGCTGTCATTTTGGCAACAATACTCACAATCACATAGGCATAATATTTATGTGAATAATGGAACGACGCTCCTGTATCCATAGGGTGCTGTCACAATGTCAATTTAGAAGAAATTTGAAGAGGAAGTAACACATATCATAACAGTTTTGACATCGGTTAACTCTAAAATAGTGACAGAAAAAAGTAATATATAAAACAAAATCCATCCAACAACCACACCAAATGCGATTGCACAAGCCACACATAGCTTTGATTATTCAAATAACAGTTCACTTATTTAGAAAAAGAGTATTAATCTAATATGTCGATTCATTCAATATGATAGTAGTTTGAAGGATCAAGTACTAATTATATATGAAAAGTTCTAGGTTTCACACCAACCATTCAAAAAAGAAGTTAATACTCTGAAAGAATGGTCTCCCTAGCTACAGCTTTTGACCCAATAGTGGTTATCTCAAACATTTGTTTGTTAAGAATCTAGAGAAACTAAAACAAAGTTGTGAAACATATAAGATTATTTTTTAAAATAAAAGACCTCACAATGACAACAGTTGCATCCTGCGAAAACCAAGAAAAAAGGAGGCCAGGATTGTTAAAAACTGCATAATCTGAGGTGCTTGTAATACTTGTGGTATGTAGGATGTTAAACATGACTAATCAAAATCTGTTACACATGCCCATTCTTTAGAGTAACACATTTTCTGGATTCAAAGGAACAATGATCATAGTGGTAAGAAAACAAATTACAACAATAAGGAAATCTTCTAGTTTACATATCAGTCAAATTAAAGGAGCCATGCTAATAATGATAAGGAACTTTGTCTGAAATCTGTTACAATGAAAAATATAAAATAAAATTGCGGAATGATAAGGAACTCTTCTAGTCTAAATATAAGCCAAAGGCACCATATTCACGTGAGAGATAGCTAATCGAAAAATTTTGAGTTTTTATGCTTTACAAGTTAATAAATTCATGTCTAGTGACCTGGAAAGTCACCCAGGGTTAAGAATATTGTTCACAAAATGTTTAATAACCCAGGGAGAGGTGTACTACATTACTATATCTAAACAAAGTTATAGTCCAATGAGTCCAGGACAGGTATGTCCTCCATAAGAACAAATAGACTCATTGGGTTGTATTGAAAAGATTTAAGAAAATAGGTGTTGTATATCTCCAAAGAGTCCATTTCCAAACTAACAGAGAAAGCAATAGCGTCCAAGGTCACAACAACCCAATTTCTAATTATTAGACCTTTTTTTTTTTTTTCTTATTTTTGAGTCAATTTGAATTCATTATGTAGTAGACTAAAACAGTAAAAATATAAATGAAAGCAGAGATTCAAGAAGGTACTGAGCTAATAAGTGACTAATTGTAAACTTATTGTTTGAGTTGCTCACATTAAAAATATGCCCATTGGCTGCGGCAAGATTTTCCTGTTAATAGGTATTAATTGACCAGCCAACAACAATGTGTTTTAATCCTATAGATATATCTATATTTGTTGCCTTATTTTTTTATTTGGTCTAATACATATATGCTAGTCTTACTCCCTTTTTTATCGTTGATACTAATCTCTTGGATTGTAAGATACTATTCAAGAAATGGGAAATTATAGATAACCTTTGGGCAATCAGTCTAACCATACTTCTTATAAAAAAAAATGTATTTATCACCCCAAAAAAAATGATATTGGTTAAAGGTAATAAATGTTAGAAATGATGTGTACACAATCAATATAATGAATTCAATATATAAATCATTCCCTACTCAAAATACTGGATTTTGTAATTTTCAGCAGGTGAAAAAGATTTGTAATCTTCAACATGGAGTGCAAACTATGGCCCTAGGGGTAAAAACTTTTGTAATCTTCAGCAGGTTAATGGTTGTATTACCTTAATTCTTAATATTTCACCTTCTTTAAGCTCCACTGTCAGCCCAGGCTCAAGTTTCCTCTTCGACACCCGTGCCAAGCACTGCCCAAGACCAAGAAACCCATCAAGATTCAAGAAATTGGCAAGTCAGTACAGAAACAGGAAATTGGATCAGAATTTGAACAAAAACAACCAGAAACTGAGACACACTCCAGAAAAAAAAAAATTCAAGTCTGTCCTCAACAGAACTTGTAACTTTCTGAAGTTCAGTTGGTATGTTCAATGTTCATACATAGTATCTAAGCACGAAAATTAACAGGGCCTCAAACAAAATATACATATATATATATTGGTACAACATACTCAAATTTCAGCCCTAAATGTGATCAATTGATAGACTAAAACACTGTATAACAGAAGCTACATTTCTATCTTATCATATATTCGAACTTACGCATAATAGTAAGAAACCTTACTCTATAGAATCATAATCTCATATTCCACTTGCACTCATACTTATCTATAACCTTTGCTTAATCTACCTTAAACAAGGTTGCCTGAATCCTTGCTCTGATACTATAATGTAACACCTTATTTTAACATCCTATTAATCAGAGTTGAACTCATGATACTTAGATAAAAGAAACCTAATAAGTGTTTGGTGACTTATTTTATATAAGAGAATTTGGATTTCATAAGAGTAATTAGTCCTTGTACACATTTAGATAGAATTAGTCAAAACAATTCCCTTCTATAAAAACTTAAACAAGCTTCAGTTATTCAACAGTTCTTAATATATAAACTTCTTCAAATATCCTAGCTCCACTTTCAGAAAAATTCCAAAAATTTCAGTCCTAAGTGTTAGGATGTTAAGCACCTAGTGATAAATTTTCAACTCAAAACTAGTTCATTCAGTGCTTCTATTAACTTGATTTTGGATACTACCTAAAAGTGACTGATATTCTGCAAGTGTGCTATCTTTCTACGATTAAATTAGGTAGAGGTCTTTAAAATTATTGAAAATTTCCAGATCAAGTCCTAAAGTATCCAGCCACTTAATTACCATAAAAATTTCAAGAGTTAATCAGATCATTTGATAATTTAATTGAGCACAAACTGCTGATACATTGCGAGAATTCTGCAGAATTTCAAATCGTGACCAGCAACTTATTCCATTTTAATAACCTACTTGTATACATTCTTTTACGACAAAATTCCATATACGTTCTCTTCTATATCTCAAGTTTTTCATATAAAAAATTTCAGCATCAAATTCACTAATTAAAGCCACTAGACATCCATGTTGCAGGGGCAATATCAGTAACACTTCAATTCTGTCAACAGAACATATAACCCTTCTTAGGTCTTTTAATATAGTTACATACATTACCTATCCGTCACATTCACTTCTCAAATACATTCCTTCACACATTACAAGATACCAAAGAAAATTACACAACATATTTCACAAAAAGAAGTGATATCTCAATCAATCTCTGCCCTCCATGCTATAACTGTCTCCTTAATATGGAAGTTAATCAAACAACATGCAATTTGTGAGATTTGCTATCTCAATAGATGGCCAAACATATAATACATATAGGTACACTTAATAAGTACTTCCAGCTTGAAGAATAACAGCCACTTGCTCCCCAAGAAGCTGTCCAAATTAGAAATGAATCTAAACAAATATGCAGAATTTTTGGTTCTCACACTCAAGAGTGTATCTATTGACCAGCTCTAGGGTGTTGCTCCTTATAGAAATAACAACTTCCCTCATTGCATGAGTAACATGCATCTAACCGAATTAATGCATCTATGGACAGAATTTTATGAAACAACACACATCCAAACAGTTTAAGGTATCAAAACAGAACATGCAGAGGAAGATTACAAAATAAGATTAATATCTTCAAGAAATTCAGAATAATTCCTGCATACAACTCAAAATCTCTAAACCATCTACCTTGTAAGCCTTGAGTAAACACTAGTTCCTCCTTAGAAGGTCTCTTTCTTCCTAACAACAGCTCTCAAATTTAGAACAAAGCCTTATCCTTCCTAGAATCAAGTATCACCTATTGTTTCTCAAGCTAGGTCAATATCTTGCTCCTCAAGCCAGCAATAAAATTCCCTTCACTCACAAGGTCAAATGGTGTTTGTAGCTATGACATGCAGCCTCACTCTCTCCCCTCTCCCTCACGGTTTTGCAAAAGAGGGCTTCACCAGAGTTGGTGAAGAAATGGGAATAGCATCCTTCTTTCTCTCCCCTAAGTGGAAGATAAAAAAAAGGAGATAAAAGTTTTCTCTCTCCCACTATCTTGCTTGGGGTAAAGGAGGAGTATACCATAAGGTTCTATCTATTACGCTAAGACCACTTGAGTTCTCCCACTATCTTCCTGTTACTTTGGTTAAGCTTCCCTATTTTTAGTAAACTTCTAATAATTATTATTGATTTAATTTAACTAAAGCTATTTTATGGTTCATAGAGTCTAATAATTTCAATCAACTTTGGATAAGCCTACGTTATCATTCTACTAATTTGTATCATGATTTTTCTACTAGCATTTTATTGGTTAAAATTTCTTTCATTTTAATTAATTAATTAATTTTCCTCTTAGTTTAATTTTTTGCTATATCATATTATCTTTTTTCAATAATTTTTTATAAATTAATTTTTTACTAGACCTCTTTTAAAATTTATTTTATAAATTAATATCATCATCTATTGTTATTGTAATATTTTTACCCCATTTTGAAATTCTAAAAAGTTGCACTTTTGTTTAAGGAATGAATTTTCAATTACACATAAGCCAGCCACCTCAACTTTCTTTATAGAGTAAACTTCTTTTTTACTTCTCTAAAAATATAAGTATTATCACTTTATTTTTTTAAATAATTTTAACATCAATTTAATTATTTAATCATAAAAAGTGATATCAAAATTTTCTTTTTGTGTAATAACGTGAGACTTAAGAACTAAATTGATATAATTTCTTTGATTTGGTGATTAAATTAATGTCAATTGTGTATGACTACAAGACTAAATTGATAATATTTTTTATAATTGAAAAAATCAGTGTCAATTTTTTTTTTAGAACACCAAATTAATATCACTTTTCATAATTATAGGATTAGATTGATTTCAAAATTTTTTGAAAGATCAAAGTAATAATACTTATATATTTAGAGAACTAAACAAAGGCTTACTATTCTTTATAACTCTGACCACAAATTTAATTATATCAATTCTAAATAATTCTGACTCTGTTTCAACCCAAAAAACAAAAACACAATCTGATTCAATAAAAATCTTTAAAGAGATTTTGAAGCATGCAATTTCTATTCTAAAGATGATAAGTCCCATATTTCCCTTCCAGCAAGGATTAAACACTACAAATTATCTAAAGTGAAAATGCATGTCATGGTAAATTTGCCATTTTTCCGTATTCCATATTTTATAGATGTTCTTGCTAGAACCTCGACTCTTCACATCTTCACATCTTCACATCCACGTGAGGTAGATCTTCATTCTTCTGCAGCTCCTTCAACTCAGTAAGGATGGTGGATACTTGCAAGACACTCCGATGATCAAATCAGAAAGTGTCCATAAAGGGGAGAAGATGAAGAAGGTATCATAAGAGAGAAGGGAATGAAGAAAGAAAGAAGGATAATATGGGTCGATAGAATTAGTGGTTCGTTACTCTCATTTTGATACATTAATTCTAGAGGATTCTGTGTGCCCATCATGATTGCCTCCTCATTTTGTTATGGAGCTCCCTTATCAAAGAATGACATCTGTTCTTGATTTGCAACCAACTGCATACTTTATGAGGGTCGGTCTCGCGTCAGATAAGGACACCCATCCCTAATTCTTCTACT
Organism: Castanospermum australe; assembly: GCA_019955255.1. Classification (NCBI taxonomy): domain Eukaryota; kingdom Viridiplantae; phylum Streptophyta; class Magnoliopsida; order Fabales; family Fabaceae; genus Castanospermum; species Castanospermum australe. Next base: position 129,702 of record NSJW01000371.1, on the reverse strand, counting down.
AAATATCTATTTAGGTGAAATGAGATCCCATGGGCGATTACAATGGTCCAATAGATATTAGTTACTGATATCACTCTCGAAACATCTATAGTGTGCTACTATATAGGTTAAGTTCGAGAGACAAAGTCATATTATCTATACATCAGAGTGATAAATGGAAAACCAAGTAATATTTTAATAATTAATACTTCAATATATATTTTTTATTATGAGATGATTAGTATTAGAGTCACTATCGTGCATCTCAATGCTTATATTTTGTTTTAATTTGTTTAATTATTTATTAATTAATTTATTACAGTTATAAAGAAATTAGTCAAATAAAATAACTTTTACTATAATTTTATTATCATTATAAATTAATTAGTCAAATAAAAATAATTTTATAAAAGGGTTAAATATATTTAGATATTGTTAATGTAAAAGGATAACGCATATAAGAATGAAGAATATTTGAAAGTAGCAATTGTAATTACATAGCATGGTTATAAAAAAATTTTTATTTTATAGTTTTATTCTCTTATCTATTTGTGTTTATTTAGTTAACTATGACTTTTTAAAAATAGAAAAATTAGAAACCAAACAAGAAAATTCCCTTTATAGTTGTATAGATATAAAAAAAATTTAGTACAAAAGTAATTAAATTAAAAGTATAGTTGCATTATTGAACCATTTTATTAGATGAATCAAAGTGTCAAACCCAGCCCTAATGGTCCTAAATTTAGAGTATGCTAAACTCCTAAACATCACTTGAATTATGTTTACATCACCCCTTCTTTCACACCATACACACACAACTGGTTCAACTCATCTTAGCATCACTAGCCTTCAGCATTTTAGCACAAAACTAGTCTATGTTACTCGTGAATTTTACGGATTTTCTGTATCTCTTATTTATTTATTTATTATTAGTATATATGTATTTTTTCTGTTATTTGTATGAATTTGAGGGTTAAAACATAACATAGGTATAATGATATATGAGTTATACTTAAATTTTATTACAATTAATTAAAAAATCATATTTTCCATTTTCATCCATCAAAAGTATTTTCATTTTAAAAGTTTAGAATTTAAAACTGAAAAAAAAAATTGAAGAGTTGAAAAAGATGAAAACTCATGAAAGAGAAGAGGAGTAAAGAAAGAAGAGTAGAAAAAAAAAAAGAAAGAAAGATAAATTATAGAAAAATTTAAAATCTCTAAAATTAAAAAAAATGACATGTGAAAAATTCCACTACTTTAAGTGGGGTGGGCCTATTGGCACTCCTAAATGTCTATTAGCACTCCTACTAACAACTTTTAATTGTTATTTTTAAAGTATCCTCAATTATAATTAATTTTTTATTCAAAATCAAATCTTCACTAATTACATTTATATCTACATATTCACACTTCTAATTAATCACAATTACTCCCATTTTTTAATTATTTTTCTTCTTTAGGTCTTTCTCTTTTTCTTTTTCTTTGTCGTTAAAGCACAATAAAAATTTTATTGATATTTGCAATATAATTTATAATCTTTTTTTATTTTCTTTTCATGATTGTTATGATATGTACGATATCTTTGAAATATTGTCATTGATTGTAATGTTTAGAACCTTCTTTAATTTGAATGTCTTTTTTTTTTTTTTTTCTCAATGGCATTGTAATGCTTACATAAATTTTCTTGATGGACACTTTTGTGACTTGTAACCTAATTGTTAATGGAATTTTTTTTTGAGAAAGAGCTAGTACTTGAAAAACTTAACCAATAAAGCCTTTCAACATTCAATATTGATTGAATTGCATCTTGTTCGTTAATTTTTTTATGTTCCCAAAAAAAGTGACAGTCCAGATAAATTGAGAGTGTTAATAGATAAATATAAATATAATTAATTAAGATTTAATTTTAAATAAAAAATTATATAATTAAGGGTACTTTGAGAAATAGCAACTAAAAGTTATTAATGGAGTGTCAACAAACAATTAGGAGTACTAATAGCCCATCCCTTTTTAAGTGTAACAACTTTTTTTTTTAAGTGTAACAACTTTGTTTTTGGCAAAGTGTAACAACTTTTAATATATATAATAACAGATATAATAGATGCGTTTGTGCTGCTCATGAAAGCGTGGGTTGCTGTAAACTTGTTCAGAGCTATTTATTTGAAATAATAACAAATTTAGAACGTGAATCCATTATATTTATAGAATATCTATTCAACTCGATAAATCCATTTGGGAGAGGTGAAATCAAGCATGCATATAGTATTTTTGTCTTCTTATATGAAAGTCTTCGGCCTTGAGAAGAATCTTGTAGGCAAGTCTCCCCTCATAATTGAGGTTTCTCCTAAATTTAAGGCTTTTACCAGCCATGGCAGCATGCCAGCATGTGACGAAGTTGCAGGCCAAGGTTTGTGGCACTGGCAACTACACACTCTCAGACCCAAGTGACATGGTCTCAGTGTGAAACCATTGCACACACAAGGAATATTTGGGTCTATTTATACCCTACCGTTCTTACCACTCTCCACAGCCACTTTCATACTTTCATGCCCTTTTGTGCAAGAAAAAAACAATGGGGAAAGCACTTTGCTGCTGTTTGGGTTTCATATGCTTTTTGATTCCCTTAACAGTTGCAGAATGGAACATACTGAAGCAGAAGCCACTTGATGGGCCGAAGATCAGCTTGAAGAACTACTGTGAAAGTTGGAGAGTGAATGTGGAGCTGCACAACATCAAAGACTTCCAAGTTGTGCCTGAAGAATGCACTGAATACATTGGAAAATATGTCAAGTCCACTCAATACACATTGGACTCCGAGAGGGCAATTGAAGAGTGCTTGGTTTACCTTGGCACCAAATGCAATCCTTGCAATGTGAAGAGAGATGGCAGGGACGCTTGGATATTTGACATTGATGACACTCTGCTTTCAACACTTCCTTTCTACAAGAATAATTTATATGGGTAACTCAAAATTCACTGTCATCCACTAACTATTTTCTCCAGATTAGTTACTGTTTGGTTCAAACTGCTTAGCCTTAAGATCACTCTTACCTTAACTCTACTTGTGTATTAACAATGATTCTGAATGATGGAGATTTTCATTGACAATAGAGGCAAGAAACTGAATGTGACATCTCTGGAGGAATGGATGCGCAATGGAAATGCCCCTGCTCTTCAGGACTCACTGTTGCTCTTCAATGAGCTCAAATCCAGAGGTGTTAAGATCATTTTGGTTTCTGCAAGGAGGGAGCATCTCAGATCAGCCACAGTTGACAACCTTGTCAAGGTTGGTTATTATGGGTGGACTAGGCTTGTCTTAAGGTGAGTACAAACTAACCTTTCCTCTCATTATCTCTCATAGTGTCACGAGAAATTCTTAGAGAGACATTGTCTACCTTTGGCTCTCCATTCAACCGTTAACATGTGTTGTCAACTTTTTAAAGAGTGGTGTGCTTTTATAACATGGCCCATTAAGTTTTATACGTGTTAACTATTAAATGGAGTGCTTAAGGTAAGCAATGCCTACCTAATAATTTCTCCACCAGTCACTACCATGTTCTGTCCCTCTTTCCTCTTCATTTTTTTGGCTAAATCTCTTTCTATCTGTGCAGAGGTCCTGCTGATGAATTGGTGTCAGGGAAAAAATACAAGTCTGAAGCAAGACAACAACTAATGAATGATGGATATCACATTTGGGGCATTGTTGGGGACCAATACAGCAGCATTAAGGGGATTCCAAGCACTAGTAGGGCATTTAAACTCCCAAATCCAATGTACTATGTAGCCTAATGTATCATCATCAATTGTGATTGCAATGTTTCTCCCCCATTTTAAACTTCTGAAAAGTTGCACTTTTGTTTAAGGAATCAATTCTCAATAAAACAGAAGCTGGCCAGCTCAACTTTCTTCATATCTTTGATCTCAGGCTAATTATAATTGCTTCTAAACAATCTAACAAACCCAAAAAACAAAAACACAATCTGACTCAATAAAAATCTTCCAAGAGATTTTGAAGCATGCAACTTCTGTTCAAAGATGATGAGTCACATATTTCCCTCCAGTAACAAGGATTAAACTCTACATATTATCTAAGTACAAATACATTTTTTTCCTACCATTCTCCACATCTACTTTCATAGTTTCATGCCCTTTTGTGCAGAAAAAGAAAAAATGTCGAAAGCACATGGCTGCTGTTTGGGTTTCATATGCTTTTTGATTCCCTTAGCAGTTGCAGATTAGAACAATATTGAAACTGAAGACACATGATGGGTTGAAGATTAGCTTGAAGAACTACGGCCTGCACAACATTAGAGACTTCCAAGTTGTGCCTGAAGAATGCACTGAATATATTGGAAAATATGTCAAGTCCACTCAATACAAAGTGGACTCAGAGAAGACAACAGAAGAGTGCTTGATTTATCTTAGCACCAGATGCAATATGAAGAAAGATGTCAGGGATGCTTGGATTTTTGACATTGATGATACTCTACTTTCAATAGTTCCTTTCTACAAGAATAATCTATATGGTTAACTCAAAATTCACTCTCATCTACTAACTATTTTCTGCAGATTGGTTACTATTTAGTTCAAACTGCTTGGCCTTAAGTTCACTCTTACCTTGACTTCTAAGTGTTTACTAACAATCTGATAGGACCCTTAAGGTATACATAAGGAAATGGTTCAAGAGAAACACAAGATCGGATCCTGTAACGGCCAGGCAACAAACGAAACTAGATCCACGGAAGCCGATAACTAACTCCACTCACACAGTTGAGAACGGCTTCCCGCGTGAGCTTGAAGGGAGGGAAATGTCTTCCCGCGTGAGCTGGGACGAGGGGAGGGAAGTGTGACTCCCGCGTAAGCATGGGAAGTGTGACGGGTTTTGATTTACTATATAATGGGGTAGCAGGCAAGGTGCTGGGAAGATAGGCAGAGAGAAAGAGGAGTCTGTGAGGGGAGAACTGGGTGCTCTCGAAATTACCCAGAATTCTTGTATGTTTTCTTTTTATTTCATTCTCCATAGTTAAGTGTGTAACATTTCCACCCTCTGCTAGTTGATCCCACTGATAACTGAGTAGTAGAGGAGATAAAACTCCTATTTCCGATCTAGTTCAACCCAGTTCTATCAACTAGTATCAAAGCTCCCGATCCGGGAGTTGTGCCATGGTAAACACCAGGATGGAGGCCAGATTGGAGGCCTTGGAGCGCGGGATGAATTCCGTGAATGATCTAAGGGAGCAGTTTGCCCAAATGAGGAAAGAAACGTACGAGGAGCGGCAGGCTAGGGAGCTCAGAGACAGACAGAATGATATGATGCAGCAGGAACTGATGAGGCTAATCAGAGGAAAGACCCTAAAAAATTCATTAAGGAGACCGGAGATAAATGTGGACGAAGAAGGGGATATAGAGAGAATCTATGGCACGCCCAGAGGCCTGCATCTAGAGAATATATGGCACGCCCACGACGTATGGAGTTACCTATTTTCTCAAGAGATAACGCCTATGGCTGGCTTAATCGGATAGAGAGGTATTTCATCATCAACTCCATATCTGAAAGGGAGAAAGTTCAAGCGGTGGTACTGGTGTTAGAGGGCAGAGCGCTTAATTGGTATCAATGGTGGGAGGCTCGAGCAGTAGAAATCACGTGGGCCAAATTTAGAGAGGCAGCCCTCCGATAGTTTCAGCCAGTAATGGCAGGAAACCCATTTGAAATATTGTTAAGCCTCCAACAGACAGGTTCGGTGGTTGAGTTCAGGGAGAAGTTTGAATTGATAGCCGGACCACTGAGATACACGGATGAAGACATATTAAGAGGAGTATTCCTCAATGGTTTTAACGAGAAAATACGAGCAGAGCTTAAACTCCACAGATTGAACTCCTTAATCTATCTGATAGATCAAGCTCTACTCATAAAAGAGAAAAACTGGGCCTGTGGAAGAGGGAATCCGATTGGAGGGAAAGGGCCAGGCTGGAACTATAAACCAGTTCAACCCTCTAAAACCACAACCGTAGAAATGGTAGGGAAGTTTAACTCAGAGGGAAACAAAGGAGGATCAGGAGCTATCTCAGCCAACTCTAAGATGCCTTCACAAGGGAGCAATGCAGGAAATGCTAGAAGGGGAGGTTCTAGGAGACTGTCTGATGCTGAGTATCAAGACAAAATGAAGAAGAGCCTTTGTTTCTGGTGTGCCGAGAAATTTGGTCAGGGGCATGTGTGTAAGAATAAGAAGCTCCATCTATTGATCATTGAAAATCCACCCGAGGAGGAAGAGGAAGAAAGATGGGAACAAGAGACAGACGTGGAGGGGGATAAGGCTCTGCAATTATCTATGCATAGCAAAATGGGAATGACATCAAAAAAAGTCCTCAAACTTTGAGGTGAGATAGAAGGAAAGAGGGTAATGGTACTTGTGGATTGTGGAGCTTTTAACAACTTCATAGCAAAAGAGGTTGTCAAGGAACTCAACCTTCCTATTTCAGACACTCCAGAGTACCTAGTGGAGGTTGGTGATGGACATAAAGTGAGGAGCAAGGGAGTTTGCAAAGGAGTAAAGATGCAGTTGCAAGGAATTAAAATCCTCCAGGATCTTTACTTGTTCGAACTCGGTGGGGCGGATGTGGTGTTAGGTATGGATTGGTTGGAAGGTCTAGGAGAAATAAGAGCAAATTTCAAGGAGCTCACACTAAAAATCGAATTGACACAGGAACAAGTGATCATTAGAGGCGAACCATCCGTCTGCAAGTCAACGACTTCTATGAAAGCAATGATCAAGGCTTTACAAGACGAAGGAAAAGGCTACTTGGTGGAATACCAGGAGATAACCGTAGACCGAGAACTAATCAACCATCCCTGGGAAGAGTTGCAGGCCTTGCTAACCAAGTTCAAGGACTTATTTCGTGACCCACAGGGGCTTCCACAGGAAAGGAGGCATGACCACGCAATCAACTTGAAGGAGGGAGCTCAAACTCCAAATCTAAGACCCTACAGGTATCCTTATTACCAAACAAATGAACTGGAGAAAATCGTAGAAGAAATGCTGGAGGCCAAAATAATAAGACCAAGCAATAGTCCGTACTCTAGCCCAGTTCTCTTGGTCAGGAAGAAAGACGGAAGATGGAGATTTTGTGTCGATTATAGGGCTCTAAACAAGGTCACAATCCCAGACAAATTCCCAATTCCAGTCATGGACGAATTGCAGGATGAATTAGGAGGGGCAGAAGTATTCTCTAAGCTGGACTTGAAATCTGGCTACCACTAGATTAGAATGAAAACAGAGGACATTCCAAAGATAGCTTTCCGAACTCATTCAGGCCACTATGAGTTCTTAGTCATGTCGTTCGGGCTATCTAATGCTCCCTCTACCTCTCAATCCTTGATGAATGAAGTATTACAGCCTTTCCTAAGGAAATTCGCACTGGTATTCTTCGATGATATTCTGATCTATAGCAAAAACAAATCAGCTCATTTGGAACACCTCCAGCAGGTGTTACAGCAACTACAGAACCAGCTATTATTTGTAAATAAGAAGAAATGTGCCTTCGGACGCCCTCAGCTGGAGTATTTGGGTCATTTGATTTCTAAGGATGGGGTAGTAGCAGATCCAGCTAAAATGGAGGCAATGCAGACCTGGCCTACCCCTATTGGTGTCAAGAGTCTTCGAGGTTTTCTCGGGCTTACTGGGTACTACAGGAAGTTTGTAAAAGGGTATGAGACAATAGCCAAACCACTGACTAACCTCCTTAAGAAGGATAATTTTTCTTGGGGAGTAGAAGCTCAGCTTGCTTTTGAGCAATTGAAAACAACCATGACTAGTATACCAATGCTAGTTGTTCCCGATTTCTCCAAAACCTTCATAATAGAAACTGACGCATCCAACACTAGGATTGGGGCAGTATTAATGCAAGAAGGTCAACCGGTGGCCTATATAAGCCAGGGACTGTCAGAAAGGGCTCAAGGCAAGTCAGTGTATGAAAGGGAACTAATGGCCATCGTGTTTGCTGTTCAAAAATGGCGCCATTACCTAATGGGCCGTTGTTTCATCATTCATAGGGACCAGAAAAGCCTCAAGTTCCTAACAAACCAGAAACTGATGGGAGAGGACCAACACAAGTGAATTTCCAAACTCATCGGGTTCAACTTTGAAATACATTATAAGCCCGGAGCTGAAAACAAAGCAGCAGATGCCCTCTCCAGGAAAATGCAATATGCAGCAATTTCCATTGTTCAGTTCCACGGGTTAGACAATTTAGCAGATGAAGTTCAAACAGACCCAAAACTAAGACAGTTCATGCAAGAAGTTCTACTACAACCTGACTCTCACCCGGGGTAGGTACCAGGTTAAAGGAAACCAACTAACTTACAAAGGCAAGCTGGTCTTACCTAAGTCTTCTTCCACTATCACCCTCATAATGAAAGAATTCCATGATACGGCAATCGGGGGCCACTCAGGCTTCTTCTGCACCTTCAAGCGAATCTCTGCTCTTCTATATTGGAAAGGGGTGAAGAAGGTTATTTGCCTGTGAAACTTGCCAGAGGAACAAGTATCAGACCCTATCTCCTGCAGGATTGCTACAACCGCTCCCTATTCCCAATCATACATGGTCAGACATTTCAATGGACTTTATAAGGGGCCTACCGAAGACACAAGGGGTAGACACCACCTTGGTGGTGGTAGACAGACTCACCAAGTATGCCCATTTCATCGCTCTATGCCATCCTTACACAACTAAAGAGGTTGCTGATATCTTTATCCGGGAAATTATCAAACTACACAGCATACCATCTTCTATAGTCACGGATCGGGACAGAATTTTTGTTAGCCAATTCTGGACCGAGCTCTTCAGGAACATGGGCACCAAGCTCAAATTCACATCAACTTACCATCCACAATCGGATGGCCAAACTGAAGTGGTCAATAGATGCTTGGAGACTTACTTAAGGTGCCTCACGGGAACTAAACCTCGGCAATGGCCCAAATGGCTCAGCTGGGCCGAATTTTGATATAAGACCAATTACTGCAGCACAACCAAACTCACTCCCTTTAAGGCTCTGTATGGTACCAATCCACCCACATTGCTAAAAGGTGCATTTAATCCCTCGACAGTGGAGGAGGTCAATAAACTTATAGCTGACAGAGATCACATGTTAGCAGAACTCAAGGAAAATCTAGTGCAAGCAAGAAACCGCATGAAAGTACAGGCTGACAAACACCAGCGAGAGGTGGTATACCAACCGGGTGACCTAGTTTTCCTCAAAATTCAGCCCTATAAACTTCGTTCCCTAGCACAACGAGTCAATCAAAAACTCAGTCCCAGATACTATGGTCCTTATGAGGTCTTGACTCGAATAGGCTAGGTAGCATATACATTAAAGCTCCCCGAAGGCTCTCGCTTTCATCCTACCTTCCACGTCTCTCTCCTCAAGAAATCAATTGCTGCCTCCGCCACAAGCCAACCATTGCTGTCATTTTTGTCTGAAGACTTCGAATTACAGGTGCAGCCAGCAGTAGTGACAGCTGTCCGAACCAATGCAGCTAGAGAACAAGAAGTACTCATCCAGTGGCAAGACCTACCAGCATTTGAAAGCTCCTGCGAATCCATGTTCTCACATTCAACACCAGTTTCTAAATTTTCACCTTGAGGACAAGGTGAGACTTTTGGGGGGAGTATTGATAAGACCCCTAAGATATACATAAGGAAATGGTTCAAGAGAAACACAAGATCGGATCCTGCAACGGCCAGGTAACTAACGAAACTAGACGAAGCCGGTAACTAACTCCACTAACACAGTTGAGAATGGCTTCCCGCGTGAGCTTGAAGGAAGGGAGGGAAATGTCTTCCCGCATGAGCTGGGAGGAGGGGAGGGAAGTGTGACTCCCGTGTAAGCATGGGAAGTGTGACAGGTTTTGATTTACTATATAATGGGATAGCAGGCAAGGTGCTGGGAAGATAGACAGAGAGAAAGAGGAGTCTGTGAGGAGAGAACTGGCTGCTCTCGAAACTACCCAGAATTCTTGTATGTTTTCTTTTTATTTCATTCTCCATAGTTAAGTGTGAAACATTTTCACCCCTCTGCCAGTTGATCCCACTGATAACTGAGCAGTAGAGGAGATAAAACTCCTATTTCCGATCTAGTTTTCTATGAATTTCAATCCAGTTCTATCACAGTCATTCTGAATGATGGGGATTTTGATTAAAATAAGGGAAAGAAACTGAATGTGACATCTTTGGAGGAATGGATGAGCAAGGGTAATGCCCCTGCTCTTCAACACTCATTGAAGCTCTCAATGACCTCAATTCCAGAGGTGTTCAGATCATTTTGGTTTCTGCAAGGAGGGTGCATCTCAGATCAACCACAGTTGACAGCCTTCTCAAGGTATCTATCATGGGTGGGCTAGTCTTAAGGCGAGTACAATCTAACCCTACCTCTCATTATCTCTCACCAGTCACTGCCATGTTCTGTCACTCTTTCCTCCCCATTTTCTAGCTAAATCTCTTTCTCTGTGCAGAGGTCCTGCTGATGAATTGGTGTCAATGGAAAATACAAGCCTGACGTGAGAAAACAATTGATGAGTGATGGCAATCGCATTTGGGGCATTGTTAGCGACCAATACAGCAGCATTGAAGGGATTCCAAGTGCCAATAGGGCATTTAAACTCCCAAGTCCAATGTGCTATGTTGCCAAATGTATCATCATCTATTGTTATTGCAATATTTGTACCCCATTTTGAAGTTCTAAAAAGTTGCACTTTTGTTTAAGGAATGAACTAGTGTGGTACATTTACTATTGCACGGGCCACTTGTTGCTTTGGTTATTCTAATAACACTTGTTAAGGAGAAAAAAGAATATTGATCTAATATATTGATTCATTCAATGTGCTAGTAGTTAGAAGAATCAAGTACTAATTGCATATGCGCAATGTTTAACACCAACCATTTCAAAAAGACATTAGCTTATTACTTTTTAAAAAATCACAAAAAAAGTGCAGTGTGTCTGGATTGATCAGCAAATTCAATGCATTATATGAAATTTGCTATGGGTGCTTCTCTGAAGAAAAATAATAAAAGTACGGTTAAAAGTTCATTATCAGCTGATATTTAACTAAAAGTGACTAACAAAGGAAATTTGAAAGTAACAATACAAATTTTAAAGAATTTACATAGGCTTTTAAAATACAGAAGCAAGTTTAAGTTTCCAGTATAACGAAAGATACAAACACAAAATTACAAAAGCTTATTCTATATATAAGCATGTTAGCTGTCTAAATTTTTTATGCCTCACAAACCCAAGTTTGAAAAAAATTTCCATGCCACCTAGAACTACAACCCCTTTTGTATAAGTGGTTTGATATGTGTTATTTCTAAATGCATTACTTTGTACCACGAGAGAGCTAGTCCAACTCCATTGGCCTTCTTGAATTATACCTTCTCTAACCTTTTCTCAGTGAAAATGCTAAGCTATCCAAGATTATGAGACCAACTTGCAAAATGACATTAATTTAGTTATGAGAAAGAGAGAAAGAAGACATAATAATAAAATGAAAACAATAAGTCCTCATCAAAAAGAGTTTAGGATCCTTATCATTGTCTATTAGAATAAAGAGGGCACATTGATGCAACATAACTATTAAGATACTTAAAACATAAACTTGCATCCCCCCAGCTTTAACCTTTGACCCAATTGCAGTTTATCTAGGGTTGTTCACCATTATTATTCTGCCTAATTATTATGCTGTAATTTACATGCCATATATTATCAAAGGCTGGCATGAAGTGAGGTACCATGCGTTAAGATGCCATTTTGGCAACAATACTCGCAATCACTGACATAATATTTATGTGGATAACAGAAGGAAGCTCTTCTATCCAAAGGCTGCTGTCACAATGTCAATTTAAAAGAAATTTAAAGAAGGAGTAACACATATCATAACAGTTTTGACATAGGTTAAATATTGACGGCAGAAATAATATATAAAACAAAATCCATCCAACAACCACACCAAATGCGATTGCACGGGCCACACATAGCTTTGATTATTCAAATAGCAGTTCACTTATTTAGAAAAAGAGTATTGATCTAATATGTCGATTCATTCAATATGATAGTAGTTCGAAGGATCAAGTACTAATTATATATGAAAAGTTCTAGGTTTCACACCAACCATTCAAAAAAGAAGTTAATATTCTAAAAGAATGGTCTCCCTAGCTATAGCTTTTGACCCAATAGTGGTTATCTCAAACATTTGTTTGTTAAGAATCTAGAGAAACTAAAACAGAGTTGTGAAACATGTAAGTTTATTAATAGCGTAGCATTTAAAATTTGAATTGTACATAACAATAGGATAAGAACACTTGTATTACCTCATCTGCAAAGCAGTTAGTATTATCTGTAAATAGATAGCACTGTAGGCTTATCTTTCTGTAATAAACCTTGTAATAGTTTTTTTCTTTCTGTTCATCTATATATGGACTATACATCATCAATAATATGAACAATACACAATTTCTCTCCAAAACTTGTTATAGTATCAGAGCAAACGATCAAGGGAGTAACCTTGCGTGAAGCCTAGCTCCTTCTCCTGTTGTTGCCAGTTAACAAAATGGCGAAAGACACAAGCAGTTCCAGAAATCTCAAGGTAACTGATCCACGATCTCCTTTTTATGTCGCTACATCAGATAACCCTGGGATTATGTTGACAAACATTTTGCTGCGAGGTGAAAGCAACTACGATAACTAGAGCAAGGCCATGAAAAACGTGCTGAAGGCCAAAAACAAATTAGAATTCGTGACAAGATCCATTACAGCACCAAAAGATAAGGACTGTGACGAAAGTTATGCATGGGGTTTATGCAGCTCAATGATCAACGATTGGGTACACAAACACCATAGATCCACAGTTGCAGCCCTTCATCAAATACTTTGACACTGCAAAGGTGTTGTGGGATGATCTTAAAGAACGATACTCAGTTGAAAATGGGCCTAGGACCTATAAACTAAAAGCCAATATGCTCTCCATCAAACAACAAGGGACTACTGTGGCAACATATTATACACGACTATGTGCGGTGTGGGATGAATTGGAAAGCTGCAAAGCCACTAATGTATGCCCTAGTGGTGACAAGTGTCCTGTTACCAAGCACCTCAACCAGGAGTCAGAAAGAGAGCGCGTTTATCAGTTCTTGATGGGCCTCGACAACATAGTTTTTGGCAATCTGTGAACTCATATCCTCAACACCAGTCCTTTGCCGTCACTGAACCGGGTCTATGCCATGTTCACTCAGGAAGAAACACACAGAACAATAGCACGATCACAAAGCGAGAGGGTGGATGTGATTGGATATGCAATGCATACTCAAGCCCAGCGTGCGATCACAGGTACCCAGATACCAAATTGTAAGCCCCAAAACGTTTCTGTAGACACAGCCGCCAAACGAGTCAGATGCTCATACTGTGGAAAGACAAACCATGATATATCTAAGTGCTTCTTCATTCATGGCTTCCCAGACAAAACCCCAGGACGTGGACGTGGCAAAGGCAAACAACAATCCAAGACAAATACGGCTCATGCAGTCAGAACGGTTGATGATGAAGAAACTCCGTCAACAAATGCCACTGCGTTTAGTGCACTTACACCAGAAGTGATTGATCGATTGTTGTCCTTGGTGGAACCATCAAAGGGACAACTGCAGAAAAATTATCCGGTAATGTCATCTCTACTCATAGTTGGTTGATAGACAGTGGAGCTTCCCAACATATGACCGGAAATTTTCAATTACTCAGAAATGTTGAAAACATTATATCATCACATGTTGGTTTGCCAAATGGAACCGAAATGCTATGCAGCGGGGCACTGTTGTTTTAGGACCCAATCTCCTTCTTAACAATCTCCTAAATTGCAATCTCCTATCTGTTGGTCAATTATTGAAATCGCAAGGTGGATGTGTCTTTTTCACTGATAAGTATAGTTTCATGCAGGACTGCACCCCGAGGACGCAAATTGGATTGGGTGAACTGAATGCTGGGGTGTATGTGTACCGACAAACCAGAAACAATGCATTCGCGGTTCGTGAAATGGATGAATCAAAGATATGGCACCAGCGACTCGGTCATCCATCAAAACAATGTTTTTCTTTTCTACAAAATGTTATTTCTATTAGTAATAAGCAATCTGAAAATGATCTATGTGATGCTTGTTATCGATGCAAACAAACTCGCAATGTATTTCCTCTTAGCTCTCTTGAAAGTACAGATTATTTTTAGCTTGTGCATTGCGACATATGGGGTCCCTACTCGGTGTCCTCTGTTACTGGAGCTCACTATTTTCTTAATATCGTGGATGATTTTAGCCGCGCAGTTTGGGTGTATTTGATGGCCGAAAAGAGTGAAACGGTTCATCTAATTCAAAATTTCTTTTCTACAGCCGTACTTAATTCAATAAATCAGTGAAGAACTTCTGCACAGACAATGGTATAGAATTTCACCATCAATCCTTGCTTAAACTATATGGTGATCTAGGAATAATCCATCAAACATCTTGCGTTGATACGCCTCAACAAAATGGACGTGTTAAACGAAAACATCGTCACATCCTCAATGTGGCAAGATCACTAAGGTTTCAAAGCAATCTCCCCATTACATTCTGGGGCGAGTATGTTCTCACTACGGCACACCTCATAAACCGCACCCCAACAGCTCTTCGTAAAGGCAAAACACCGTATGAAATGTTGTTTAACAAGCCTCCAAGCTATGACCATCTCCGGGTGTTTGGGTGTTTGTGTTATGCTCACCCTAGGCCAAAACCACGTGACAAGTTTGCATCTCGCTCTAGGAAGTGCGTCTTTCTTGGATACCCTCATGGGAAGAAAGGTTGGAGATTGTATGATGTAGAGTCCCAGGATGTGTTCATCTCTAGGGATATGCGCTTTCATGAAACATTATTCCCCTACAAAGAACCAGAAGCTCCAACCGGAGGTAATCACGCACCCCAACTGGCAACTTTTTATCCCATATTTGGTGACAATCCGAAGACTATCACACTCGATCAGACCCACCATTCCGCTAGCATTCCATCTGATCTTATTTCTTCCATTTCTCCAACTGTGGTTGATAGGGGGAGTGCCCCCACTGACCCTCCTTCGGACACCAAAACAATTGCACAACATGGAGTTCTCTCCACCATTAATTCAGATACTGCTACCTCAACAACTGGTCGAACTCAACGTGACCAAAAACAACCAGCTTATTTAAAAGACTACAAGTGCCACACTATCGGTACACACATGCCCCCTCTTCAGTTCATCGATCCAAAATGCTCCTCAGGTATGCAGTATCCCATAAATAATTATGTATCTTGTGCAAATTTTTTGCCCAAACACAAACACTTTTTGGCAGCAGTTTCTGTAGGAACAGAACCAAAAAGCTACAAGGAAGCTATGCATGATCCAAAATGGCGAGACATAATGCAGCGAGAAATCCTTGCCCTAGAACAGAATCAAACTTGGCGTCTTGCAGACCTCCCACCAGGCAAGAAAGCGATTCCACGTAAATGGGTCTTCCGAATTAAATATCTCTCCGATGGAACAGTGGAACGCTACAAAGCTCGCTTAGTTGTTACGGGTAACAACCAAGTTGAGGGAGAAGACTATACAGAGACATTTGCTCCAGTCACTAAAATGGTCAGCGTTTATCTTTTTCTTGCCGTAGCCACAGCCAAGAACTGGGAGATCCATCAAATGGATGTTCATAATGCATTTTTCCACGGTGACCTTGAGGAAGAAGTGTACATGCGTCCACCACCTAGTTTTTCTGCACCAAACTCCAGCAAGGTGTGTCGTTTGCAAAAGTCACTTTATGGCCTCCGTCAATCGCCTCACAATTGGTTCGCCAAGCTCTCCTCTTCCCTTCAAAAATTTGGTTTTATGCAGTCCAAAGCGGACTACACGCTTTTTACTTACAAGCGTGATCAAGTTTTCCTAGCCTTGCTCATATATGTCGATGATATAGTAATCGTAGGAAATGACTCAAATGCATGCAAGAAGGTCAAAGACTATCTCAACTCCTGCTTCAAAATCAAGGATCTAGGGCCGCTGAAGTATTTTCTTGGAATAGAGTTTCCCCGCGGACCACGAGGTTTGTTCATGAGCCAGCGCAAATATGCTTTAGACATCTTACAAGAGGCAGGTCTCTTGGGATGCAAACTAGTTGAATTCCCAGTTGAACAGAATCATCGTCTAGCTCTTGCAGATGGCCCAGAATACATCGACCCATCACGTTATCGTCGAATGGTAGGACGGTTAGTATATCTTACAATTACATGACCTGATATAAGCTACGGTATCCACATCTTATCTCAATTCATGCAAAATCTGAAAGTCCAACATTATGATGCTGTTATCAGATTGTTACGGTACATCAAAAACAGTCCTGGGCAAGGTATTGTCCTAACTCCAGCTGTGATCTCCAACTCCATGCCTTTTGTGACTCGGATTGGGCAAGCTGCCCTTTGACTAGAAGATCCTTAACGGGTTACTTTATCATGCTTGGAACATCTCCTGTCTCATGGAAGACAAAGAAACAAATGATTGTCTCTCGATCATCGGCTGAAGCAGAATATCGCGCAATGTCTAGTACCATTGCTGAAATAGTATGGCTAAAATCATTCTTACGTTCACTTGGTGTCTTACATGATTAGCCAGTAAAGCTTTACTGCGATAATCAGGCCGCTCTTCACTTTGCCTCAAATCCAGTCTTCCATGAACGTACAAAACACATCAGGCTTGATCGCCATTTTGTAAGGGATCACTTGATGGCTAACACCATTTCCACATCTTATGTTCAGTCCGAAAACCAGCTAGCTGATATCTTCACAAAGGCGTCGGGCAAGAGTCAATTTCAATCCTTACTTCACAAGTTGGGCATTTCTCAACTCCATGCTCCAACTTGAAGGGGAGTAATAGCGTAGCATTTAAAATTTTAATTGTACATAACAATAGGATAAGAACATTTGTATTACCTCATATGCAAAGCAGTTAGTATTATCTGTAAATAGATAGCACCGTAGGCTTATCTTTTTGTAAAAAACCTTGTAACAATTTTTTTTCTTCCATTCGTCTATATATGGACAACACATCATCAATAATATGAACAATACACAATTTCTCTCCAAAACTTATTATTTATTTTTTAAAATAAAAGACTTCACAACGACAACAATTGCATCCCACCAAAACCAATAAAATAGGAGGCCGGGATTGTTATAATAAATGATAATTGTCACAGTAGCCAGAGATAAGAAATATTTTCTAACTAAAAACTGCATAATCTGATGTGCTTGTCTCTATAATACCTGTGGTATGCAGGATGTTAAACATGACAAATCAAAATCTGTTACACATGCCCATTGCTTTGGAGTAACACATTTTCTGGATTCAAAGGAACAATGACCATAGTGATAAGATAAAAAAATTACAATAATAAGGAAATCTTCTAGTTTAAATCTCAGTCAAATTAAAGGAGCCATGCTTACAGTGATAAGGAACTTTGTCTGAAATCTGTTACAAAGAAAAGAAAAAAAAAAATTGTGGATTGATAAGGAACTCTTCTAGTCTAAATATAAGCCAAAGGCACCATATTCACGTGAAAGTTAGGTAACCCAAAAATTAGAGTTTCTATGCTTTACAGGTTAATAAATTCATTTCTGGTGCCCTGGAAAGTCACCCAGGGTTAAGAATATTGTTCCCAAAATGTTTAACCCAGTGAGAGGTGTACTACATTATTATATCTAAATAAAGTTGAAGTCCAATGAGTCTAGGACAAGTAAGTCCTCCATAAGTACAAATAGACTCATTGGGTTGTATTGAAAAGATTTAAGAAAATAGGTTTTTGCATATCCTATCTAAACAATGTTAAGTCCAATGGGTCCATTTCCAAACTAGCAGAGAAAGAAATAGCATCCAAGGTCACAACAACTCAAAATTTATAATCATTAGCCACTTTGTTTTTTCTTCTCGAGTCAATTTAAATTCATTATTTAGTAGACTAAAATAGTAAAAATATAAATGAAAGCAGAGATCTAAGCAGGTACTGAGCTAATAGGTGACAACTGTAACCTTATTGTTTGAGTTGACCACATTAAACCCATTGGTTGTGGCAGAATCCTGTTAATAGGTATTCAATTGACCAGTCAACAATATATTTTAATCCTATAGATATATCGATATATGATGCCTTATTTTTTTTATTTGGTTTAAAACATATCTACTGGTCTTACTCCCAGTTTTATTGTTGATACTAATCTCTTGGATTGTAAGATACTATTCAAGAAATGGGGAATTATAGATAACCTCTGTGCAATCAGTCTAACCATACTTGTAGAAAAAATGATATTGGTTAAAGGTAATAAATGTTAAAAATGATGTGTATACAATCAATATAATGAACTCAATATATAAAGCACTGCCTACTCAAAATACTGAATTTGTAATTTTCAAAAGGTGAAAAAAAATTGTAATCTTCAGCATGGAGTGCAAAGTCTGGTCCTAGGGGTAAAATCTTTTGTAATCTTCAGCAGGTTAAAGGTTGTACTATCTTAATTCTCAAGGTGTCACCTTCTTTAAGCTCCATACTCAGCCTAGGCTCAAGTTTCCTCTCCAACACCCATGTGCGTGCACTGCCCAAGACCAAGAAACCCATCAAGATTCAAGAAATTGGCAAGTCAGTACAGATACAGGAAATTGGATCAGAATTTGAACAAAACAACCAAAAACTGAGACACGCTCCAAAAAAAATATTCAAGTTTGTCCTCAATTGAACTTAAAATTTTCTCAAGTTCAGTTGGTATGTTCACACATAGTATCTATGCACGAAAATTAACAGGGCCTCAAACCATATATATATATATATAGATAGGCACAACATACTCAAATTTCAGCCCTAAATGTGATCATTTGATAGATTAAAACTCTGTATAACAGAGGCTACATTTATATCTCATCATATATTCAAACTTACCCATAATAGTAAGAAACCTTATTCTATAGAATCATAATCTCATATACGACTTGCACTCATACTTATCTATAACCTTCGCTTAATCTACCTTAAACAAGGTTGCCTGAATCCTTGCTCTGATACCAAAATTTAACACCTTATTTTAACACCTTATTGGTAGATCAAATCAAAGTTGAACTCATGATAGTACTTCACTTAGATAAAAGAAAGCTAATAAGTGTTTGGTGACTTATTTTATATACAAGAATTTGGTTTTCATAAGAGTAAGTAGTCCTTGTACAGTGTACACATTTAAATAGAATTAGTCAAAAGTATTCCCTACTATAGAAACTTAAACAAGCTTCAGTTTTTCAACAGCTCTTAATATGTAAACGTCTTCAAATATCCTAGTTCCAATTTCTAAAAAATTCCCAAAAATTCCATTCCTAAGTATTACGATGTTATGCACCTATTGATAAATTTTCAACTCAAAACTAGTTCATTTAGTCCTTCTATTAACTTGGTTTTGGACACAACATAAAAGCGACTATATTCTGCAATTGTGCTGTCTTTGTATGATTAAATCGTAGAGGTCTTTAAAATTATTGAAAATTTCCAGATCAAGTCCTAAGGTATCCAGCCACTTAATTACCATATAAAATTTCAAGGGCTAATGAGATCATTTGATAATTTAACTAAGCACAAACTGCCGATACATTACGAGAATTCTGCAGAATTTCAAATCCTGACCTGACCAGCAACTTATTCCATTTTAATAACCTACTTGTATACATTCTTTTACCACGAAATTCCATATACGTTCTCTTCTATATCTCAAGTTTTTCATATAAAAACTTCAACATCAAATTCACTAATTAAAGCCACTAGACATCCATGTTGCAGGGGCAATATCAGTAACACTTCAATTCTGTCAACAGAACATATAACACTTCTTAGGTCTTCTAATATAGTTATATACAGTACCTATCCATCACATTCACTTCTTAAATACAGTCCTTCACACATTACAAGATACCAAAGCAAATTACATAACATATTTCACAAAAAGAAGTGATATCTCAATCAAACTCTGTCCTCCATGATGTAAGTGTCTCCTTAATCTGGAAGTTAATCAAACAGCATGCTATTTGTGAGATTTACTATCTCAACAGGTGGCCAAACATATAATACATATAGGTACACTTAATAAGTACTTCCAGCTTGAAGAATAACAGCTACTTGCTCCTCAAGAGCCTGCCCAAATTAGAATGGAATTCAAACAGATATACAGAAATTTCGGTTCTCACACTCAAGGGTGTATCTATTGACCAGCTCTAGCGTGTTGCTCCTTATAGGAATAACAACTTCCCCCATTGCATGAGGAACATGCATCTAACCAAATTAAAGCATCTATGGACAGAAGTTTACAAAAGAAAACATCCAAACAGTTTAAGTTATCAAAACAGAACATGCAGAGGAAGATTACAAAACAAGATTAATATCTTCAAGAAATTCAGAATAATTCCTAGAAACAACTCAAAATTTCTAACCATCTACCCAGTAAGCCTTGAGTAAACACCAGTTTCACCTTAGAAGGTCTCCTTCTTACTAACAGCAGCTCTAAAATTTAGAGCAAAGCCCTTTCCTAGAATCAAGTATCACCAAATGTTTCTCAAGCTAGATCAATGTCTTGCTCTTCAAGCCAGCAATAAAATTCCCTTCACTCACAAGTTCAAATGGTGTTTGTAGCTATGACATGCAGCCTCACTCTCTCCCCTCTCCCTCACGGTTTTGCAGACGAGAGCTTCACCAGAATTTTCAGAAGAAATGGGAATAGCGTCCTTCTCTCTCTCTCTCTCTCTCTCTCTCTCTCTCTCTCTCTCGGCCAAGTGGAAGATAAAAAAAAAGAGGTAAAAGTTTTCTCTCTCCGACTCTCTTCTAATTACTTTGGTTAAGCTTCCTTAATTTTTAATTAACTTCTAATAAATATCATTAATTTAATTTCACTTAAGTTGTTTTATGGTAGGTCCAATAATCCCAATCAACTTAGGGTAGGTCCATGTCATCCATCTACTAAATTGTATCATGATTTTTCTACTAGCTTCTCATTAGTTAATTTTTTGTTATTTTAATTAATTAATTGATTCTCCTTCTAATTAAATTTCTCCTTATCTCATATTATCTATTTTTACTAATTTTTTTTATGAATGAATTTTTTTAATAAATTTCCTTTAAAATTTATTTTTTAAATTAATATCATCATCTATTGTTATTACAATATTTCTACCCTATTTTCAACTTTTAAAAAGTTACACTTTTGTTTAAGGAATGAATTCTCAGTTGCACAGAAGTCAGCCATTTCAACTTTCTTTATAGATGTCAGAACCTAATTGAGAACCTAAGTCTCAATTATACTTTTGAGAGGTTGGCATTGATGATAGCATGCAGCATTGAAAAATTTCGGCGTTAGTTTCGTTGAAAATGAAAGGCTATAGATATATAGGCCGGTGGAAGAATGTGTATGTAAATTTACGACACTGCACGCGTGAAGTTGATAAGCATCTATAAATATAGGGAATGTTGGAGGCATAAAAAGAGCTTCTGTAAATGACAAAGAGAAACAGGGAAGTATTAATTTAGTATAATTTTTATATATTTTATAAATATTTTAAATATTTTAAAATTATTATTTTAATATTATTTTATTTTTATTTAATTTTTAAAAAAAATTTATGACAGAATTTTATTATGATTTATATTATATTATTATTATATATAATATGAATTTAGAATTAAATATTTTAATTTTTGAATTGTTATATTTTATTGTATGATTATGGTATCTTAAGTTAAATATATTTTTATGACATCAATATATCTTAAATATTATATTTATTTTTGTTCATATTTATAATTTTAATATTTTATGTTATGATTACATGTATAAATTATATTGTTAATATTTTGATAATATATATCCATGAATAAATATCAGAGGCACTAGGAAGAACCCTTGATATACTATGGTATGATAAATAATTATATTGCTATGAGATTTATGTGTACCTGATTTCCGGATAAAAATACTTTAGATTATAGAAATGATTAGCTGATGTCCGATTGAAAATATTTGAGGTTAAAAGTTTAAAGACTGATGCATAGTTAAGTTGATCTTTTAGTAAAGCCTGAAAATATTTCTATAAAAAATTATTGTTTGATGAAAAATAATTTTCATAAAAAGAATTTCTTATAAATATGAGATTCCTTCAAGAAAGAGATTTCCTAAAAAAAATATTTCAAATATATCAGAATTTGAATTCAATTTTATTAATTATAAAATAAAAACATTAGAGTACATTTATGATATTTAATCCTTATTATCAGTATAAAGTATACTTATATTATTTTTAGTTAGTGACACTTGAGTATTCCTATGCTTACTGAGTTACAAAACTCACCCCTTTTCATATTTCTTTTTTAGAGTTTGATTAAAAAAATTTTGTACCTCTAGTCTAGAGAATTGTTCACTTATAAAGTGAGACAGATTCCCTTTATGAAGATGATTAAAGATATGGATATCTGATATTACAATCATAGAATTAGGTCTATTTGTCTTGCATATGCAGTGTCTGTAATTTAAATGTATGATTATAAAATCTGAACTACACATATGTGTGTAAGATATTTTGATAATATATTTATATATTTGATATGATGAAACTTAAGAGATTATGATTTTATGTTAAAATGCATTAAGTTTAAGATGTGACAACGAGGCTTCGAAAATAGGAGTGTCTAATCCGTGACCGGTTATATTTCTTAAAATTAAAATGTAACAAAGTTGATATCATAATATAGTTTAGAAGTCTATAATTATAAATAATAAAAAATACGTGTCTTGCATATATAGTATACCTAGAATACTCACTTGCAAGATACTCACAAGGTCAAATGGTGTTTGTAGCTGTGACACGCAGCCTCACTCTCTCCCCTCTCCCTCACGGTTTTGCAGAAGAGAGCTTCGCTGGAATTTTCAGAAGAAATTGAGAATAGAGTCCCTCTCTCTCTCTCTCGGCCAAGTGGAAGATAAAAAAAAGAGATAAAAGTTTTCTCTCTCCCACTATTTTCTAATTACTTTGGTTAAGCTTCCTTAATTTTTAATTAACTTCTAATAAATATCATTGATTTAATTTCACTTAAACTATTTTATGGTTCTTAGGTCCAATAATCCCAATCAACTTAGGGTAGGTCCATGTCATCCATCCACTAACTTGTACCATGATTTTTCTACTAGCTTCTCATTAGTTAATTTTTTATTTTAATTAATTAATTGATTCTCCTTCTAATTAAATTTCTCCTTATCTCATATTATGTCTTTTCACTAATTTTTTTATGAATGAATTTTTTTAATAAACTTGCTTTAAAATTTACTTTCTAAATTAATATCATCATCTATTGTTATTACAATATTTCTACCGAGTTTTCAACTTCGAAAAAGTTACACTTTTGTTTAAGGAATGTATTCTCAATTACACAGAAGTCAGCCATTTCAACTTTCTTTATTGATGTCAGAACGTAATTCGTAAAAAAGAAAAAGAAAAAAAGAAGGCAAATTAAAGACAGATAGATGAGAAGTTGAGAGATTGGCATTTATGATAGCATGCAGGATTGAAAAATTTCGACGTCAAGTGAGAGAGATAAATAGAAAAGTACTCGTTCAATATAATTTTTATATATTTTATAAATATTTAAAATATTTTTAGATTATTATTCTAATAGCATTATGTTTTTGTTTAATTTTTTTTAAAAGTTTATGATGGTAATTTTATTATAATTTATATTCTGTTATTGTTATACGAAATATGAGCTTAGAATTAAATACTTTAATTTTTGTAATGTTATATTTTCATGCATGATTATGGTATCTTGAGTTAAATATATTTTTATTATACCAATATATCTTGAACATTACACTTATTTTTATCCATATTTATAATTTTAATATTTTATGTTATGATTACATGTATAAATTATATTATTAATATTTTGATAATATATATCCAAGAATAAATATCTGAGACACTAGGAAGAACCCTTGATATACCATGGTATGATATATGACTATGCTGTTATGAGATTTATGTGTGCCTGATACCCGGGTGGAAATATTTTGGGTTATAGAAATGATTAGCTGATACCCGATTAGAAACATTTGGAGCTAAAAGTTTAAAGTCTGGTGCATATGTTAAGCTGTTCTTCTAGTAACGCCTAAAAACACTCTTATAAGAAATTACTGTTTGATGAGAAATAGTTTTTATAAAAGGAGTTTCTTATAAATATGAGATTCCTTCAAGAAGGATCTTCTAAAAAAAAATATTTTTAATATATTAGAATTTGAATTCAATTTTATTGATTATGAAATAAAAACATTGGAGTACATTTATAATATTTAATCCTTATTATCAGTATAAAATATACTTATATTATTTTTAGTTAGTGGCACTTGAGTATTTTTATACTTACTGAGTTGCAAAACTCACATCTTTCCATATTTCTTTTTTAGAGCCTGATCAAGAATTTTTTGCACCTCCAACCCAGAGAACTGTTCACTTCTAAAGTGAGACATATTATTTTTATGGAGATGATTGAAGATATGGATATTTGATGTTACAGTCATAGGATTAGGTCCATTTATTTTGCATATGTAGTGTCTATAATTTAAATATATGATTATGAAATCTGAACTATACATGTGTGTGTAAGATATTTTGATAATATATTTACATATTTTATATGATAAAACTTAAGAGATTATGATTTTATATTAAAATACATTAAGTTTAATATGTAATAACAAGATTTTGGGAGTATGAGTGCCTAATCCCTGACCGATCATATTTTCTAAGATTGAAATATGACAAAGTTGGTATCAAAACGTAGTTTAGAGATCTATGACTACAAATAATTGAAGATACGTGCCTTGCATACGTAGTATACCTAGAATACTCACTTGCAAGACACTCACTAGGTCAAATGGTGTTTGCAGCTGTGACATGCAGCCTCACTCTCTCCCCTCTCCCTCGGGGTTTTGCAGAAGAGAGCTTCACTAGAATTTTCAGAAGAAATGAGAATAGCGTCCTTCTCTCTTTCTCTCTCTCTCTATCTCGGCCAAGTGGAAGATAAAAAAGAGATAAAAGTGTTCTCTCTCCCACCATTTTCTAATTACTTTGGTTAAGCTTCCTTAATTTTTAATTAACTTCTAATAAATATCATTAATTTAATTTCACTTAAGCTATTTTATGGTTCTTAGGTCCAATAATCCCAATCAACTTAGGGTAGGTCCATGTCATCCATCCACTAACTTGTACCATGATTTTTCTACTAGCTTCTCATTAGTTATTTTTTTTTATTTTAATTAATCAATTGATTCTCCTCCTAATTTAATTTAATTTCTCATTATCTCATGTCATCTCTTTTCACTAATTTTTTATGAATGATTTTTTTAGTAAACCTCCTTTAAAATTTATTTTCTAAATTAATATCATCATCTATTTTTATTACAATATTTCTACCCTATTTTGAACCTCTAAAAAAGTTGCACTTTTATGCAAGGAATGAATTCTCAATTACACATAAGCCAGCCAGCTCAACTTTTTGCATAGAGTAAACTATTTTTTTAGTCTTTTAAAAATATAAGTGTTATTATTTTCATCTTCTAAAGAATTTTGACAATAATTTAATTCTTTAATCAAGAAAAGTAGCATCAAAATGTTCTCTTTATATGTATGGTCCACAAGATTTAGGATCTAAATTGATATAATTTCTATAATTGAAGAACTAAATTGATGTTAATTATATATTATTGAGAGACTAAATTGATGATATTTTTTATGATTGAGGAAATTGATGTCAAATTTTTTTAAGACCAAATTGATGTCAATTTTCATGATTATGAAATTAAATTAATGTCAAAATTATTTAGAAGACTAAAGTGATGATACTTATATTTTTTGAGAACTAATAAGGGAGTTTACTGCTTTTTATAACTCTAAATTATATTAATTTTAAATAATCTGACCCGTTTAAACCGAAAAAAATGCACAATCTGACTCAAAAAAAATCTTTAAAGAGATTTTGAGGAATGCAATTTCTATTCTAAAGATGATAAGTCGCATATTTCCCTCCCAGTAGCAAGGATTAAACTCTACATAGTATCTAAAATGGAAATGCATGTCATGGTATAGATTTGCCATCTTGCCCTATTCCATATTTTATAGATATTAGTTGTACCAAAAAAAATATTTTATAGATATTAGTTACTGTATATAACTCTCCATTCATCTATAGGATGCTACTATATAGGTTCGAGAGGCAAAGTCATATCATCTATGCATCAGAATGATAATGGAAAACCAAGTAACTTCTAAATAATTTCATCACATTTGTGGCTTTATTTACTGGACACTAGCGGTACAGTTTAAAATTTTAAATAAATTCTTTTATATAATTTTTTGGTGATTAATACTTCAAAATATTTTTTTATTATGAGATGATTAATATTAGAAAATCTTTTTATAATTGTTAGCATACTGAGAGTCTTTATCTTGTTTCTCAACTCTCATTTTTTTTTATTTCAATTCATATAATTATTTCTTAATTAATTTATTACAATTATAAAGAAATTAATCAAATAAAATAAATGTGATTATAATTTTATTGTAATTATAAATTAATTAGTTAGATAAAAATAATTTGATGAAAAGATTAAATATATTTAAATGTTATTAATGTAAAAAGATAACTTCTATAAGAGTGAAGAATATTTGAAAGTAACTATTGGTAAAAGAAGACTTGAGAAGAGGTTGAATCAAATTATGCCCAAATAGAAGTTTCTGCAGAAAAAACATAAAACTGAAAATTGATGTAGATATAAGATAGCTGATAATAACAATGAGATAACTTATCACAGTATAAACTCAAAAACTAGAAAAATGCACAAAGTATTGTGTGTAGATAACAAAATCAAAAGACAACAGCAATAATCATGCAACTAAGCAAGAAAACTAAAAAAAGAAGGGTCTAAGAAGAGATTACACAAAGAAATTTATATTGGTTCAGCTCGAACGTAAAACCTACATTTAGTCCTTAGCCGAGCTAATATTTTAGACTAGGAACAAGTAGTCTTTAATCAATCCTAATCTTTTCAAGGTAGATACATGAGTAGTTTTCTTCAATTTTAACTTTTCTAAGTTAGAAATCTAACAACCTCCAAACTTTTACAGAAAATATGATAAAAAAAGTGATAAGAAAGAGGAGGAAAGGATGCCAAGGAAGAGATTGGTTAGTGCACCTATGTGGGCACGTGATTATTACAATTGAATCATGAAGGGGAATTAGGTGGCAGCCGTTATAACTGTCATGGTCAGTAAACGTAAAGGATAAGCATGGGAGTATAAAATGGGTGATAGGAGGCTGAGTCTATTAGCCAAGTTGTTGCAGAAGGTGTTTGTGAGGAGTCGTTGCCCTTAGACTCAAAGGAAGGGAAGCCATAGCCGTAGTTGGAGTACCTTAGTCTTTGTGTCCTGTATCTGTGATATGCATTTGTAATCTTTTTAGCATAGCTAAGTGTGATTGTGTTAGGCATAGTTGTGTCTTTGTACTATTCCAGTTATCAATTCAATCAGTGTTTCAGACCTTGTTCTTGTATCATTCTTAACAAAAACTCGCTCACATAGAAGTGAATATTTCCAACATAGCTCAGTACAATATTTTTGAATGATCGTCCAATGAAATCCCACCAAATATTTGATCTTTTCCCTTCTTTTCTCTTTTTCAAGTCTTTGGGAAGAATGAGTCTATGTAGAAGAAGGAGATTTTGACTGTTGTAGCAGCCCTTGTTCTTTTTTAGTAGAGTTTCTTGTCTATTTGTGTATGTAAAGTTTCTTTATTGTAAGTACGAAGGTATCCATAACTTTTGGGATGTTGTACGCTTTGACCCTTTCAAAATATTTTTCGACCATTAGAAATGATTTGGAGTCATCCACAAGCAATTTGAAATTTAAATCTTGAAAGAGAGCATTTTGCAATAGTGTCATGAGTTGACTCATTTCTATCACTAGAAAGTTCATTTCAAAATTTAAAAACTTACGCTTTCATGTTTTGAAAACTAAAAAAAAAATTTGGATGCTAGGTAAAATGCAAAATTCATAAAATCTTTACAATTTATGTTTTTAAACTTTAAAATCCTTAAAATCTTGATTTTATCTCACAATTTTATGCTTTCACATTTGCAATGTAAATATGCTAATTTTTTTTAATTTTAAACATTTTAACATTCAATCTCATTTTATTTTCCTATAATTCAAAATTCCTCAATCAATCAAATTTCAACTTATTTGTCCCTCTTCTTTTAGATTCACCTCTTTAATTCTGAATTTTTTATTATCGCAAGTTGCAACACATTTAAGCTCTTTTATTTCACTTTCTCTTAGTTTTAATGATGAAGATGATATGATAGATGAAGATTTAGATGATGAAAGTGTTAACATCTTTAAATTTATTAAATTTTCTTTTTGCATAATTTATGATATATTAGTTATTAAGTTAAGAAATTTGTTATTTTAATACTTAAATCTGAATTAAAATATTTCTATATCATTACTTATGTGTATATATATTAATTTTGGATAATATTTTACAGAAAATGTAAAATTTATGCTTTTAACATTTCGTTTTTATGCTTCGTTTTTACTAGATCATCTAACATTTTTTAGAGAAAATTTACTTTTAACAACATTGGTTGACAGATTTGAGTAGCCTTATCTTCATCATAAGTTTGCTTAACATTTAGTCTTCCAATCTTCTTCAAACTTGACTTTGGCTTTCAACAATAATCTTTAAGATGAACATAAGATAACTCATATTCAATACCAAATAGCTCATCTTCTTATAAAAACATATTGTATTTTGAGAATCTTTAATAAAACCTTGATAAATTAATCTATACATAAATTAACTTCTTTCAACTAAGGTTAAGCATAAGTATGCAGGGTTAACTGAGTGCTAAATGTTTAGAATCATCACTAAAATAAATGTCAAATTAGAAACCTTGGGTTAACACCAGCAATATTTTTGGTACAATGAAAAAAAATATAAAAAAAGCTAACTACGATTTGAAGTAGCAATTGTAATTGCACAACATGGTTATAGAAAAAAGCTTATTTTTATGTACGTAGTTTTATCACCTTATTTATTTGTGTTTAATTAATTAGTAATAACTTTTGAGAAATAGAAAAATTGGAAACCAAATAAGAAAATCTCCTTAATTGTATAGATATAGAAAATAATTTAGCACAAAAGTAATTAACTTAAAAGTATAGTTTATAATATAATTAATCATGACTGTTGATTTCAATTTTTTATTGGTTTTATATAATAATATTTTAAAATAAAAATTTGATTCATATTAAATTATATAACTATGATAAGAACATTAGAAATAAATTGTCAACTTATTGTTCAGTAAAAATTATTATATTTAAGTTACTTGCGTAATTATTTTTTAATATATTTGTATACTAAATGCAAACTCTAAACAGTTATTTTTTTCTATACATTATTTTATCACAAAAATAATTGTCTTAACCTTGTAAGAAACCAATCTAAATGAGCCAAAATATAATAGCAGCATTTTCACATATGAGGGAAGACAGTCACATGCTTTACTAGATGAATCAAAGTGTCAAACCCAGACCTAATGGTCCTAAATTTACATGTTACAGTACGCTAAAGTCCTAAATATCACTTGAGTTATGTTTATATCACCACTTCTCTCACTCTAAACCAAACGCCATACATACATAATTGGTTCAACCCCATCTTAGCATCACTAGTCTTCAGCAGTTTAGCACAATGCTAGTCTATGTCACCCGTGAATTTCACAAATTTTTTTAATCTCTTATTTATTTTTTATTAGTGTATATGTATTCTTGTTTTTTTCTTTATTTGTACGAATTTGAGGGTTAAAACATAAAATAGGTATAATAATATATGAGTTATACTTAAGTTTTATTTTACACTTAATTGAAAAAAAAATTATATTTTCTATTCTCATCCATCAAGAGCATTTTCATTTTAAAAGTTTAGAATTTAAACTTGAAAGAAAATGGAGGAGTGGTCCGAGCTGGACAAGTTGCTGTCCTTCTCTTTCTGTTCTGCTTCTGCATTCAAAGTAGGGCTCCCATTGTTGTCAGCGCTGCGGATTCGAATTTGGTGAGGAGAGGATGAGTAAATTGTAAACCACTTTTCTTGCGTGCCTTCAGCCTAGCTTGTTGGAGTAGTAAAAATCTTCTCTAAACTGTGTTTGGATCAAAAGAAAAGCGAGAAGAAAGAAAATAGGTAAGAAGAAAATTGAGTTAACTTGTTGTTTTCCCTTGTTTGACTCAGGCAAGAAAAGGGGAAGAAAGAAAAAACAAAAATACTTGTCGGATCCACAGAAGTTTTTCTCTTCTGTTGTGCCAAGAAAATAAAAAGAGAAAGAGGCTTTTTTTTGTCTAAATTACACTTTTACCCATCCTCTTCACGAATTGTCTTGTCATATATAGGGTATATATGTCATTTTATATAAATAAAGTTTTTTTCCTTTTACTTTTCCATACTAATAAATAAGAGAAAAGTTTTTTTTTATTTTTTTCTTTTTTTAACCAAATAATAACGGAGCAAATATAATTTTCTCTTTGTTATCTTTTTCTTTATTTTTTTCTTTTTATTTTTTATTTTTTATAGTTTATCTTCTCTATCCAAACAATGAGTGAGTATATATTTAATACGAAAGTAAAAATAAAAATAAATTATTCATAAATAAATTTTATATATAATTTTTACACAAAATTTATTTATAAAAATTTTAATCTCATATTTACCCATCATTTGGGCCATCCCTTGTATACTAGAGTCATTCCCTTCTTTTTTTTATTTCATATGGGATTGGAAAGCGTAATTGGGCATGCTGCTATGTCCGACTTTGGTGGATGTAACCAATTCTAGCTAGATGCTGATCATAAGCTTCGGAAAGCCGAAGAGAGAGAGATAATGGGCTGTGTACTCTTCAAAGAGAGATTAATGCTCTTCTTTGTGAATGGCCGTGCATGCGCACACATTCATGGGCAACAAGCTGACTTTTCCATGCCATAAATTGCCGCAATTGAAGACCTTTTTGTTTTTTTAATACGGTGGACCTTGAGCATCGTGACATGGACTGAAAGGCAATGGCTTCGGATAATGGGAATGAATGATAATTGAAGATAGAATTTGCTTGTGGTATACGGTGCAAAGTCAATGAACCGCCTCCCTTGAGTGGGTTGGAGTGTATAAGTGTGGATGAGGATTAATGGTGGAGTTAATTGACTTGGTCTTATCTAATGTAGATAGATGACCGGGTCTTACATATTATTTGACATAAAATTAATATAATTTTTATAATTAAAGGGATAAATTGATTATATTTTTGATGATTTAAGGATTAAATGTATGTTAATTTTTTTAGATGATCAAATTGATATAACTTTTCATGATTATAGAATTAAATTAATGTCAAAATATTTTTAAAAAGTTAACTAATGATACTTGTATTTTTTGAGAAATAAAATGAGGGTTTACGCTTCTTTATCTCTCTGATCATAGACTAAATTATGTTAATTCTAAATAATCTGACCCAATTTCAATCCAAAAAACTAAAACACAATTTGACTCAATAAGAATCTTTTAAGAGATTTTGTTGCATGTAAACTCTATTCTAAAGATGATAAGTCACATATGTCCCTCCATATAACAAGGATTAAATTCTACATATTATCAAGAGTGATTTGCCATTTTGCCCTATTCCATATTTTTATAGATATTAGTTACTGTATATAACTCTTGAAACATATATGGTGTGCTACATATAGGCTAAGTCTGAGAGGCAGAGTCATATTATCTATGTATCATAATGATAATTGAAAAACCAAATAACTTTTTAATAATTTCATCACATTTGTGGCTTTATTTACTATACATTGACGGTACTGTTTAAAATTTTATATACAAGTTTTTTTTATATATTTTTTTGGTGATTAATACTTCAAAATATTTTTTTATTATGAGATGATTAATATTAAAAAAATTTCTATAGTTACTGGCATCTTGAGAGTCTTTATCGTACCTCTGAATCCTAATTTTTTATTTCAATTCATATAATTATTTATTAATTAATTTTATTACAATTATAAATAAATTAGTCAAATAAAATAAATTAATTATAATTTTATTATAATTATAAATTAATTAGTTAAATAAAAATAATTTTATGAAAGGGTTAAATATATTTGAATGTTGTTAATGTAAAAAAATAACACCTGCAAAAGTGAAGAATATTTAAAAGTAGTAGTTGTAATTACATAGCATGGTTATATAAAAAAAAAGTTTATTTTTATAGTTTTATCCCCTTA
Organism: Castanospermum australe; assembly: GCA_019955255.1. NCBI lineage: Eukaryota > Viridiplantae > Streptophyta > Magnoliopsida > Fabales > Fabaceae > Castanospermum > Castanospermum australe. Next base: position 97,245 of record NSJW01000371.1, on the reverse strand, counting down.
TCTATTTGTGTTGAATTAGTTAATAATGGCTTTTTAAAAATAAAAAAATTGGAGACCAAATGAGAAAATCTCCTTTTACAGTTGTATAGATATAGAAAAAATTTAGTACAACAATAACTAAATTAAAAGTATAGTTTATAATATAATTAATCATGACTTTTGATTTTAATTTTTTTATTGATTTTATATAATAATATTTTAAAATAAAATTTTGATTTATATTGCTTTATATAACTATGATACGAATATTAGAAATAAATTTTCAACTTATTGTTTTGTAAAAATTATTATATTTAAGTTACTTGCATAACTATTTTTTAATATTTGTATACTAAATACAAACTCTAAATCGTTAAATTTTCTTTATACCTTTTGATCACAGAAAATTATTGTCTGAACCTTGTAAGAAATCAATCTAGATGAGTCAAAATATAATAGTAGCATTTTCACAAATGAGGAAAGACAGTCACATGCTGCAATTGCATTATAGAACCGTTTTATTAGATGAATCAAATTGTCAAACCCAACCCTAATGGTCCTAAATTTACAGTAAGCTAAATTCCTAAACATCACTTGAGTTATGTTTACTTCACCACTTCTCAAATTCTAAATATGTGTTTGAATTAATTTATTTTATACTTAAAACAGCTTAAATAAAAATTTTACTAAGAGTGGTTTTGAACAAAAATGTAATTTTTTCCTAAAAATTAATCTTTCCCAATAACTTTTTCAAGGAAAAAAATTATTTTTTTTTTCAAAAGCTCTCTCAGAAAGATTTTGATTATAAGTTATTTTAATCACAAAATAAGTTAATACAAAAGCACACATATGTCACCCGTAAATTTTACGGATTTTTAGTATCTCTTATTTATTTATTATTAGTGTATATGTATTTGTTCTCTTATTTGTACGAATTTGAGGGTTAAAACATAAAATAGATATAGTGATATATGAGTTATACTTAAGTTTTATTTTACAATTAATTGAAGAAAATTATATTTTCTATTTTCATCTATCAAAAGCATTAATTTTTAAAGTTTAGAATTTAAAATTGAAAGAAAAAAATTAAAGAGTTGAAAAATATAAAATCTCATGAAAGAGAAGAGGAGTAGAGAATGAAGAGTCAAGAACAAAAAAGACAAGTGAAGTTAAAAAATTAAAAACTCTAATTTTTTTTAAAAAAAGTGGCATGTGACAAATTGCATTACTTTAAGTGTAACAACTTTCTTTTTTTTGTAGAACAAGTGTAACAACTTTTAATATATATATAATAATATATATAATAGATGTGTTTGAGCTGCACATGAAAATGTGGGTGTTAGTAAACTTGTTCACAGCTATTTATTTGAAATAATAACAAATTTAGAACCTGAATCCATTACATTCATAGACTATCTATTCAACTTGATAAAAACCCACTTTGGGAGAGGAGAAAGCAAGCATGCATATATTATTTTGTCTTCGTATATGAAAGTCTTTGGCCTTCAGAGGAATCTTATAGGCAAGTCTTCCCTCATAATTAAAGTTTCTCCTAAATTTAAGGCTTTTGCCAGCCATGGCAGCATGCCAGCATGTGATAACGGTGCAGGCCAAGGTTTGTAGCATTGGCAACTACACACTATTTACACCCTACCATTCTAACCATTCTCCACAGCCACTTTCATAGTTTCATGCCCTTTTGTGTAAGAAAAAAAATGGGGAAAGCACTTGGCTGCTGTTTGGGTTTCATATGCTTTTTGATTCCCGTAGCAGTTGCAGAATGGGACATACTGAAGCAGAAGCCACTTGATGGGCCGAAGATCAGCTTGAAGAACTACTGTGAAAGTTGGAGAGTGAATGTGGAGCTGCACAACATCAAAGACTTCCAAGTTGTGCCTGAAGAATGCACTGAATACATTGGAAAATATGTCAAGTCCACTCAATACACATTGGACTCAGAGAGGGCAATTGAAGCGTGCTTGGTTTATCTTGGCACCAGATGCAATCCTTGCAATGTGAAGAGAGATGGCAAGGACGCTTGGATATTTGACATTGATGACACTCTGCTTTCAACACTTCCTTTCTACAAGAATAATCTATACGGGTAACTCAAAATTCACTCTCATCTACTAATTATTTTCTGCAAATTGATTACTATTTGGTTCAAACTGCTTAGCCTTAAGGTCACTCTTACCTTACCTCTTCTTGCTTACTACCAATGATTCTGAATGATGGGGATTTTGATTAACAATAGGGGAAAGAAACTCAATGTGGCATCTCTGGAGGAATGGATGAGCACGGGAAATGCCCCTGCTCTTCAAGACTCATTGAAGCTCTTCAATGAGCTAAAATACAGAGGTGTTAACATCTTTTTGGTATCTGCAAGGAGGGAGCATCTTAGATCAGCCACAGTTGAAAACCTTGTCAAGGTTGGTTATTATGGGTGGACTAATCTTGTCTTAAGGTGAGTACAATCTAACCCTTCCTCTCATTATCTCTCACCAGTCACGAGAAATTATTAGATAAGCATTGTTTACTTAAGCATTTCATTCAACAGTTGACAATAGTTATCAACTCTTTAAAAAGTAGTGTACATTTATAATATAACCCATCAGGTTTTACATGTGTTAACTGTTGAATGGAATAAGTAAAGTAAACAATGTCTTCTTGAGAATTTCTCGTCTCCACTAGTAACTACCATGTTCTGTCACTCTTTCTTCCTCATTTTCTTGCTAAGTCTCTCTCTCTCTCTCTGTAGAGGTCCTGCTGATGAATTGGTAACAGTGGAAAAATACAAATATGAAGCGAGACAACAAATAATGAATAACGGGTATCACATTTGGGGCATTGTTGGGGACCAATACAGCAGCATTAAGGGGATTCCAAGCACCAGTAGGGCATTTAAACTCCCAAATCCAATGTACTATGTAGCCTAATGTATCATCATCTATTGTGATTGCAATGTTTCTCCCCCATTTTATACTTTTGAGAAGTTACACTTTTGTTTAAAGAATGAATTTTCAATAAAATAGAAGCTAGCCAGCTCAACTTTCTTCGTAACTCTGATCTCAAACTAAGGTGTGTTTTAATTGTGATATAGTTAATATTAGACTCTGCTTTTATAATTATTTGGAGAAAGAATTAATAAAAAAAGTAATAAAATTAAAAGTATCATGAGTATTGATTTGACTTTTTTTTATTGATTTTATATATATAAGAATATTTTAAAATAAAAATTTGATTTGTGTTAAATTATATAACTATGATAAGAATACTAAATTCACCAACCATATGGGTCAAATGCATTTCGGTTCCCCTTAGCAGTATCCAATGTGAGCTTGTTAGGTACTATACGAGCATACTTACTAAACATGTGCTCAAAATTTGAAGGTACATAGCTGTGATTTCATTCATGAGAAATTGTCTAAGAGGTTCATAGTCAAATTGCACCGTGACATATTGCAATACATAGTTTATTCATCGCTTAACCGTCCTTCTCTCTCATAATACTGCTGTGGCTTATTTTATGTGTGCTGTGTATGCAAATAGCAAGGGTGATAATGATTGAAATTGAGTTTCCTTAAAAAATAATAATAATCGCATCAGTTTCATTTTAATTAAAGTATTAAACCAAATCGGTTCAATTGATTTTTGGTAAAGTAATTCTTTCTTAAAAATTTATATTCAATGTCACTTTTCTATGACCTAATTAATAAATTAATTTAAAAATCTTAATAGAAACATTATTAAATAGATATTAACAATAAATTAACTTAAATATTTCTGTCCAAATAACTAGAAATTAAACTCTACTCATTTATAATTATATATGAGTTTAGTTTCTATAGTGTGTACAGGTTTAAGACCTATGACCCAATTATAGAGGCCCATGCCTACTTAAGGAGAATCACTCCTTTACTTATGAATGAGATACCTTCTCCTATTCCAAAAATAAAATAAAATAAGAGACCTTCCCTTGAGATTTTTCTTTTTAGCTCGTAGATTCTCTCCACTCTCATATTCCACACACACTTTTCTCCTTTGTGAAAAGAGTTATCCATATTTGAGAATTGACTTGATTATTGGAATGTCCTTTTAAGTATCCCTACTCTCAATCTAAAGATCGACCAATATAATTTGGTTTGATTTAATTTCATAAAAAAAATCAAACTAATCTTCTTTTATAAAAAAGAAAACTAAAAAAAATTAAAATTAATTAGTTTTATTCAATTTAAATCAGTTTATTCGATTATTAACACTGAAGAAAGAGGAGCGAAAGAAACCTCCCTTGCAAAATTTCAAGTGAAGGCTAAGGGTCCAAGTGCCTTTGTTTCTAAATGATGAAAACAACAAAAGACAAAGCTGATATTTGCCAATTTTCTCAAAATGGTTTGAAAGTAAGTGCTTCAAGTGGCAGAGGAATGAATTTTGCTTTTCCAAGTTGCTAGTGCGATGTTTAGAGAGTAAAGTGTGCTTGCATTATAACTTCAGTTTAGAATCTATAGATCACTCAAATATGGGTGATAATTCACAGACTCATTACTACCCAAATTTGTCAATTTTTTCTTAACTACAACTGGAAGAAACTTCACTCTCTAAAATGTAAAATGTATTTAAGAAGAGTTGAATCCCAAATACTCCATTTGAAACCCTTAAAAAATAAAATTGATTTGATTTGATTTAAGTTAAGTTAATTTAATTTGATTTAGAAATCGGTTTTTGTGCTTGAAAATTATAATAAAATTAAATTAATTATTATTTTATAATTTTTTAAATAAAAAATTTCATTTATAAATCATATCAATTGAGAATTTATATAGCACACTTGTCTATTTTTTTTTCTTCTTTGATGAGATAAATAGAAGAATGACTCAAAGGCTACATACTTAAAGGGGACAAAATTAGAAGAGTAGGACACAATGAAGGTGATCATACTAAGGAGTCCAGCATGAGGTGTATAGGATGAAAAATGAATCAGAAAATATACATAGGCTTGGACCTTGGAAAAAGGAAGACGAAGACAATCTTCAAATACACCTCATACTAGCATATCACACACTCTATTGACATTTGAATAAGTACCTTACCTTGAATTATTTTAAAAACTTAAACTATTAGGTAAAAGTATATAAATAATTTTTAACAATTGTTAAAAGGACTCATTAAACTTCATTCACTTAATTTGTGTCCTTTTTCCTGGGACAGCTAGATATTTACCCTTTCTTAATGTACCAAAATCACCTCCTCTGAGTTTAATAGAAAAAAAGGGTGGGCTAAATTAGTTGGAGTTATTTAAATTCAAATGAAGTCATTTGCCACAAATTTAGATTCATTACTATTTAATTGCACCTGCTGTGACCCGCTTGATTTCTCTATCACAATATTTAGAATTATTAAAAAATAATATTGATTTGATTTGATTTCAATTAAAGTAATTTAATTTGATTTAAAAATTATTTTCATGCTTGAAAATTATTGTAGAATTAAATTAATTTTTATTTTATAACCTTCCAAATAAAAAATTTTATTTATACATTAAATCAATACTTAAAATTTGTAGTTGTAAACATACTTGTTATCTCCTGATTTATACCTACAATTTTAACTACAGAAAATTCTGATCCACTTATCACTTCTTTCATTCGCTATTTGTGTGCAATTTTAAGTTCTAACTGTAATGTAGAGTAAAATATGATATTTTTTTCTTGGTTTTCTTTTCTTGGTTTAAATTCAAGTACACGAACTTTTTTTTATAAATATTTTGTTAATGTATGCTCTTAAGCCAAAGGTTAAGGAATACAAATAGTATCTATTACTTTTTATTAAATTATCTTAATTATTTAAAGAAAAATATATTAAATGTGTTTTGTATTTTTTAAAACATTAAATACTTTTATTTTTTATTTAATACTTTTTATTTTTGATTGCGTTAACTTGTGTGTTAAGGCACATGTTAACAAAAAAAAATTTCTTTCATTGTTAATGTTAGTATTTTTTTAAGTTAAAATAAATAATTAACTCTCATAATTTTACTTGATTTAGATTTTGTCCCTATAATTTTCTTATTTGAATATCAATTTTAATAATTTCACTCATTTAAATTTAAATTTTTATTGTTAAAGTATCATTTTTTATATTTTTCATTCAATTGAATTTTAATTCCAATAGTTTATATTCAATAAGGCATTAGTCAATATTTTTCATAAATAATTGGGTCCTATAATTTTTAATTCTTAAGGTATTAGTCAATCTTTTTCATAAATAATTAGTTTCTATAATTTTTAATTTTTAAAGTATTGATCTTGATAGATCAAAATCTAAATGAATGAAACTATATGAACTAATATTTAAAGAAAAAAAATATAATAATTAAAATTTAAATCAGGTATAATTATATGAATTAATTATTTATTTTAACTTTTTTTTTAATTTATTTTGGGTCCAAAGCGATACACAAGTTGTTAAGTTTATTGTAATAAAAGAAAGAAAACTCGTATCCATGAAACGCATAATCTGCACGTGGATCTTGTTGGAGTATTGTGAGAGGAGAAATTATTATATATTTTTAAAATATTAATAAATACATATTTTAAAAATTATATTTACAATTAATTTTAATAAAATTTATAAATTTTATATCAATAATTTAAAATAAATGTTAAAAATATTTATTAAAACATACATTTATTGTGCGCATGCAATAATTTGGCTAGAGGGAGACAGATGGCGAGCGAAGCGAACTTGATTCAAAGGACACTCCAATTTGGTGGGGTATTGAACGGGATTGAAGTTTGCAATTTTCTCTTTGAATTCTGAGGGATTTGAATTTATTAATTTAATGGCACATGCTAGAAATTTTGATAAGTGAAGTTAAAAAAAAATTAAAAACTAAAATTTAGAAAAATGACATGTGACAAATTGTACTACTTTTAAATCTAACAACTTTTTTTTAAGTACAGTAACTTTTTTTGGTAAGTGTAACAACTTTTTTTGGTACAAGTGTAACAACTTTGTTTTTTTGGGGAAAACGAGTGCAACAACGCTGCTCATGAAAGTGTGGGGTAGCTGTAACTTGTTCACAGCTATTTATTTGAAATAATAATAAATTTAGAACGTGAATCCATTATATTTATAGAATATCTATTCAACTTGATAAACCCATTTGGGAGAGGTGAAATCAAGCATACATATATTATTTTTGTCTTCTTATATGAAAGGCTTTGGCCTTGAGAAGAATCTTGTAGGCAAGTCTCCCCTCATAATTGAGGTTTCTCCTAAATTTAAAGCTTTTACCAGCCATGGCAGCATGCCAGCATGTGATGACGGTACAGGCCAAGGTTTGTGGCACTGGCAAACTACACACTATCAGACCCAAGTGACATGGTCTCAGTGTGAAACCATTGCACACACACAAGGAATATTTGGGTCTATTTATACCCTACCATTCTTACCATTCTCCACAGCCACTTTCATACTTTCATGCCCTTTTGTGCAAGAAAAAAACAATGGGGAAAGCACTTTGCTGCTGTTTGGGTTTCATATGCTTTTTGATTCCCTTAACAGTTGCAGAATGGAACATACTGAAGCAGAAGCCACTTGATGGGCCGAAGATCAGCTTGAAGAACTACTGTGAAAGTTGGAGAGTGAATGTGGAGCTGCACAACATCAAAGACTTCCAAGTTGTGCCTGAAGAATGCACTGAATACATTGGAAAATATGTCAAGTCCACTCAATACACATTGGACTCAGAGAGGGCAATTGAAGAGTGCTTGGTTTATCTTGGCACCAAATGCAATCCTTGCAATGTGAAGAGAGATGGCAGGGACGCGCTTGGATATTTGACATTGATGACACTCTGCTTTCAACACTTCCTTTCTACAAGAATAATTTATATGGGTAACTCAAAATTCACTGTCATCCACTAACTATTTTCTGCAGATTAGTTACTGTTTGGTTCAAACTGCTTAGCCTTAAGATCACTCTTACCTTAACTCTACTTGTGTACTAACAATGATTCTGAATGATGGGGATTTTCATTAACAATAGGGGAAAGAAACTGAATGTGACGTCTCTGGAGGAATGGATGGGCAAGGGAAATGCCCCTGCTCTTCAGGACTCACTATTGCTCTTTCAATGAGCTCAAATCCCGAGGTGTCAAGATCATTTTGGTTTCTGCAAGGAGGGAGCATCTCAGATCAGCCACAGTTGACAACCTTGTCACGGTTGGTTATTATGGGTGGACTAGGCTTGTCTTAAGGTGAGTACAATCTAACCTTTCCTCTCATTATTTCTCAAAGTTACGAGAAATTTTTAAATAAGTATTGTCTACCTTTGACTCTCCATTCAACCCTTAACATGTGTTGTCAACTTTTTAAATAGTGATGTACTTTTATTATATGGTCTATTAAATTTTACACGTGTTAACTATTGAATAGAGTATCTAAGGTAAGTAATGTCTACCTAGGAATTTCTCCACCAGTCACTACCATGTTTTGTCCCTCTTTCCTATTCATTTTTTGGCTAAATCTCTCTTTATCTGTGCAGAGGTCCTGCTGATGAATTGGTGTCAGTGGAAAAATACAAGTTTGAAGCAAGACAACAACTAATGAATGATGGATATCACATTTGGGCCATTGTTGGGGACCAATACAGCAGCATTAAGGGGATTCCAAGCACCAGTAGGGCATTTAAACTCCCAAATCCAGTGTACTATGTAGCCTAATGTGTCATCATCCGTTGTGATTGCAATGTTTCTCCCCCATTTTAAACTTATGAAAAGTTGCACTTTTGTTTAAGGAATGAATTCTCAATAAAACAGAAGCTGGTCAGCTCAACATTCTTCGTATCTTTGATCTCAGACCAAGTTATAATTGCTTCTAAACAATCTGACAAGCCCAAAAACCAAAAACACAATCTGACTCAATAAAAATCTTCCAAGAGATTTTGTGGCATGCAAGTTCTATTAAAAAATGTATTAAATGTGTTTTATATTTTTTAAAACATTAAATGTTTTTATTTTTTATTTAATACTTTTTTATTTTTGATTCCTTAACTTGTGTCGTTAAGCAATATGTTAACAAAAAAAATTTTCTTTCATTGTTAATGTTAATATTTTTTTAAAAGTTAAAATAAATAATTAGTTCTTATAATTTTATCTAATTTAGATTTTGTCCCTATTTTTCTTATTTGGATATCAATTTTAATAATTTTACTCATTTAGATTTGAATTTTTATTGTTAAAGTATCGATTCTTATATTTTTTATTCAATTGAGTTTTAATCCCTATAGTTTATATTCAATAAGGTATTGTCAATATTTTTCATAAATGATTGGTTCTTATAATTTTTAATTCTTAAGATATTAGTCCTGAGAGATTAAAATTTAAATGAATGAAACTATATAAACCAATATCTAAAGAAAAAAATATAACAATTAAAAATTAAATCATATAAAACTATATAGATTAACTATTTACTTTAACTTTTTTGTTTAATTTATTTTGGGTCCAAAGCAATACACAAGTTGTTAGGTTTATTACAATAAAAGAAAAAAAAGCTCGTATCCATGCAATGCGTAACCCGCACACGAATCTTGTTGAAGTCTATCGAAAGGAGAAATTATTATATATTTTTAAAATATTAATAAATGTATGTTTTAAAAAATATATTTATAAATATATGTTTTAAAAAATATATTTATAATTAATTTTAATAAAATTTATAAATTTTATGTTAATAGTTTAAAATAAATAATAAAAATATTTTTTAAAAGATGCATTTATTGTGTGCATGCGATAATTTGGCTAGAGAGAGAGAGAGAGAGAAATGGCGAACGAAGCGGTAGTTAAGGGTGCATCCTTAGAGCCGCCGGCAGCGGTGCCGATGCCGGTGCCGGAAGCAGGGTCCAAACACAAGCTGGAGAGGAAGTGGACTTTTTGGTTCGATAATCAATCAAAGCCCAAGCAAGGTGCTGCTTGGGGAACCTCTCTTCGCAAGGTTTACACCTTCGACACCGTCGAGGAGTTCTGGTGGTCAGTTTTCTATTTTGGGTCTTCTTCTTTTCGCTCAATTTCGCTTTTAAAATCCCGTCCCACTTGAAACTTGATTCAAAGGACACTCCAATTTGGAGGGGTATTGAACGGGATTGAAGTTTGCAATTTTCTGTTTGAATTCTGAGAGATTTGAATTTGATGGCACATGCTAAAAATTTTGATAAGTGAAGTTAAAAAAAATTTAAAAATTAAAATTTAGAAAAATGACATGTGACAAATTGTACTACTTTTAAGTGTAACAACTTTTTTTTTAAGTAAGACAACTTTTTTTTCAGTAAGACATCTTTTTTTTTCGGGTAAGTGTAACAACTTTTTTTTGGTACAAGTGTAACAACTTTGTGTTTTTGGGTAAAACGAGTGTAACAACGCTGCTCATGAAAGTGTGGGTAGCTGTAACTTGTTTCACAGCTATTTATTTGAAATAATAACAAACTTAGAACGTGAATCCATTATATTTATAGAATATCCATTCAACTTGATAAACCCATTTGGGAGAGGTGAAAGCAAGCATGCATATATTATTTTTGTCTTCTTATATGAAAGTCTTTGTCCTTCAGAAAAATCTTATAGGCAAGTCTCCCCTCATAATTGAGGTTTCTCCTAAATTTAAGGCTTTTGCCAGCCATGGCAGCATGCCAGCATGTGATGACGGTGCAGGTCAAGGTTTGTGGCACCGGCAACTACACACTATCAGACCCAAGTGACATGGTCTCAGTGTGAAACCATTGCACACATGGAAGGAATACTTGGGTCTATTTATACCCTACCATTCTCCACAGCCACTTTCATACTTTCATGCCCTTTTGTGCAAGAAAAAAACAATGGGGAAAGTACTTTGCTGCTGTTTGGGTTTCATATGCTTTTTGATTCCCTTAACAGTTGCAGAATGGAACATACTGCAGCAGAAGCCACTTGATGGGCTGAAGATCAGCTTGAAGAACTACTGTGAAAGTTGGAGAGTGAATGTGGAGCTGCACAACATCAAAGACTTCCAAGTTGTGCCTAAAGAATGCACTGAATACATTGGAAAATATGTCAAGTTCAATCAATACAAAATGGACTCAGAAAAGACAATTGAAGAGTGCTTGGTTTCTTTCAATCCTTGCAATGTGAAGAGAGATGGCTGGAACGCTTGGATTTTTGACATTGATGACACTCTGCTTTCAACACTTCCTTTCCACAAGAATAATCTATACGGGTAACTCAAAATTCATTCTCAACTATTAATTATTTTTTGCAGATTGGTTAGTATTTGGTTCAAACTGCTTCGCCTTAAGATCACTTTTAACTTACCTCTGCCTGTTTACTAACAATGATTCTGAATTACTGATGGGGATTTTGATTAACGATAGGGGAAAGAAACTGAATGTGACATCTCTGGAGGAATAGATGAGCAAGGGAAATGCCCCTGCTCTTCAAGACTCACTGAAGCTCTTCAATGAGCTAAAATACAGAGGTGTTAAGATCTTTTTGGTTTCTGCAAGGAGAGAGCATCTCAGATCAGCCACTGTTGAAAACCTTGTCAAGGTTGTTTGTTATGGGTGGACCAACCTTGTCTTAAGGTGAGTTCAATCTAACCTTTCCTCTCATCATCTCTCACCTTTCACGAGAAATTCTTAGGTAGGCATTGTCTATTTTAAACATTTCATTTAATAGTTGACATGTATTATCAACTTTTTAAAGAGTGATGTACATTTATAATAATATTAATCAAGTTTTACACGTGTTAACTATTAAATGAAATAACTAAGGTAAGTAATGACTTCCTAAGAATTTCTTGTCTCCACCGGTCACTACCATGTTCTGTCACTCTTTTCTCCTCATTTTCTTGCTAAGTCTCTCTTTCTTTGTGCAGAGGTCCTGCTGATGAATTGGTGTCGGTGGAAAAATACAAGTGTGAAGCGAGACAACAATTAATCAATGATGGGTATCACATTTGGGGCATTGTTGGGGACCAATACAGCAGCATTAAGGGGATTCCAAGCACCAGTAGGGCATTTAAACTCCCAAATCCAATGTATTATGTAGCCTAACTTATCATCATTTGTTGTGATTGCAATGTTTCTCCCCCATTTTAAACTTCTGAAAAGTTCCACTTTTGTTTAGGGAATGAGTTCTCAATAAAACAAAAGCTAGCTAGCTCAACTTTCTTCGTAACTTTGATATGAAACTAACGTCTGTTTTAATTAGTTTATTTTATAATTAAAATAACTTATAATCAAAATTTTATTGAGAAATTTGTTTTTTAAAAAGGAAGTAATTTTTTTTAAAATTAATCTGTTATCAAACATGCATTAAATTATAATTTCATTCTTAACACTTTGACAAACCCAAAAAACAAAAACACAATGTGACTCAACAAAAAATCTTTCAAGAGATTTTTTAGCATGCAAGTTTTATTCTAAAGATGATGAGTCACATATTTCCTTCCCTGTAACAAGGATTAAACTCTACATATTATATATCTAGAGTGCAAATGCATTTCTTAATTAGCAGATTTGCCAATTTGCCCTATTCCATATATTATTGACATTAGTTATTGTATAACATATTTTTGTGTGCTATCGAATAGGTCAAGTTCTTGAGGCAAAGTCATATTATCTATGTGTCAAAATGATAAATGGAAAACCATGTAACTTTTTAATAAATTTCGTCACATATGTGGCTTTATTTACCATACACTGGTGGTGGAGTTTAAAATTTTATATAAATGTTTTGTTTTCATATATTTTTGTTGATAGATACTTCAAAAAATTTATTTTGATTATGATATGGTTAATTTATAATTTTTTGGAAAAAGAATTAGTAAAAAAGTAATTAAATTAAAAGTATAGTTTATGGTATGGTATAATTAATCATGACTGTTGATTTAACTTTTTTTTATTGATTTTATATATATAAGAATATTTTAAAATAAAATTTTGATTTATATTAAATTATATAACTATGATAAGAATACTAAATTCACCAGCCATATGGGTCAAATGCATTTCGATTGCCGTCAGCCATATCCAATGTAAGCTTGTGAGGTACTATAGGAGCATACTTACTAAACATGTGCTCAAAATTTGTAGGTACATAGCTGTGGTTTCATTTATGAGAAATTGTCAAGAGTTTCATAGTGAAATTGCTCCATCACGTATTGCAATACATACTTTATTCATCGCTTAACCGTCCTTCTGTCTCATAAAATCCAGACTCTGTGTCTTATTTTGTCTATGCTGTGTATGTAAATAGCAAGGGTGTGAATGGTTTGGATTGATTTTGTTTTAAAAAAAAAAGTCACATTAGTTTTATATCTCTAACTTTTGTTAGAAGGACTCATTAAACTTCATTCGCTTAAGTTGTGCTCTTTTTCCTTGGACAGCTAGATGATTTACCCTTTCTTAATGTACCAAAATCATCTCCTCTAAGTTTAATAGAAAAAGAAAGTGGGCTAAATTTGTTGGAGTTATTTAAACTCAAACAAAGTTATTTGCCACAAATTTAGATTCTTTAGATTTTATTTTATTTTTTACAAAGATCCTTTAAAATTTAATTGCACATGCTGTGGCACGCTTGATTTCTCTTTATGTCCCGAACTACACCTACAAAAAAGAATTATGCTCCACTTATCACTTGTGTGATTCACTATTTATGTGCAATTTTAAGATATGACGAATGTTATTAAAATTGAACTGGATAGTAAATCAGCAAAATTTTTAATTTAGATTTAATTCTTTAAACTGATTAGTTGAATCAAATGACATAATTAAAAATTTTACGTATGAAATAATATAAAATTTATGAAAATATTCATAATAACTAGCTGGTTGAATTGGCTGAACTGACCGGTTCAAACATTTTAATCATTTTTATCCGATTTGATTAGTTTAAATTGGTCTGATCGTAAATTTAGTTATAAAGCTAAACCATAACTGATTAAATGTTTAGTTCATGATTGAATTGATTTGGTCGAGTCTGATTTTGACAACATTAGTTATGACTATAATGTAGTGTAAAATATTTTTTTTGTTGGTTTTTTTTTTCTCTTCCTGTTTTAAATTCAGGTAGATGAAATTTATTTTTTGAATTTTTTTAACGTATATTCTTAAAACACAATGCGGATTGGGATTGTGTAATGAAGATGGCGGTTTCTTGTTTGGCTTCTCTAGTCAAATTGGGATTGCAACTAATCTTCTCGCTGAGCTTGTGGCTATGAAGAATGGTTTGACATTGACTTGGAATGCTGGCTATAGAAATGTAATCTATGAGTCTGACTCCTTACATATTATTTGATTAGTGAATAGCTCACATTTAGTCTTTCATGTCTATAGTATCATTATTTCTAATGTTCAAAGTCTTATGAATAGATATTGAAATCTGAAAGTGGTCCATATATTAAGGGAGGCTAATAGTTACATAAATTTTTTAGTAAATATGGGCTTACACAATACGGATGAATTTAATCTATTATGATAAGCTCTAATTACTTTAGCTACTTTCCTTATAGCTGACGCTTTTGGTGTGCTTCACATTAGGAGTTATTTTTTATTTTTGAGTACCAAAAAAAATACTCTTAAAACATATGTTAAGGGATAAAAATATTATATTTATTATTTTTTATTAAATTATTTTAATTACTTAAAAAAATATTAAATATATTTTAAATTTTTAAAATATTAAATTCTTCTATTTTTTATTTAATAATTTCTATTTAGATTCTTTAAGATATTTCTTTAACGTACACGTTAAAAAGAAAAAAAAATCATTGTTAATGTTTATATTTTTTAAATTTATTTTGGGTCTAAGGCGATATACATGTTGTTAGGTTTACTGCAATAAAAGAAAGAAAGCCCACAACCATGCAACGCATAAACCACACCCGGATCCTGTTGGAGTGAGAGAAGCTAGAGAGAGAGAGATGGCAAGCGAAGCGGGGGTTGAGAGTGCATCCACAGAGGCGGTGGCGGCGGTACCGGTGCCGGAGGCAGGGCCCAAACACAAGCTGGAGAGGAAGTGGACTTTTTGGTTCGATAATCAATCAAAGCCCAAGCAAGGTGCTGCTTGGGGAACCTCTCTTCGCAAGGTTTACACCTTCGACACACCGTCGAGGAGTTCTGGTGGTCAGTTTTCCATTTTGGGTCTTCTTATTTTCGCTCAGTTTCGCTTTTTAAAATCCCCCTCCCACTTGAAATTTGATTCATAGGACACTCCAATTTGGTGGAGTATTGAATGGGATTAAAGTTTGCAATTTTCTCTTC
Source organism: Castanospermum australe (assembly GCA_019955255.1). NCBI lineage: Eukaryota > Viridiplantae > Streptophyta > Magnoliopsida > Fabales > Fabaceae > Castanospermum > Castanospermum australe. Next base: position 81,972 of record NSJW01000371.1, on the reverse strand, counting down.
GAATTCTGAGAGATTTGAATTTGATGGCACATGCTAGAAATTTTGATAAGGTCGCGGATCTGGGGAGAGAGACCCTTTTGCTTCTTAATCTTATAGGTTTGCTAATTTGTTGTAAAAAATTTCCATAGAAAGAACATGGGGTTTTGCGGTTTTTCTGGTTTTGTTTCTTTTTTTGTTTTTCACGATCAGATTTGCGAAAGATTGCAAGAAATTTGATGATTTGTGACATGAAAATCTTGCTGTAGTTTATACGATCAGATATTCAAGCCCAGCAAGTTGCCTGGCAATGCCGACTTTCACTTGTTCAAAGCTGGGATTGAACCAAAGTGGGAGGATCCTGAGTGTGCTAATGGAGGAAAGTGGACTGCTGCCAGCAGAGGAAAGGCTAACCTTGATACCATGTGGCTTGAAACTGTAATTTTTATCTCTGCCCATTTTGTTGTCATCTTTAAAGAATAATATGGGAAGATCTGTTTTTTTAGTTGTTCTAAATGATTACATTCCTATTGAGTAGTTGATGGCTTTAATTGGGGAGCAATTTGATGATGCTGAGGACATATGTGGTGTGGTTGCAAGTGTGCGACAGAGGCAGGACAAACTTTCATTGTGGACAAAAACAGCAGCAAATGAGGCTGCACAGGTCTGTTATTATCTTATAAATGATACTTGCAACTTTAAGTAATATTGTATTACCTTTGCTGTATGTGATTTCCTATTGTAGTACTAGATAATGGCATGCATGTGCATGCCTTGATACATCAAATAGTAGTTGTGATTGGGAGTGCTACTTTCTCTTCCCATCTTCAAATTCTTAATCACTTTGGCCCTGTCCATGATGCTCTGGTGTTTTCACCATCATCATATACAATCTGAAAGAAAGCCAAGCCCTCTATAGATGGATTTCAATTAGAAAAGTTTTTGGGATCAAGATTCTAAGAGAATCATAGATAGTAGGTTCTTCATTGAAATGCATCAATTATTTAAATTACATGTCACACTTACATTGCTGACGTCTTGTTACCATCCATTATGTATTGTTTGCTTAGTAAAGAAGAAACTTAACCGTATAATTTTCCTTTCCTTTTCCATCAAAGTATTCTGGTAGTGTAGTTCCTTTACAAAGCATCAATAAGAGATTTATAGTTCTATATAAGCACAACTCTACAATATTCTTTCATGTGCTTCTGTATGTGGAATACTATTTCCTTGAAGTTGAACTTGGCATTTCTTCTTCCTATATATATATATATATATATATAACCTTGAATGGAAACAGGTTGTGAATGGGTTAGGTTTGGGTTGGAGGTTGAAACCTCCATACTCAAACTTGAATAAGAAAGATGCCTCCATAGCTATACGTGTGTAGTTTTTCCCACCGATACACAAACCTGAATAATTTTTACTTACCTATACCAGCACCTCATACCCAAATTACATATCTTTCTTATAAATAAATGAAATTACTTTTTCCAATATTTCTTTTTCCATTTATGTAGGAATTCGAGCAAACAGGCAGAACATATATAGACCCATACCCATTCCTTAATGAGAAATCTGTTCCCCATGCCCGCATCCAATACCAATTCGGGTGTATTTTTCTCACCTATACCTGCACCCAACTCAGATTAATGGGTTGGGTAAGTGGTAACCTTTACCCAATTTACATCCCTAATATGAAAATAACATAATGGGTCACTTCTTATCCACGTTTTATTTAGATGGAATGCTTCTTTTTTTTTCTTTTTTGATGAAAGAAGAATATGATTATTGAATCACCTTTTACCCTATAAGTGTTAGGAATTGTTAGTTTTATCCAGTTTCTACCACTATAGGTCTTATGTTAGGAAACAAGTAGTGTTGTAACTTTTTAAATGCAAAGTGTAATCCCACTATAGACACATTCTTAACAGTCAACACTTCCTAGAGCTTGTTTGTTTATGGCCACATTCACGTTGTGAATGGGCATTGATGGAGAGCAACAAATTGTTGCTGGCACAAAATTGCCTCGGAAAGTTCAATTCTTGTTTCTAAATGCTCGTTTCCCTTCCCAAACAGCAAAACAAACATGTCACAAGTTGATACACACTGTTGAAAATCTGTTTATGCTGGGGAATATCACATCCATTCATCCTGCTTCTTAGGACATTATTGAAATTGAAGTTGGGAATCAACACAAAGGGAAAATAAATAGATGAAGTTCTCAATTTCATGGTATATGATTCCCCATGCAATGATTACACTTGTGCCTGCTAGGTTTACATGCCTAATTTTTGAAATTTATTCCAATTACCAGTTATATGAAACAGACTCAAGAGTTTGTTACTTTATAGGATTCTTTGAACTATTGGCTAATTCTGGTTGGTGAACTCTTGCTACCGAAACGTATAGATTATTCAAATTAAGATGTTTATTTCATATTGATAATAGCTTTAGTTATGCTGATGGTTAAAAAGATTCTTGGTTGTAGTGCTTTTAGGCATATTAGGAACGTTAACTTTATGATAAAAAAGATATTAGTTTGTAGTGGTTAAAAAGATTTCTCATGTTGAGAATAGCTCTTGTTGCTGCATTTGTAGTGTGGTGATAATGTTAACTTATTATTAACTGGAATTTGATTTGCTCAATGCTTTTAGAAAGATAGACGAGATCCATGGCCAATGATAGTCTACAGGTTTTGGAAAGACATTCTACTATTGGAAATAGGTGAATGTCCTCCATTCACAATGAATTAAATTGGAGGGAAGAAATCTAGTGTGCTTGGTAGGAGTGAAAACCAGGGGAAATGAAAATATCCGGCACACTAAATGTGCTGGAAAGGATCAACAGTGAATTCATGTACAGCTTTCTGGTTTTACCAGGATCTATGCTTTCTTACATCTTACTGAAGTATGTCTGTTTTTGATGCTCACCTGGTCACCCCATATTTTATGCATAATTCCAATGGTGTCATTAGTAAACAGCCTTTTACAATGTGTCTATATATCTGTTAGTATCACTTAGTAACTCTTTTGTCTTGAATTTGTCAATGTATAACTCCGTTCATATCATTTGAGATCCAGAATTGTAATGGCTCTATCTAACCAAGTGCAACATTCCTTGCTAAAAGTCATGTATATTTTTCTGAGTCGTCCAAAACTCATAGTACGACATTTGATGTGAGCATTTTTATTTTGGAAATTGTTTTGCAGATGAGCATTGGAAGGAAGTGGAAGGAGATCATTGATGTTGATGACAAGATTGTTTATAGCTTTCATGTAAACTTCTGCTCATAAATTTTGATTCACTAATGCATAAATATCTGTGATTCTTACATTTCTAGTTGTTACAGGATGATTCTAGAAGAGAAAGATCATCAAAGGGTAGTCGATACAGTGTATAAACACTGCTGAAGCATTTTCTAGCACGTGCTAGCAAGGCAGAGAAGTATTGATCTTGTGCAATGTGTCCTAGAATACACTGGGTTTTTGGTTGAGTTTTTAGTTTTCCTTTTGTTCCCCAGTCTCTTTTGGATGTAATACAATTATACGCTGTTTTGATATTTGAAGTAATCTGTCAAATTTTTCACTAGAGTTCATTTGCAGTTTCTCGTGACTTTCTGATAGCTTGACATTTTGAATATGTCGACTCCATTTTACCATGAGTTTGGTTTGTGTTGCTTATACAATCATGATAATAGTGTAGACCTTGCATGTTCTTGTATGACCCTATGCTTAAATTCAGATGGACTAAAGCCTTCAACTAAGTTTTGGGTATTGTGGAAGTGAAAATATGAAAACGAAGGAAAAGTATGGTGAAGTAAAATACCAAGGGAGATAATTATCCTTTAAACTTAAGAGTTTACACCAAACCGGAAGAAATAGGGTGTGTTTTGTTTTTCCTTTTGGAGGGAGGGTAAGAAAATGACTGTTAATTAACTTGCAAGCAATGTTGGTTATAATTTTAGAGACAAATGAAAAGAAGCCATCAAAATGGCATCATTATATATCTGAATTTGGGTTAATATACACATGCTTTAATTCATAGTTAGAAGAATAATAATATTTAATACATTTTACTACCAGCTCAAAACCATAGGGTAACCAAGTTGGGGAAAAAAAAAGTTTAGTTGCATCCGATCAACAAAACAACAAAGCAAAATGGATATCAATATATCAAGCTGCATCCAATCATATATTTTGGGAAAATGATTGTTACACAAACTCTATGGGAATTAAGAAGAATCTAGGCCATACAAACAAAAGTTAAATGGGATCAAATTATTTTCAATGGTTCATAGAAAAGGCTATGAGAATTTGTGAAGAATATGTTTGTCTAAATAGGTAGGGTTTTCATAGATCAAATTGACCCACTAACTCGACTTGAATCAATTCATAAAGTATGAGTTGAGTTAGGTGATCAGGTTGGATCTTGACCTAACCCAATCCCATCGATTTGGATATCGAATTTTTATTATCTTAAATTAATGAATTCAAATCAATCTATTTATTTGAGCGAGGATCTTATTACTCTAAAAGTAAATCTTGCAGACTCATACTGTTAAACAACTTTTGGTAAAATATAAATTTTACTAATTCAACGGTTGAATCATATAATATTATTGTGATAATCATGTATACAAAATTTAAAATAAATAAGACATTCATAAATATCTAATCAACAGTTGACATCTATTTATATTTTAAAAAATATATTATAAATTAAAATAAAATAATTAAATAGAGTATTAATTCAATCTAAAATTTTGTTACGTTTTATAAGCTTGATTTCCCTTATGAGAATTTCAATCCAAGAGAATTGAGTTGATAAAATTCAATATTTATAAAAAGTTAATTGACAAAACTGATCAAAACCAACCCGATTAAGGTTAGTTAATTTGGACTCTTTTTTTTTTTTCTCTTAAACCCTACCCAAACTCACCCTTGAATACCCCTATAAATAGCATTGATCTATTCCTTGTACCACAATTTTGATCGACAACCTCTTTAGTTTGATTTCACTTTATCTAAATAAGACAGCGATTACTGAAGAATGAAAAATCACAAATTGAGATAAGTTCCTAGTTTAGGTTCTGCTGTCAATTGAAATGCATCAAGTTTAAACTTGAACTTTCTCACATGGTAATTACAAAATCACTATGAGGTACATATGTTCATCTATCATGCAAGAAACCCAAGCCTTTCTCCATTCTTCTTGGCCAACCTGATCAGCCCTTGTCTCTGTTTTGCATCTGCTCCTATTGATTTGCAGAACTCGGTAATTACCTACCATTTCAAATTATACAAATTCAAGCTTTATCAGTCAAAAAATATGTTGCATGCTTAGATCTATAATCTATTTTATTCACAAAAAAAACAGCTTCCAACATTGTAGAACAGTTGCTTGAACAAAATTCTCAGTTTCTTTTTGCTAAAATTACAATCCTGAATGCTATTTAGAGTTTTTGACAGTGTGCAATTTGTGGGGATAGATGGAAACCAAGGGGAAGAAAAAGCCTTCAAATTCAGTTGTGCTTCAATCCTTTTGTCCCCTCCTTTCTTGGTCCTAAAACTTCTTAACATATCAGTGTTTTCTATTTGGTCTTTCAAAATTTGGACTACATAAAGAAAGAGTGTAGTCCATCTCCCACAAATTCTACTAATTTGAAAATTTTCAAACCCATCAATGTTTAAACAACCTCGAACCATATGAACAACATAAAAGGAAGCTAAAGGGGAAAATGGAAATCAAAGGAGAAAAGCTCTCAAATTCAGATGTTCTCCAATCCAATTTCTTATGAAAAATTAATGCTATGTAATCAGAATTTTTTGACAAATTAATTGAATTCTGTCAAAAATTCTGATTATTTTTTCTATCTATATAGCAATACTCCTTTTTTAGTATCCTTTTCCTTGTCTTAATACTCCTAAATATTTTTTTTTTTAATTTAGTCCTTCAAAATTTAAACTATATATAAAGGAGTAATCCATCTTCCTTCCATAAATTGTACTTGACCCTCAATTCAAAAGATTTCAAACCTTTCAATTCAACCAGGCTTGAAACAGATAAACCACATAAAAGGCAAGCCTATGATACTTAATGATACAATACAACATGGAAAAAAAAAAAAAGTCCAAAACATCAAATAAAATTTCTGAAAAGCATGAAAAAACAAGAAAATTGTTCAAATCAAACAAATGAGCAAGAGGGACAAATCATGGTGAGAACTGAGAAGATTCATTTTCACCTGGGAGTGCAAAGCAATGGCTTTGCCTCTGAGCTGGTTGAAGCGCTTCTTGCCAATGATATTACGGGTGAGCACCACAACAGGCGCAAACAGGCCTTTCCCTTCGTTCACATTCTTCATCATGGGTTGCAATCTCACTGGGTTTCCCCTCCGAATGCGAACCTGTGAAGGCACTGATTTGGCCAACATGGCATAATCTTCACCAGCCATGGAAGTTCCCCAGCTTCCACAGAAGGAGGAGCCACCACCACATCCCTTGAACCCAGTTGCAGAAATGGAAGTGGCCATTTGTCTGTGCTTCCCTCTCTGTCTCTCCTTTTTCCTGTGAAAATAAAACCAGAGCTTGTTACTTTCCTCAGCTTCATGGAGCCAGAGATTGAGGTTTACAATGGTTTATATTTGCTTGTGAAAGAGGGGATATTTGGGTGTAAATTTGAGAGCCTGTGGTTTAGAATTGGACTGTAGTGTGACTCACAGCAAAGAAGCATTGGGAGCCACACATATTGGTGGCTTGCATTTTTGGTCCTTTTTTGGTGCTTAAAAGTCTGCAACACAAATATGACTTGTACAGTCTTACATGCAGCCTATGGTCCCCCAGCTCTTCGGAGAAGATCTCCATCTCAAATCCTACTGGGTTGTTGTATTTTCAGGGCCCATCCTCCAACCCTAACTATAAGCGCTTCATAAATAAAAATTTGTTTAATTTTACACAAAATAGTTTTTTAATTAAAATTTTGTTTTAGCAGCATTTTAATTATTCATTTTTTAAATATAAAATAAACTAATCCAAATTCACATAGCATTATGATATCCTTTAAGTTTTATTGTTCATTTAGTATGATAAAAAGAAATGAAATGAAATGAAAATGGGAGTAAAATATTTTCATTCTTTTGTTTAGTAAAAAAAATCAGATAAAGAATATTTGTTCTTTAAGAAATATTATTCTTTTTATTTTAAAATATTTATTTTATTTTCATTTTTATTTTTACTCTCATTATCATTTTTTTTTATAATACCAAATAAGCACTTAGTGAATGTTTGAATTTGTCTATTTTGTATTCAAAACAGTTTATAATTAAAATTTTATTGAGATTGTTTTAAAAAAAATTCTTAAAAATAATCAATTATCAAACATATACTTAATCTTTACAAATTTCTAGTAGATTTTTAAAAGTTCATAGACAAATCTCTCTTCACAATGCAGAAAATTATTAAGAATATTTAAGAAAATAATTGTAAATTTTCAAACCAGAAGAATGTTTTTGAAAAAAATTTTAAGTTTTAAGAGAAGTCAAAATATTATGTTGTTTAGAATTTTGGATAGAATATTTTCATGGTGCATAATTGATGAAAAGAAGTTGAAGATTTTGACCTAAACGTAGTTGCAAAATTGCATCTTGTATTCCTCCATGTGTTTGTTGCACGATTCGGAAGTTTCCTACTGTTTTACGCCTTCACCCCTTCACCCTCCTTCACCCTTCACCGTCCAATATTTGTTTGTGACAAAAGATGTGTGCTTGTATGTCAATTTTGTGAACCAAACCAAAATTAACAATATTATTTCTACATCATCTTCACACTTTCTTTACCCTTTTCTTTTATTAAAAAAAAAGAGAAAAAAAAAGTAGAAAGTTGCTTTTTTCTTTTTTTTCATAAAAAGAAAGTATAAAAAAAAATAATGTACGAGTAATATTTTTCAAACAAAATTACGGAATCTCATGACCAATGTTATATTATAAATGTATATCACAGGAATCCAACCCACAATATCAACTCAAGTGAGCTATTAATTTATTGGCATATTTATCACTTCACCTTTCATTTAGTGCAACAGATAGTATAAGATAATAGAATAAAATTTGATAATACAAAATAATTCTTATACCATCACACATTTGATGCACACCGAGAAATTAAGGTAAAGAACATATTTTTTTTAATTATTAGGTCAACTCGCTTGGGTTTATAACCTAATAGTATAAAAAATAGTTATTTAAACAAAAAGTTTACCTGTTTTTTTGCAATAATAACATATATGATTCAATTTTTAGGATTCATGTCTAAAAAAAATTGATGGTGGTGGCAGTATTGTAACGAATTGAGATTGTACACAATAAAGAAGGAAGTCCTTTTTTTGTCCTTATCTGGTCATATCATGTAGTTAATTGGTGTTTTCTAAAAAAACTTGAAGGGATGTTAGTGTTATTCACCCTTCTAGTCATAGGCTATTCCCCTTTGTACACTACTTAAGATGAGTAAATTGAGCTTGATAGCATGGCCTAAGCAAGAAAAATTGGTCACACAACAATAATTGATAAAGAAAAAAATAACTCATTTAGAGTCTAAAATTAAGATTTGATAAAAAAAAAAAGGATTCTAAAGATAAGAATCCTTAGAAAAGCCTAACAAAATGAAGCAATTAGATGCAGTGGTGAAAGGGCTGGAGCCATTATTTGTGTTAGATAATGGCCCCAAACTTGGGTATGTTCCTATCCATATGCAAAACTCCCCTTCTGACATAGAAGGATGATGATATTACAAGACAGAATTAAAAAAAAAATGACTTGATATCATTCTCACCAACACAAGCCCAAATCCTTTGAAAGATATTTAAGATGTTCAAGGGAATAATGATCCTCAAGTACAATCACAATGCAATAAAAAAGAGAATCATATCAAATTATTTATAATATACAAGAACTCATAACCGAATTAAATTAATATAAATCAAGAAAACTAAACCAAAAATTTGAAAACTAAACTTTTTTTATACAAATTAATTAGTTTAGTATAGTTTTTAGTTTTCATTTATAAAACTAAACAAAATCAAACCAAAAACACTACTATAATAGCTCTAAATTCACTTTCTATGTTACTCTAACCTATCATCTAAAAGTAGATGGAACCCAAACAGTAAACAGGAAAAGACAAAAAATAAGTCAACTCTTTCAATTCTCTAGCTCTGTATCTCTCAAGTTGGAAGCAGTATTAGTGGGAAAAAGAAGCTTATAGAAGTGGGCTATAGTGAAGAGTCTGAATTATTTGAAAGAGTTTATAATTTCAAACTTTCTGCGATATTAATGCAAAAAAAATTAAGGTTGCTATCATATTATATTTGTCAAGCTCTCAGAATTTTTTTTCTTTTGTTTTGGTCAACCACTATAAGATAGATATTTTAATAATAAATAATTTTTTTATAATGTGATTTGATTCAATCAATTAATTAAAATAATTAAATACACATTAAAAATCTAATCAATTCACTGATTTTAATAACACTAATGAAACGGGATTAGGTCACAATGTAAAATAATTCCACTTGGTATGGATCAAAATATTAAACTCATTTTCTTTTTTCTTTTTTTTTTTATATACTTAAAGAGTCTAAAGACCAATATTCAGTGCAAACTCTGATATACGATTCAGTCCTAGAAAACCAAAACCAAAACCAAAACAGAGTCACAGACAGAGACACAGCACCTGCAACACATGGCTTCGTTGGCGACCCATTTCTCAGCTTTCCTCGTCTTCTTCCCCCTTGGCCTTCGTCGCTTGCTCTCCTGCTCCTCCCTTTACCTCCAGAACCCATCTCATTTCCGATCCAAACTCTGGTATTTCTCAGACTCAAGATGGAAGAACCTTGATCTCTATGTTCTTCTCCTTGCCCTCCCCATTGCTTCCTTCTCCGAGCTTTTCCTCTTCTTGTCATTTTCTGGGCACCCCACTTACCGATTCGCATTCTTCCAGCAATCACTTGCACTTTTCGTTTTCTGGGTCTTGATCATTTTGATCATACTCCACGAATATGTGGGCGCGTCTTTTGTTAATGAAAGTTTTGTGTTCGTTTTTGGTGGGGTTTCCTTTCTCGTGGAGTATTCAGTGATGGGTAAAGGAATTTCTGGCCTTGGTGGAGTTGTCTATGGATTCTTGGGTCGATTAACTCTTGTTTGTGCTGGTGCTTGCTTGTACTTGTCAGTTAAGCCGGCGGCGTTTTTTGCAGAATTTTTGCTATCCTCTGGATTGGTTTTCAAGGGCACGTGGTTGCTGCAAGCTGGGTTTTCATTGTACACTGATACTTTTGCGTTGCAAGGGTGTCAAAAGATCTCACTTTCGTCGCCTCTGCGTGAGACTGTTGATGTGCATTGTGATCTTGATGAAGATAGTTTGAGGGGCATTACTTTGATGCATTTCCTGATCACTGTGCATGCCATTGTGGTGCTGATTTTGGGTGTTGGATTATTTGGGGTGTTAGCAAGTAACCGGAACTTGAGATGTGGGGAGGCAAGGGGGCCATTGCTGGCTGAGCTTGAATCGAAGAATATGCTGATGCGTCCTCTTCCTGAGCTGGAGTTGGAATGAAATATGTATGAATTTGTTAAAAAGAAGGAAAGTGTGCAGTATGACTCCTTAGTTTTTTTGGTGACAGGTAGGCAGTGCTTCCCAGCCTTTCTTCAGTTTGTTGTTGGCAAACAAGAAACTATGTAGCAATGTTTCAACTTTCAAATCAAGATAGTTTGCACAATATGTGTTTACAATCAAAGAAAGTTATATAATTTGGAATAAGCTTGATGACAGGCATCTTTTACTACGTCTTTGATATTGAGCGACTGAGCTGTTATGCTTTGCAAAACTTGAGAGGAAATTCCATACAGGAAACTAGAGGCAAGCATTTGATGTTGCCAAGTGCATAAACTGACTTTATAATGCATGGTCCTTTCCATGATCAACATGTTCTCAAATTTTGACTTGTTCTAGAATTGAAGATTTTCACAAGGAGTGGCATGGACGTTTTCTATTGTTACTGAACCCGTTGATGGGTGTTGTCTGAGTTCTAACTTTAAGATAATTATTGGCTAGTGAAAGAGGAGCAAATGGATCAGTAGCTCTTTGTTCTTAGCAGACAAATGGGTTCTATAGTCTAAATGTTACTTTTTTGTCCCAGGGGGAAGGGCAGGGGCATGGAATGGTAAAAAGTAAAATCAAATATCTTATTTTGGAAACAATTACATTACTGAGAAATTCAATACAATATAATCTTAAGCAATTGCTGCTGTTTTGATTCTGATTCATCAACGGATGTCAGAATGACTTAGTACGCTTACAACACCATCAATATAACCATGATGATGTCAATTTTTAGAGTTTTCTTATAGCTAACCTACAATTTGCTCATGTGTTTTGAAATCTGCTTCTAGAAATTGTTTTGGCAATGGTCAGTTGCCCATGTCTATGGAGAAAAGCATTAGTTTAAGGAAATGGAGTCATCATATATGTTTATCAGTTTTATTGTCAGAAGTCGTAACTAAAAGTTGTGATACAAGGTCAACAAATTTATTTTTCTTTTTCCTGTTTTTGTGAGCATTGTATTCTGGAAAATGGTTGTGTAAAATTGATCACAAGCGACTTTGGTTACACACCAGCTTTTACTTTCCCTCACTGTTTTGGCTGCTGCTAAAGTCTTATTTCATTGTGTTGGTTCTGTTTTATATCCAAAAAAAGTTTTGTTGGTCCTGTTGGAGAGAATTTAACAAATTTAAACTCTGTAAGCTTGTTGCAAACATTTGGACTGAAATTAAATTTGTGTAGAAAACTAAAAATATGTGAGAGGGAACAATATTAGCAGTTTGAGTGCCTGTATTTTGATCCTTAGTTGTGCGTATTAATTGATAACCTGGGGGAAGGTTTATTTTAAATATGCACTGATATACATGTTGAAGCATATATGGAAACTTCCTTAACCTCATAACTCCTGGTTGTCAATGTGTCTAAATTATGTAATACTATGCAATGTAGCTTGGAAAATGAATTAAATAATGAAGAAAATGGTTAAAATAAGAATGTTCTGATGGGTTTGTAATGTGCAATTTTATAAAATATCTATCGCATATAAGATTGGGACTAATAAATGAATTAGTTTAGAGAAAAAAAAAAGAGTACTTCCAAGAAAATAGCAAATTCAATTGGAACTAAATCAATTCCTTATTTGTTAAAGAATTTATGAAAATGAGAACGTAAACTTGAAGAAAGCAAACCTATGGAAAGAAAGACAGAGAACCTTCAGAAATGTTATTGAAAGCTGTTATGATTACCAGTCTCTATTGTATCCTTTGTTTTCTAGCTACAGGAAGGCATGTGATTTCATCAAACATGATTTCATTGATTTGATAGTTATCAGATTTTGCTTTAGTACTATGATGTGTAAGTATTTGAGATGATTTCATGTTGGGTTGCTACTTGGAATGCATTTATCTTGACTATAATACAACTTTCTGTAGATATAAAATTGCTTTTGTTATTGTTAAAGTCATGTCCTTAGAGATACTATCACTATCACCAAAAACCCAATATTACAAATTTTTTTATAGAAAAACCTTACATTACTAATTTTTATGGTTAATCACACTTTAGCACTGTCTTTGGGTGATGATAGATATGATAGGGTTTATTTACTTCTTTAATCTTAAGTAGCATTTTTTTTTCCCATCAAATTTCTGCACATACAAAAATGTAAAATGATCATATTAATTTCTTTTCATTTTTTAAATATTGCTGGTTGCATATTAACATCCAACAACTGCTGATATTTTTGAAGGAATTATTGCATGATGATCCTTTCTACTCTCAGTCTCCAATATATGGTTGTAAGGAGCCTTTGTAGATACTTGTGAGATACTTCCTTTTTTTTAATGTAAATTGTTAGATACTTATTAATATGTGCTTTTTGCTTGATGCTCTACAACTGGATGTGAAGAAAAGAAGCAAGTGCAGTATAAGAAAATCTTTCACTTCTTGGGTTGCATCAACTTGAATCATGATGGTTCTTCTTTTGTTCATAAATTGAAATTCTTCAGTTGTATCTGAAATTGAAGTTCTCAATAGTTATGCCATATACTAGTACTGTGCTTTCCGAATGACATAACTTTCAATCTTTTCTTGCATACTTGACCTTTTCTTTTTTTTATAAACGAAGCAACAAAGACTGGCACCTTTAAGGACCTAGAGCTGTTCCCTTGCTTTCTAGTAAACTCATATTAGAAAAGTGTTCAGTTCTGAAAATTTGTAGATTCAATGACAGTAGATAAAAGTGAGGTAAAAGACCTGTTGCAGCATTTCACTCTACTGTTTGAGACTTTTCTGTTTGAATACTCAAATCAAATAAACATTTAGGTGTAATCCCTCTTTGGGGGATTTTCCCTATCTTTTGTGGAATATTTCACTGATACATCTCACAATGGGCCTGTTGATCTACAGATTGCCTGACATTGCACCATGACAAATTTGGTGGGTGTCTAGAAAAATTAATATTCTCCTTTTTGTTTAAAATCAAGTAGTTGAAAGTCAGATCGATTTTATAGTTATATATACATGAGAAAATAGTGCAGTGAAGCATTTATCTTCCAGCACACTTTGTAGAAGTCCATATATTACATAAGAATCAATAAGCAACAGGAAAAATCTACTCTAATTTTTTATACTCTCTTGAAGAAAATTTTGGGAACCTCAACCATCGTTGACGAAATCGTCCAAATCCATGAATTTTTAGTCGGGAATGGATCCTCTTTATTTTGCTGCCAAAGTCGCCACATCTGTGTTTCAGGATGTTATATCTAGATGATCTTACTAGTTTCTTCATATACCTACATCCTGCATGTTGAAAAGAAATTGTAAATGAACTATCAGCACACTGTCCAGCAACTTTCTGTTTTTCTCAATTTATATTGCTTTCATCCATATGTATTAATACAAAGTTTCTACTATGACGCTGGTGTTCCTAACTTGATTCTTTTGTACATCTTTCTTTGCATATACTAATTTTGGCATGAAAACTGAGGTGCCTAACCTAGTTTGTTCTAGTTTTACATCCATGTAAGTCTTGCTTTCCTCTGGAAATTTGAAAACCTTGTTCTTACATGTAGAAACAAAAATTTACTAGCATAAGGGATATTTCAGAAGCAAGTTTATATTATAGGCTATCTCCTTAATTTGTGAATGATGTTGTTAATATTGAAATGTATTAGCAGAAAGCAGACCTGGATCTTGTTTAGTTTGTTCATTTTCTTCTGAGTTTGTTTTCTGCAGGACCTGCATAAGATGAAAGGATCAGCATTTGTCTAACTAGGTTTAACTATTTATGGTGGATATCTGTCTGTTATGCAAATAGGAGACTTTCAGGCACAGAAAATGTCTTATGCTAGCCCCTCATCAAGCCTTGAGCACATAGTGGGTCTCATTTAGGTCCCACTGTACAGCTGAAATCATAATGGCTGGCCTTTTCTTTATCTGAATATAGCCTTTTTTCTTTAAAAAAAATTCAAATTACCTATAGTTGCGGATTATTTACCAAAATCCTCCTTTTCTACAAAGGTGACAGATTTTGTTTTTGGTTGTCAGAAGTTGCCTTTACTAAAGGCGGTGTAAAGGCTGCTTCTGACTACAGAAACTCAGGTTTTTTTTAAAAAAAAAAAATTTAGTAGTCCCCTTCAATGAAGGCAACTTATGAAAGTAAATTTAAAAAAATTTATTGTTAACAAGTCAGAAGTCGCCTTTGATTTAAAAAGCCTTGGCTGAAGGCAACTTCTGACCTCTTAAATCGTTTTTTTAAAATTACATTCTGTTGAAAAAGCAAACCCTCCACCTCAGCAGAATAAGTAGATTTTGATAAATAATCTGCAACTATAGGTAATTTGAATTTTTTTTCTCAAAAAAAAAGCCATATTGAAATGAAAAAGCCTAATGGCTACCTATACAGGAATTTTTGTGCAAACAATGAACTTAATGTTGATCTTCTGGTGTTTCTGTACCTCAACCAAACTTTCCAACCGTTTCCTTATCCTTCTTTGAATAAAACCTTTGGTTGTCTGTAGGACAGATGTCAGTCAAAGATGTCAGAAATCAAGTGATCGACAATCAGAAATAGTCCTTGAGAAGAAATATTGATATTGATATTACCTTTACATGGTATCTAACATAGGCATTAAAATTTAACAGATTCCAGACAGTATTGTCTAGCCTTTTGCCTTCAATATGGCGTGAAGAGATATCTGTTGAATATGAAGAAAGATGTCAGACACAGATGCCTTGGAATCCATATTATTCAACAATTTTTTTGTTGGTCTCATTTGGTGTGAATTTAGAGTTCAAAATTGTGTTAGTATCATCAGAATATGGCTTGTAGAAAAATAGTTTTTGGGATGAATTGCTGAAGGATAATAGTATACCAAAAGAAACAAACCCTCCATTGGTACTCAAATCCTCAAAAGCTTCTCCTCTTAACTCTGGTGGAGGAATGGCTGACCAGGTGCAAGGTGGTGCCTTGGCCCATTTATCTGAATTTCCGACATCCATGAGCTCCTGTCATAGATGGTAAATAAATAAGTTAAAAGCACATTGAATGGAAAAAAAAAACTACTTACTTGTGCTTTTTCAGCTACAAACCTGAAAGAAAGCTGTTGCAATAATCACATCTGACTTTTCTTTGAAACGAATTGGGAATACTGCTATGATTCTTTGTGGCTGTAGGAAGCATGTATTATTTAGTCAACATGGAAAAACATTAGAACATGAACAACTGTTACAGACCAGAGAGTTGGGTGTAAGCTTTTTCTTTGGTTACTTGGTTTGTTGAGTTTTTCTTCTTTTTGTGGAATATAACAAAATTTCGAAGGACTTGGAAAAAACTACAAAAATGTGGAACGAATAGAGGTTTCATGAGTGGTTAATACTTAATATTGACTATTTGAACTGTGATCTTGTGAGATTCAGTAAGTTGTTCGAAGATAACCTGCCAGATTTCTTCACAACTTTTGTTTTCATACCTCACTTTCGGGATTATAGTAAATAGTAGCACAGTAATTGTAAAGATACCATCATTTGATTTAGGTTCTTTACTTGATGTTCTTGAAATACGTATAGCTTACATTGTTTATAAGGTATCATTCCATATTATGGTACTCTTGTTCATTTTATTTCGAGCATCATTTTATACTCTGTATTCTTGTTTTTCTTCTTTGACGTGACAAATTCAAAGATTTTGACTGGTTCTCTAGGAATTACCTTCCTGATGACAAAGAAAGGTTCTCTTGGATGGTAGACTAGTTTGATGGGTTTGTACATCCCCTGAATTGCTTCATCTGAATCGACATTCGACAATATTTCTTTCAGCTGAGAACTCAGAATTACTGATTGAACTGTGGAAATCTCCCTAATGACCTTGACATAGTCTGGAACAAGAATCATGCATCATCAGTCAGTTTGGAAATTCAAGTTAGATTATGCGAATCCATACATTGGCAAGAAGTATAGAATGTTTATTTGTGCTGTCTTTACAATTCTTTCTAAGCTAGATTTGATTTTCTAATGACTATTTGAATGTTGATGAAATCTTTGTTTAGCTCATTTTTGTTGAATGCCCTCTATTCATTTCAAGTTTGATGTTATATCATATAATTGAGCACTCTATTTCTTTTGTTTTTAGATTTAATTTTGATTCTTTTTGAGCGAAATTTTTTACACTATCATCCAATCATGTATTGTTACATCATTAATAAATTTTGACTGTGATAAAGAACTACTTAGTAGATCAAATTTTTTTAATGATATGACAATATATAATTAGATAATAGTGTAAAAAAGTTTTACACTAATAGTATATCAAAATTAAAATATTTGCTTTTGGAGAATAACACACTGGGGCACTCGAATGTCACAAGTTTTATATTTAGTTCGCTTTGCATATACTATTATTCTAGAGTTTCCCTTATCTCATGCTGTCTGGATCCTCTTTTATGAGAATTCCTGTAAGCTGCTAACTTGTTTAATTATGCTCTCCGGGTAGGATAAATGTTATACCAATGATTTTCTCTGCAAGCCTAATTCTCCTTGTATTTTTTCCTTAGGATAAGCTTTGATGCAACAGTAAAGGTGCTTCCATGTGATCTGGTGGTCATGGGCTCTAGTCATGGAAACAGACTCTCTGCTCATAGGGATAAGGTTGCGAACATTTAACCCTCTTTAGACCCAAAAATGGTGGGAGTCTGGTTTACCAGACTGCCTTTATTTTGTCTTGATATGTTTGGTGTTTTCTTTTAGAGTAATGCTACTTACACAACTTATTTGTCACAAATTTACTCAAGAGTAACACTTATTTTACACAGATCTACATATACATTAATGTCTTTACTGTTGGTTGTAGACACATCATTTTTAGGGGTTTGTGTCTAGTCTTATGTAGGACAAAGGAGGGTTAGTTATAGTTGAATGTTGAATTGTTGTTTAGACTATTGGAGATTAGTATTATTCGAGTTGTATGTAACGTGAATACTATGCATACTCCTCTAGCACAAGTAATGTAGCAGTGTTATTTTTTGTTTTATTTGTGTCCTATTTTCTTTTTATTCAAGTTACTTAAGATGGTTATGTCTGGAACTAGATCTATTCCAAGGATTATGATTTGTTTTTAAGTAGGGTTTCTATGCTATATGAAGGGGTTTAATGGCTGTAACAGTAGATTTCAAATTCTATCAATAAAAGAAGCTTTTATTCTATTTTCCCTGGTTTCTAATTGGAACATAATCCCCCTTGGCTATGTTTTAAAGTCCCCAATTCTTTTCTCTCCTTAGTTCTCGTGTGCTACAAATTAAATCCTAGGCCTCTTATCCAATATCACTTTCTTTTGGATATATCTCAATTTTGTGTTTAACATGATAAAAAAAGGACAAATTACTTTACTTTAAAAGTTTGTTTAAATTACGCTAGTTTCTCCTATAATTCAAAAAATTACACTGAACTCTCATGTTTCTGAAATTTTATCAGAAAAATACCATATTTAAATTTGAAGATACACATGCCCCCTATATAGAAGTGAAAAATCAAAGATTAGAAAAACCAATGTAATAAGTAAGACAAGAAAGGAGTTGAGTATAATTAGGCATACAACAAAGAAAGTTAGGGGAATTCACTCAAACTTTTTAAGTGTGATTACTTGAACACAAATGTAGCAACATCAACTGTTGTGCACAATTCTTCAGTACTCTGCAGGTTTGCAAAGTGAAATCCCAAGGCTGAGAGGCAGCACTAATAATGCATATAAATTTCTACTCTGCAGTATCATAATTGTCATTGCTTACTTTAATTGTATGAGTAAGATTTTTGTGATCACCAATTATGATATGATATTGTAATTTAATTGTATGAGTAAGATTTTTGTGATCACCAATTATGATATGATATTGTAATTGAGTTGCAGGGAAGGGTGTCAAGTGGCAGCCATACTGCAAATGAGTTTGAAGGGTAACAAACCTTTGCTGCGCGGAATCTGATTGAGGTTGAGCCTGAGAGTAAGTTGATATCCTTCTTTGGCAGGTTCAGAGATCTCCACAATCTCAGGACAGAGTCTCTTTACCATTTCAATGGTGTAAGAAGAAAGTTCATTTGGTAGGACTCCATGGCAAAGAGGTGGTGTTGATATTGACAAGTAGGTTACCAGTGGATTAGAGGCTTGAGACTGCAAAACATAACATGGAAATAATCAAAGCTTACTCAAAAGTGAGTGTTTAAACTTCAAACTGAAATCCTTTAGCATTCCACAGACTTGCACACAAATAACTGAATGCACAGAGAAGAACCTCAACTAAGTACATGCACTCTACCAATATAAGTTTCTGCAAGGTAAGATGTTTTTGAAATTCTTGTCAAAGGTAGTTACTGTCATCATTACTGGTTTACAAGTAATATTTTTGTTTAAAAGAAAGGAAATAGCTCTGGCTATCACCATTATCTAATTATTCTTAGGGTGAGTTTAGCATGGAGGTAAAAATTTCACGGATATATACAAAATCCATCCATGAAATTTTTACCATTATTTTTACCTCCATACGAAACATACACTTAAAGAGTATGCAATTCTAGGGAGCTGTATGATGGTTCTCCTTGATGAATGAAGACTCTAAGCTAGGACTAGGCATAATAAGCAACAAAAAGTGAGTGTTCGCATTGTTCAAGCTTCAGCGTGGTGAGATTTCGTAGTTTTACCTGTATATGGTACTCCACTGACCCAAATTCGTACAAGTGATGATCAATCACAATGGGCTTCTCAGCACTGTCATGAAATGGAAAAGCACTTGAATACTATTTTAGTAAAGTGGATTACTACTTAAGCAACTATGTTAGCATAATTTGAGCATGGCTGCTGATGTGGCTGTGTTTGAAAAATGCTACCTACATAGGTTCCACTTAAACTTTTCTTTGTCAAATTCAGATGCAACCACATCAGAAATGATTTTATTGGGGGGTTGGGGGGTATTCTACTAAAATAGATTATAGATCTAATTAGATTAGTTTTTTTGGCACTTTAAAAAGAAAAAAACCTCAGTCGAAAGCTATTTCTGAAACATTTTGATTATAAGTTCTGCCAAAAGTGAAATAAGATGATCCAAGCAAGTACTGTGTAAGTTGTGTTTCTTGGACATATTAGGAACAGAGATATATTAGACAAACATTTTTATGAAACCCTACTTTCGTAAGCAAGTTTATTGATTAATTAGGCAGGAGAAATCAAGGACTCAATCAGGTGATGATATTTGAACTTATTCCCCAATCCCACCCACCAAGTTTTTCAGGACACTGTCATGCTTTCCTTATCTGGAAATGACATCTCTTTGTCGGCCAAACTGATATCAAACACAAGTGCTGTCACGAGGGAGATATCCTGCAGCTTTCAAGTCAGGTGATATGTGATGTTCAGAGTACTGCTGAGCTTCTTAACTGTGATATGGTGCCTGCATCTTCTTAATGGGTAATGATACTCTTCTTATAAGATTTTTCATATACACTTTTCAATATTTTTCTGTAAATTGATTAATAATAAAGAAATTAAAAGGTATAAAAAAATAATATTTTTTTATATTATTATTTTACTACAATATGAAAATAAAATATTATCTAAGCGTAATCTATATTAGTAATAGAGATGCTAAAGAAAGATATTGACAGAAACAAAATATATGAGACCATATCAAAAGAAATTTGAATTATCTAACAAGTTAAATAAAACAAATTATTGCTGCTCAATTTATTCATCTGGCCTTTCACATACTAAGCAGTTTTTATTTAAATTTAATTTTTTAAGTATAAAAAAGTTGATTAAATTAATTTTATTGCTAATTTTTCTTAACTTTTAGCAGTGAAATTACCTCATCTTGTTCTTTATCCACTCTTCCCTTCTCCCAAAACAAAATGAAGAAAAGAAAAGAACACAATTTTTTTTTTGTTTTAGTGGATAAAATGATAGTAAAAATAAAATTATTGTTTAAGGCGTCAGTGACATGTTTGAAATTCTAAAAAGATAGACAGAGGCTCATTCAAAAAATTATCTCTAAAGATTTTAAATATATTGTTTATATATATATATATATATATATAAACAACCCGTGCATGTATATCAGGAAAAACTAAACAATATGCATGATAATACTATGTTCTCTCCCTGTTTGATACACCATATAAGAAATGGACTATATAGCATAATTAATATTATTTACATTTAAATAAAATACTGAATAGTAATTTATCTGGTCAAAGTAATTTTATCTAGCATTGATTGTATAAGACTGTATAAAATAAAACAATTTGATCAATATCTGTTATACGGTGAATGTTATCCAGTGTCTTATCCAAACCTTGTATTAAGATGGATAGTATTAATTATACAATACTATCCATTACTTATAGAGTATACCAAAGAGAGCTTTAACTAAATTTTCATACATAAACTCTTGTTACCTGTACAGTTTGAGCAGGATTTCCTTCAGAGCAGGGGATGCTCTCTCTATGCATGCCATTCCGAATGATAAAGCTCTCTTTTCTTTTTCTCTTCAGACTTCTGAGATATATATCAGTGGATGGATGGGTTGTGTTAGATGTGAACTGAAATATAGAATGTGAAACTCTTGTGACTGTTTTTGGATGTACATATGAACTTTGAGTAAAATGCAAGTTCGATGGTGTAATCAAGTTTTGGCAACCTTTGAAGCAATTCTACACAGCCACTCTCTTCCACCCAACATTTCTCTTTCATTTCACTTCATTTTATTTCTTTATTTTATGTATCTCTTTCCCTTCTCTTTGACTCCTGATGATATTGAAACGTAGGGCTCCTTACGCCACAATGATATTTGATGTGTCCCTATTCTGGCTTAGCCTTCGTCAATTCACCAACCCTCTATCATTAATTATTTTGGCCTGCAATATCATATGTAAACTTTTTTTTATAGAAAATATAATCTAATCAACTCATGCTCTTAATTAATTTATAAACACTTGTGATATTTTATCTTTTAGAGTACAAACTGATGCGTAGATGGGATAAAATCACTCATTCACGACAAAATTAATTAACAGTATATAATTTATTTTGTGTTCACAATATTTATAATTAAAAGGTTTAAAAATCTTTTGTTACAAAAATTAAGCAATCAAACTTATAATAATAACAAGGATGAAATGTAAAAACATTCTGTTTAACTTTGGGCAAATTGCATGTACACTCTTTCAATAAATAAAAAAAAGTTATTACGTTCTTGAACTATGTAACTTGTATTAATTAATTATTTTTTCATATAATGTTTCGTCAAATTTAATTAATGATCTTATTACACGTGATGTGCACACAACCTATTAATACTTTGGTTAAAATGAATAATAAATAATTATTTAAATTGTCGTCTCACAGAGATTAATATCTTAATGAATAAAAACTATAGTGCTTAAAACTTAAATGAGTAAAAAATATAATAACTGATACTTTAATGTTAAAGATCAAAATTTAAATAAGTAAAATTATAGGATCAATATAAAAGAAAAAACATTACAAAAAAAATTTTAAAACTATGTAATTTGTATCAATTAATTATTTTTTATTTACTTTTTTATCAAATTTAACATATGATCTTATTTCACATAACGTACACGTGACCTAATAATAATTTTTTGACTTTTTTTTATAAAATAACTTATAAAAGTGATAATAGAGTCAAATTTTATATTAACTTAAAATGTAAAATTTTTTTATTTTATGAATTATTTTTTTAAAAAGTAAAAATAATATTAATAAATGACGAACATATAATATGTAATTAAATTATCAATTAAATTTGAAAGAGTATTGTATTAAAAACTTAAATACTACTAGTTAGTTATATATTTTATATATTTAATAGTCATTTTTCTTGTTGAAGAGGTATGTATGCAGCTCATCAAAGTTACAATCAAAGGAATCTGTAAGCATTACCCTAATAATAAATATAATCATATATATGATCTGAAAAAACTTGTGAGTACTATTGAATATTCTCTTTTTCAGCATTATTCATCTATTTTGAAAAGAAAAGTAAATAAAAATAAAAACAAAAATAAAAAGCCAGTGGACAAATTAAAGGCTTGGCACAACAGTAAAGAATAGCAGAATATTGCACAGAATTTAATCTTTTAATAGGATCCCGTGTCCATGTTCAGTGGATTGTCTATTGGGCGTGCACAAGGATTAAAAGGGTTTCTCTGATTAATTGCACAGTGTTTGAACCCCACTTCCTGGACCTGAAAATGACTATTTGTCCCAAAACGACACCAACACCACACTTCTTCTGTCGTTGTTAGACGCTCTGCTATTCCAGCACACACACAGCAATTCTGACACATTTATTTATTAATTTATTTATTTTGGTATAGGACTGATTTATTTATTTATGAATGTCATTTCGACACTTTTCAATTTGCATTTCTTTTCACCTATCAATATTTCAATTTATTTAAATATTTTTAAGTTTAACTATAGTTATTTACATTTCTTTTATACATTTTAAAGTTGAATTTAATTTTATCCATCGTTCATACAATTTTTTTTACATTATTATTTAATAATTTATCATCACACTAAAAAAGAGTTTGATTTTTTTTAATTAGGAGTCATTTGAACTAAATAAATTTATGATTATAGTTAAATTCTATTAACAAAATTTTGATGTAAACACATATAACAGAAAATAGGTGTATGTCATGAAATTATATTTATAATATTATATGATAAAATTTAAATAAGATTCAAATTGTTGAAAATATTACTTTTAGAGTTCATAAATATTTCTATTTTTATGGATGTTACAACACAATCTTAGTCTTAAAAACTTTTTTACACGTGTATTGGACCAATGAGTTCATAAGAATTTGTCGTCTCTTTCCTATCTCTTTCCTATCATTGTAGATAGGAACCTTCCTCTCTCTGAGTTTAAGTGCAATCTCTTTTCAGTAGAAATTGAATCTGCAAATAAACTAATAAACTCCATAATTGCATCAATATGAAGAAAGTTTTGGTCCATTCAACATGTGAGAGACCAACGATATATAATAATTAGGGAAACTAGTATACCGATACTTTAAATTTTAAGTTATTTATAAATAAATTTTAAAATTTTAAAATTAATATATAAATTATAACAATTAAATAAATTAACTAATTTATTTATTTTTCATTCACTTTAAATATATTTTTATTTAATTTAAAATAGATTAAAAATAAATAAAAAAATTTATTTATGTAATTATTATAATATATGTACTAATTAAAATAATTTTAAAGTTTAGAGATTTATTTACAAATGACACAAAGTTTAAAAGATCTGTATGCTCTTTTCTTTAATAATTATTAAGCAATTAACTTTCTCTACTCACAAGATATTGATGTAATGAAAGTAAATTATGTTTCAAAATATGAGAATTTCGATTCAATTTTTAGTAGTCACATCTCATAAATATTATTATCACTTCTAACTTAAAAATATTAATTTTATATGATAGTTTAAATAGATAAGATCATATAAAATATTCGTGGTTAAAAAAAAAACAATTAACTTCCTCTGAAACATCTATACAAATGGTGCGTGCCCGATGCACCAGAATGCTTCTCATGTCAAGTTCGCCTGCAAAGACATTTTGAGAAAAGCACCAGAAAGATTAGGCACCTAAATCCTTCCAAGGAGTTCCAGATTGACGCTAGCACAGTTTAAGTTGCATGAGCATTTGGAATCTTCTCTTTATGAATTTTCCCAATACGGAGCATCAAGACCCCATGTATGTTTGATGTTCTTCTTCAACAGAATCAAGGAATTCTTAAAATTGCTAGGACCCTGTTGGCCACTGTGAAGAGACTTTTTTTTAATAAAAAAATTAGAGAAATGTGAGTTTTCTCATAATAAGATCAAAACACGTCATAAGTTTTAACTAAAATTCATTATAATACTTATATATTATTTATTAGATTAAAATAAATAATTAATTCTTATAATTTCATCTAATTTTTATTTTGATTTCTATAATTTTTTTTGTATATTAGTCTAAGTAATTTTACTTATTTAGATTTTAGTCTCTTAATAATTAAAAATTATAAAGACCAATCCTTTATAAAAATAGAGACTAACAACTTAATAAATAAAAATTATAGAGATCAAAATTCAAATGAAATAAAAATATAAAGACCAAACACATTCATAATAAGAACTAAAATCTAAATGAGTGAAATTATAAGAATCGATATACAAAAAAAAAATAAATATCAAAATATAAATTAAATAAAACTATAAAGATTAATTATTTATTTTAACCTATTTATTAAAGAGAATTGCTAAAAATGCGTAAGAATCAAATCTGAATATTATAAATAAAGTGTTTCATTCTTTTATGCTAAATCAATCATGCAATATGAAAAGAAATGGGAAGATGAGAGTTTGAGCAAGATGCAACATGTTTGCTAGGAGTACATGCACATGGACCCAAGAGGAAAGAAGAAACAAAAAGATTTACCAACCTCACCAGGAAGTACAATCATAAAGCACCAGACCAAGAAATAGTAGGTGAAGAGTATATTTACCTCCCAACACTAACTCAACTAAATTACATTTATTTTGTTTGTTTCATTTTATCTATCATTTAGGATTTTTATATAAAAATTAAAAAAAATATTAAATATTCTTAATTATAAAAAAATATAATTTAATATAATTAAATTATTTTTTATCTTACTTTATTAATATTTTATTTCTTATTTAATTTTTTATTAATTCTTTCTCTATTAAAAGATAAGAATAAAATTCAAAAAATAATTAATATTTTTTAATATAATTAAATATACAGATATTTTTAGATAAATTTTTTTTACAGGACAAATAAAAATAAATAGAGGAATAATTTTAAATATTTAATAATCACTATAGGTGGTGAAAATTTCAACTCCATTTAATACAAACCTTTTACCTCTCATAGTTTTTATATATGTGCTGTAGATTTAGAATGTAACTTCATAATTAAATGGGATCACATTTTGGCTCTTAATTAATAAATATCATATTTCTTTTTTTTTAATTTTGGTTTTTGTATTACTTTAACGTAATGGACAAGATCGTCCTTTTCATGCAAGGATAAGAAACTCTTGGGTTCTTATAATATGACTAAATTATGTTCAATTTTCTCTTTTTTTGTCATGTAGAATTATGTGTATGAAATTATGCAGAAAAGTAACTTGTGAGATTTTAATAATTATGATATTAATTTCATGAAAAAAAAAAAAAAAGAGAATCATTAAAAATATAGAAATATAATTGTTAATCAAAAACAAAAATATAGAAATATAATTAACAAATTACTTTGGATATAATAATTATAATCTATCAATAAAATAAATATGGAGAGAAGCCATTATTACTAATGAAATTGCAAGTGTACTCTAATTAACCTAAATAATCTCATTAATTTGGATGCTATTGCCACATCACACATTATTACTTAAGAAAAGAATATTTATATTTAATACAAAAAAATATAATATTTAAATTCAATTAAAATTTCGAAAATATACTATATTTTCTCGTACCAAAAAAATTTGCAGTTTTATCCTAAACGTAAACTCTAACTAGTGTTGTCTTAGCTTATTTAGTTAATCATAGTAATTATAGTATTAGTAACTCCCTGGTCAAAACAGTCGTGCTATTACTAATCCATGTTACAATAATGGTAACTATTTGTTTTTACAATCTTTGATGTGTTTGAATGTTTTTATAAAAGAAAATATTTATAATTTTTTTTGTACAAAAGAAAATATTTAATATAATTTTTATATGTAATATTACTCGAATTAATTATTATTTTGATGCATATTTTATAATCAGAAAAATAATTACTTTTATATAAATATAAATATAAATATAAATATATAAAATAAAATAAAATAAAATGATAAATAATATACAATTATTTAAATATTAAACATCGTTATTTAAGACGTTATTTTATATTAATATGTAATGATTAATTTTTATTTTTATTATATAAATTTTATTTTATAATGTAAAACTATTAATTAACAGGCTATTCATTTCTATATTTAAAATAAAATTTAAATAAATAAATAAATAAATAAATTTATAACTAATTATTATTATTATATATTCATTTAAAACATAAAAATTATAAATTAACTTTAAAATAAAATAAAAGTAATAAAAATTTTATATTATTATTTAAATTTTCATTTTATTAAAAATATTTAATTTCTTAAATAATAATTATTATAATTAAATATATTTTAATAATGTACTAATATAAAAAATAATAATAGTATAAAATTTTTACAACTCATAAAAAAAAGATATAGATATATTTTTAATTTTCAAACAAATATATAAGTTTAAATTTTAAATATGTAAAAAGTACATATAAAAGATATTATGATTATTTAATTTAAAAGAAAGAAATATAAATATTAATTTTAAAATAGATAAACCGACAGTCGCCGTTTGTGGCGTCCCCCGTTTGTCAGAAAGATACTGTCTGTAAGATTATTAAATTTAAAAATAAATTTGTTTTAAATAAATAAATTTAATAACAGAGAAAATAAGCATAACATTTGTAAGAGCAAAAAGGTTTATATTGCTTTTCCCAAAAAACAAGAATTGTTGATATATTATTTGCAAATAAATTTTTTATTCTTACGTGTGTGGATTTTTTTCCCATTTTTATTTTTTCTTTTCTTTTTCGACGTAGTTTATGCATAAATTTCGTTTCTAGTGGGTTGTCCCTTTGTAACGAGAAAATTTTCCCTCATTTTCTCGAGAAAATTTTTCTTTTTTGGCACTGAGATTCTCGCACAGCTGGTGCATTACCTGGGTCAGGCTCTTTTTATTTATTTATTTGTTTTAATTTATTTTATTTTCCTTCTCGTTGTTTTTCCACTGTTCTCTGCGGGAACTGATAGCTCCGTCGTGGAGAGAGCGTTGACCTCTGGGTCGGGTTCCTCCAAAATTTTGATCTTTTTGGGTTTTAGGAGTTTGGATATGATTTTGAGTCAACTGGGTCAGGTGGGTTTCTTTCAAATCCCAAGATTTCTCTGAATTTTGGGTTGGATTTTGTTTCTTCTTCGGACTGTTCACGGAACGGACCTGGCAGAGTGTGTGAAAGAGTGTGGTCACTGGCTGTTGATGGACACAGATTCCAAGGATGCTAATTGCTGCATGAATAAGCCCGTGGCTTCTTTAGATTCTCAAAAGGTTGAAGGTCATGCCCATGGAGAAGACGATAGCGATTCCAATTCTTTGTTGCCTCCCCGGAGAGGAGGCATGTCCCGGGAGTCGGATAAGACACGCCGGAAAGTGCAGTGGAACGATAAAAATGGAAACAAACTTGTTGAGGTCTTGGAATATGAACCAAGGTAACATTTTCTTTTTCTTTTTTTTTTTTAAATTACAGCCACAGAATTGTTTGGTTGGCAATTTGAATGTTCTTCTTTGATTTGCTTTCTTTGTTCTAACTTGTTTCCAATTTTGCTACCGGCCTGTTATGACTGGAACATTAATTATATACAAGTTCGGCAGTATATTGATGTAAAAAGAGGAAAAAAGAAGTTGGCATATTTTTGTTTTTTTTTTTCCTAATTTGGAGCAAGTGGCGAATTTTTAGAGGATCTTCTGCTAAACTAATACTAGTTGACGAAGACTAAGGAAACTTTGATGTTTATCATCTTCATGTTCATTACCTTGGTATTAGTCTGGGTCAAGGGAGTTAGCTCTGGTTAGAGCGTACAGATGTATTTCTGAATTCTGATGATAATCTGTTATTTCACATTACCTATGTTTTATTTTAACTGATTCTCGGAATCAACATAAGGTAATTCAGCTTTCAAGTATCTGTCTGAAATGGTAAGTTGAAGTAGAAATGAGGAGCTGATTGGGTTGGGGTGCATCATTATCTATTTGTTTGCAGATGCTTTGTTTTCGTGTCTTTAGAGTTTCTTTGAACCAGCACATTCGTCCTACTTTAGACATTTTCTTTTATCTTCTTTTTCTTCTATTTTCTTTTTTTTTTTTATGTCTTTTCTTCTATTTTCATTTTTTTTCTCTTTTGACTTCTGGACTTTTATGTCAGTGATTCAGGGCTCAAAATTCCAATATATGAAATTGCAACTTGACTTTTTCGTTTTCCCCTCTTCTCTTTCTGCTTTAGCTTATCTAGTTTTCACTTGACTTTTACTGTTTTATTTTTAAATCAATTTCAACTTTAATTGATGGCTTACCTTGTGTTTGACTTTCTTTAGAGCTATTGGTTACCGTCTTACAAATTGGCCTGTATATCATGTTATGGCTTAGAGTTCATACCAAATCTTAGTCTGACCTTGCAAACTTAAAGTCCTCCCACTTGCTACTGCTAAGTTTGCTTTGGTTAGGATAGTTTATTTATAGGGTATCTTTGTGGTGATTTACAATGCTGCCTTTGGAGGGTTCTTTCTTTTGGACAGATAGCCAATAGGATTGGAAGGCAGTTCATGTGTTTCATTTTTTGTTACCCTTATTTACAAACTGTTATTTTTCTTAAGTGGAGGATAATTTGTCCTATGTCAAGTCCTACTTTCTCTTATTTACTAACAAGTTTCTTATGTCATGACAGTTGCAAAAAAATAAAGCACGAACACTTCTTATTTGCTTCTTAGAACTTATGTAAAAGTGAAAAAGATTAAAGAACATGAAATTCCAGTTGAAAATTAGAAAAGAAGTTGCATTGATTAAGACTTTGTAGAGGTGTGTAAATACTTGCCAAGTGATGCCCGAGTTTTAAGCCCAAGGTTTTTAGTATTTTCCAGCAATTTGATTCACTGTAGCCCATCTTTCCAAATAAAATTCCTGATGTTTCCATAGGTTAGATCTTACCAGAGAAGACTTGTGGAGGCCTTTTAAGTTGTTTGTTCATGTACTTTCACACTTATCTGTGGCATTGATCTTGAGGAGGGCCACATTTTTAAAGCAATGATACAAGGATTCATCGGCTAACTCAAGCATATTTCTTGATGACTACTAGGGTTTTCTATGCTTTTTTTATTAGAAAGCTCATGTATGCTTCCTTTGAATTAATTATTTATATGCCTATTGCAATGATTAGTCACTAAATCACAGTGTTCTTGCTTTTTTATTCATCCTTTATTGTTATATGAGGGTGACTATGTTTATGGATGTGTTTTGATGTGGCTACCTGTGTAGTTTTCCCTTTGTCATTCATCAATTATGGTTTTCATTCCTTTTTAGATTCATTTTAAGTTACTTCCCCCTAAGTTTCCATTAATCTCTCATGCTACATTACCCTTCATGATTCTTTTACTTTTCCTTTTGTTGTTTCCTATATTTTATTTCCTTTCTCGTCTTACAATGGGGAGAAGAATTGGTTAAAAATGGAAATGGTAATATCCTCCTATGATCCTCTCAAAAGAGTCACAGGGAATAATTGTGTTCTTTACTTGCTTTTGACCACCTGATCATTGACACTTGCAATTAATACTGTGATAAATAACTTGTTATGCAGTGACTTATATATATATTCTGAAACATATAATTGTGGTGAAATACAGTGTGGCAAATGATACATACTTAGATCCACCAAAAAAAAAAAAAGATACATACTTAGACCTGCAATAATAGTAATACAGCTTACTTTTAGACTATTTTTTTTTTTTGAAGTCAAGGTCTTTCTGGTCCAACATTTGTGAAGAGAAGTAAGCTGAAAGTATTTGAAGTATATTGATTCTCTGTCTCATAATTTTTGTACTGCATTCCTTTTTTGCATCACAAAAGTTTGCGCAGTCTAACAAATCCAATGCATTAAATGTTCAAGAGTAAATTAATGTTTTGATCCTCGAAAGATTTGATTTACATCAATTTCGTTCTTCAAAATTTATTTACATCAGTTGATGACATTAATCTCCAAATTTGACTCAACCTTGTCCTTTTATGGACTAAATTGAAGTAGACCAGTTTTTGGAGGACTACATTTTCTTGTTAATTAAGCGAAATTTAAAGAATGGTTTAGTTAATTGATGTAAATAATTTTTAATCTTTGAAAATTATTAATGAAAACACAACCTTGCATGGACCAAAATATGAATTTACTCTATTTTTAATCTGATAATTATTAATGCTTTTAATAGTACTACAAGGGAAAATGTCAATGTAAGTTGCTGGCAATGAATTCGGTTAACTTGGGATCACAGAAAACCCTTCAATTTTATTAATGAAATCACAGAAATAAGGTTTCTCTTGTGTAGTTATGCAATCATTTTCTTTGTATTTCTATTTTCTTTGTTGTAATTTAAAATAAAAGTTAGAATAGAGTGCAAGATTAGATTTAGGGTCTATGGCTCGTTACCTGAGTTAGAAAAGAATAATGGGTACAAAAGAAAGGGGAAAATAAATCTGTTAAAAATAGCAAATATGCAGATTCGATGGTTTTGATGAGGAACAATGCATTTAAACAGTGTGTACATTAACACGTAGACCGGAAAATATGCAGAGAACTAGGGATTTATGAGATTTCCATGATTGAATATCCTTACTGCTCACTCATGAAGATGGTAATGGCCCTAGGCCGGGTTCTGAAGTATAACCAATGCTCAATTGAGGGAGGATTTATTGGTCAACTTTTTTGCTTAAGGAGACTTAGAAAGATGATATTAGGAGAAAAAGCACTTCAGTTCTTATTTATATAGAGAAGGCAACAAAATGGCTGCATCTGTTACCTCCATAATTTAATTTCAACTAAAGCAAAAGGAAGAAAAAAGGAGTAGGAAGGAAGAACAACCAAAAGTTTTCTTGCCATCTTGAAAACAAGTTCAAAGCATTTGTAATACAACTCAATGTAGCAAAACAAAATTGAGTATGACAATCAACCCTAGGTGTGTGATATATTTAGAATTATCTCACATTTGGTCTCCCAATTGTGTATGCAGTGATGTCAGTGACTCAGAGGATGAGGATTCAGATTCTTGTATCTGTACAATAATGTAGAGATAATCTTGATAAGCTGTCTCAAACTTTCTGCTGGATTAATCAGGGTGCATTATTGGGGCTTGCCAACCTTGAATTTGACCTAAATATGACAACTCAGCACGTTTGATCCTTGTTCTGAGGTGGGACCAACAGTCCAATAACCAAGACAAGCGGCTCCTCATGTTTATTGATATTTGGATGCAGTTCATCTTACTGGGTTTTGAGATGATTTCTTAGGTGGACTTTGGGGTGAGTTCTCGTATGTAGATCAAAGCACACACATTACTTCCAGCAGCACGGCTTCCATGTATGTAAAATAAATGAGCTTTTCTTATGCTTTGCCACATCTACTGATTCTGCAAGAGTAAATTCGAGGATGCACTCAATTGCTCTAATCATTAATTATCTTTCAAATTAAAGAGGAGACACATCGGTATTGTTTCCTTTTGTTTTCCCGATTCCTCAATATGTGGAACAAATTTTCATGATTCAAGTATTCATTCTCAAGTAATTCTGCTGAAACCTGGTCATTTTGTACTGCTTACACAATGGCGGTAGAATCAGCCTATGCTCCTGGAGTTTAAATTCAGTTCGACTTTTTAGATCAACTTAGGTTCTGTAGACTGTCTAGATCTCTCCTATTTGATTCAAATGTTGCTTTGCAATGTCTGTGTGTGTGTGTGTGTATCATCTAAAAACTGTGTAGCCCCATCTTGGTGAAGCGATTAAATTATTTCTCTCATGGGGCACATCTGTGAAACGGAAAATAAATTCTATATTTCCAATTACTATAATTATATCCCCATAATGTGAAGTTGAGATTTGAGAACCCCTCAAATTGGATAGTTGCAACATGAAGACATAAACAGAGACAGAGAACCTCACTCAGTTGATCACAACATAACCATTCACAAAACAAAACACAGGATAATAATTAGACACACAAATACAATGAAATCATTCTAGCTGGCTCAAACCGACTTGCTGAAAGAATAAAAAACAGAAGAATCAAAATTTCATGCGCCCTCCTTTAGAAGTGGTGTCCACAAACGGGCTGGGAATATTATATTGCTCTTTACTGTGTGATTCCTCACCAACTAAAAATTGGCCTGTCAAGTCCATGGAATTAATATTTTCTAAATCTTTTCGTCAATGACGAGGCCTCATCATTGACAATGAATTTTGGTCCTAGAGGCATTAGAATTTGGAGAAAGCAACCAGTTTGAAAGACTAGCGTCAACTGCAATTTCTGGCAATAGAGGCTTGGACTGGAGTACATTTGATTCGAAGCTGAAAGTTGAGAAATTTAGGCTTGTTTCTGAGACTGTGGGCATGCTTGTATTTTGCTCTAATGGAACATTCTCCTTCCTCCTGTGCTTACTTGATGTAACTTTAGCTTTGATTGCTTTCCACTGGGTGAGGTTCTCTACAGGGCTCAGTACGGAATGCATGCATATGCTTCTGTCTCGTCCCCTTAATTTTGATTTCAGCTCAGTGTCATTTGGAGCAAGTGGCAACTGATTCTTTATTCTGTCTTCTGCCACCGAAGAATAGAATGGCTCAGACAACTCTTTCTGTCTTGTGTTTTGATCATATGCTTCAACATCATCATTGTCTTCACCACAATCACTATCTCCACCATCCCAAGCATCCCCATCATCAAATTCATCATCTTCATAAGCATCAACATCAGATTCCTCATATGCTATTTCATCCTCCTCATCAAAGCCATCTCTGCAGTTGTAATATCTATAATTAGACGGGTATCTCAGTGTCAAGGCTGCGGATCCTTCTCCCAAGATGGACGAAGGTGAACTCCTTTCCTCTGTTTCTCCAGTATTCTTTTCATTTTCTTCTTCCTCATTTTCCAAAATCTGATAAGCAGTGGGGTTTGGCTCATATATCTGTACATTCAGATTAAAACTAACTTTCTTTCTGCTTTTGACACTAGTCTGCTCCATACATTCATCTTTATCTCTGACAAATTCAAAAATTATCAGTAAACTATCATATACAATTAAACAGACATGAAATGTTAAGAAAGAGGAAGAGAGAAGACAAGTGCTAACCTGAAATCAGAAAATGGGACAATGGGTTTCTCTGTGATGGCAAGATTTACAGTGACAGAGGAGTCCAGAGCTTCATAGTTTCCATATTTCTGCAAGATGAAAGAGAACCCAATTCTTTCAGCTGATAAACTAACTGAAATATGAACATCATTGTTCTTGAATAGTACAAACTAAGAACAAAAGCAAGGTAAAGCCATGATTCAATGAAAAGCTTGAAGATGGGGTGGGGTTTACTTGGTCTGCAGCTAGAACTTTGTAAAGAGTCTTTGGACGCTTTCTTTTCTTGGATAAACCAAAACATCCCAGAAAACAACCCATCTAGGCCCTCTTTTGGAAGAGGAGGAGGGTGAGGAATGTTGTCTATATTATTGCATATATGGTGGCATATAATGAAAGCATATGAAGCACTAGAGCACTGCCAGAGAGTGACAGGGAGAGAGAGAGGGGTTTGGCCTGTGCCTGTGATAAGTTTAAAAGCCGTTTGGCCCCAAAGGTTTTCGAAAATAGTAACGTTAGGCATTCAATGATGATTGTGGGATGCGGTGGGCAAACCAATCCTTTTTAATAATAAGAGCGTAGGGACAAGTGGTTTGTCTCATATCTGCAACTGCAAAATGGGACATTTTTTTTTTTGTACGTATTGCTTATGATAGACGCGTGAATCAATTTTTGATATATTTGTATTTTGTGAGTCATGTTATAAATGTAATTTTTTTTCAAGATCATAAATACAAAAGGAAATTACATTGACCTCTCTTGAGGTTGGAGTTTATTACATTCAACATCCCTCTTGTTTGAGAAACTATATCTACTTCTCTTACTTTGTTATTATGAGAATCACACATAAAATATGAGAAGTAAATGTAATTAATAAAAAAGGATGTCAATTATAAAAACAGTAAATAAAATGAAAGATGTATGTAATTTTTTAAATAAAAGAAGTGTCAGATATAATAACTGTTAACTTTAAGAGAAGTCAATATAATTTCTCTTAAATACAAACATGTGCCTAAAATAGAAAATGCTTATCCAAGAATTTTTCCTGTAAAATGCCCAAATACTTTGTTCTCTTTATGTCTTAATCAAATCCTGTGTTTCCTCTTTTTGCTTCCAATCCCCTAAATTAAGAGACGTCTAATTTTTGTTAGTTAGCACTAGTTTATTATTTAAAAGAACAAGATTTTGGATGGAAAAAGGATAAAATACTTGAATTTCTCTCTCAAAAAGCATGCATAGCGAACTGCATTAGGTAAACTAAACAAAGTCACCTGAATGAGCATGCT
Organism: Castanospermum australe; assembly: GCA_019955255.1. Taxonomy (NCBI): domain Eukaryota; kingdom Viridiplantae; phylum Streptophyta; class Magnoliopsida; order Fabales; family Fabaceae; genus Castanospermum; species Castanospermum australe. Next base: position 47,050 of record NSJW01000371.1, on the reverse strand, counting down.
TGTGAATAATGCATTTAAATCAAGGGTCCTACTACCTTACCCACCTAAACTGAATAATTAATTATCAAATTAAATTAATCATTTATTTATATATCTTTAACCACAAATTTATTAATTATTTAACCAATTATTTAGTCACGAAATTAATTATCTATTTACTTAAATTAAATATACTTTATATCACATTACTTGGGGTACCAAAATAGGTTAAAATCTCCCTTAAATTAAAAACATGGTTTATACCATATTAGTATTAAAGTCATCAAAATGAGTCAAGTCCTTTGGATCAAACTTTTTAACCATATAAAAAATGTGAGTCTGGCTTCTATTTTAATGATCCGTATAAATACAAACATTTTTTAATCATCGTTTAACTTGCAAGTTAAATAAGTTAATTCCATTTATTTGCGGGCCTTTTGTTTATTTATTTATTTATTTTTAGTGCATCATTCATATACATCGGTTTGTGACTTGATGTGGTTTAGTGGTTACTTATTGATTGATTTCAGTGATTTGTCCTTCTCATCTCCTAAGTTACACGCACCATTCGATATCAAAGACAAATAAAAGTATTCAAACTTGACCGTTTTGTATGTTTTGAGTATGGATAAGATTATTGACATTTGAAAGTAAGTAAGACTATGACTATGTATTGATTGGCTACTTTGATGATTGAGATTTTTTTTTGTTAAATTTTACAAGTTAAAAAAATAGAGAAAATACAATCAAGGCTTTAATACAATCATGATGATATTTAATGTGACATATCATGTACATGCCTTGGTAACAAACCAAATTATTATATAGTAGAAACTCATTACTTTTGGATGGATTAGGGACGGAAGTGTTGTGGCCACCAAAAGTAAATAATAATTTAAAAATTGATTATACCCATTTGACTCATTTCACCTTCCTTAATAAAAATCACAATCTTAAGAGCATGTGTTTTTCAGCATTCCAATGTCATTAGTTTCTTTATAATAAAAGTTATATGAAAAATTTGATGAAGCAACTCAAAAATCAACGTAAGGTAACCTTGATTATTATGTCCTTCTCTTTCAAAATAGTTACATCATATTTCTAAAAAAAAAGGAATGATCAAAATCTGTCAAATTAAAAGTAAACAATGAGACAGAAAAAGGGAGAGACAAGGAAAAGGCAAGGGGGTGGAAAATTCGTGAAGTATATTTAGATGATCCAACAATTTTTTTAACTAAAAAAATTAACATGTTATATGATTGATGATGCCAGATGTAACAAATATGGTGTGGAAATAACATTATTCTTTTAATATTTTAAAAAACTATCCACTAATCACAAGTGTAAAAATTTATAATTTTTGTATTCTGACAAATTTTAAAACATACAATTTTGGAATTTCCCATTTACAATTTTGAAAAAAGTTTAATTTTGATTTATTGTGTAATATAAAATATTTTATATTATCATTCAATCAATACATTTTTACATTATTAAAAAAATTGACTACTCATATAATTTTATCATAGTAAAACTCTTTTAAGAAGGTATTTAATTTTGATCTGCTGTTACTAATATAAAAATTTTTATATTATTATCTAATTATGTATTATCATATAATTGGAAGAGTTTGATTATCAAGTAATTGTTATTATATTAAAAAAATTTAATGATGTGGCAAAGATACGTTGATAATATTTTGGTACAATTATACATTGATAACATATCAAAATTAAGCTCATAACAAACCATTAGAAATGGGTTAATTGTGAGAGATTTGATTAGTTTGCTAAAGGTTATAGATTCAAATATCTAGCTGCCAATGTACAAAAAATAATGTTTATAACACATAATTAAATGATAATGTAAGAAAGTTAAATTTTACTATTAAGGGCTCAATCATTTCGATGCTTGAGTTTTATAACTTTTCATTTGAATTGGCGTTATATTGAAATTCGCAATATCCATTTAACTCAAACTTTATATTAAAAGTAAATATTCATTTTGACCATCAAAACATACAAGTGACATTATATTAGCTATTCATTTATAAGTGATACAAAATAATCCATAAAGGACAATTTCATTTGCCATAATGGTACAAAATGGGCAACCAATGTAATGTCATACTATGACACTTGAACCATTTTGATGAATTAAATCATCATTTATGAAGTATTTTGACATCACTTATAAATGGAGGACCAGTATAATATCATTTGTATCTTTTAATAACTAAAATTATCGTTTACTCTTATATTAATAATAGTTTGCTATGAACGCTTGGGCATTTGAACCCCCGAACGCCTCTAACAAAATCCAAAAATGTTTTATATTATTGAGAGTGAACCAAAAATTAAATGATTTCTAATAAAAAGGTCACATGAGTTCCCATCCTAAGGTTGGGAGGCAAATATGGTATCACCTGTAATCTATCAAATCTCATCCATTGAAAGTGAATACTTGTAACTCTAAAAGCAAACACGCCCACACAGTTAATTATTATTCTATATAACACTTGATTATTTTTAATAATGTGTTAATGAATGATAGTATAAAAAGTTTTACATTAACAATATATCAAAACTAAACTCTAATGATGTGATAATATATAATAAGATGATAATATAAAAAAATAAATTTTGTTATTAATTGCTCGACCGTTCACATAATTAAATGATAATATAAAAAGTTAAATTTTTTTAGTTCAACGTTCGAGCTTCATAACCATTGATTTGAATGGGCGTTATATTAAAATTAGCAAAACCCATCCAAGTCAAACTTTATATTAATGAATTTGGATCTTCTAAAGTGATGGATGCACTTTAGAGAGTAAAATATAAATGAATAATTATTGATAAAAAAATTTAAAAAAAAATTTCTAACAAATTTATAATTTGTTATTTATATGCTTGTATTTTATCAAATCTAAATCATTAATGTTTAAATTGATAGTTATAAATACTATATTTTACTCTTTAAAGTGCACCCTTACTTTAAATGAAGCAAATTCTTATACTAATAATGATCTATTATAGGTGCATGACTGTTGAAAAGCTTGAGCGTTCCATAGCAAATCTCAAAAAAAAAAAAAAGAATCAAAGTTAAATGATTTTGCAAAAGATGTCACATGAGTTCCCATCCTAAAGATTGAGAGGCAAATATGGTATCATTTCATGTAATCTAACAAATCTCATTGGTTGAAAGTGAAAACTTAAAACTCTAAAGGACACACGCACACTCACTTGATTATTACTCTCTATAGCACTTAATTATTTTTAGTAATGTGTCAACGAATAATAGTATAACAAGTTTTAAAGTAAAATGGATCAAAATCAAACTCTTTAACAATATAACAACATATAAATAAATAATAATATACTTAGATTGAATATTTTTATTAATTGCTTGAACTTTGAAACGCTCCAGCTTCATAGCTATTGATTTGCATGGGTGTCACATTGAGATTTATAACATCCACCCAAGTCAAACTTTATACTAGTAATGATTTACTATGGGCGCGCAACCATTGAAACGCTCTAGCATCCCCTAGCAAATCCCAAAAAAGAATCAAAACTAAATGATTTTGAAAAAATGTCGCATGAGCTCCCATCCTAAAGTTGAGAGGCAAATATGGTACATCATTTAATTCAACGAATCTCATTCGTTGAAAGTGAATGCTTGTAACTCTGAAAGCACACACGCATATACATTTGATTATTTTTTATAATGTGTTAACAAATGATAGTATAAAAAGTTTTATATTAATAATGAATTGAAATTAAACTCTTTAAGTCTGTTTTGAGACTATTTTAGTCTTTTTCTTTTTAATATTTTAGTAATTTTCTTATTCAATCAAGATTCTTATTAGAATTTCAGACTTTTTACTTATAAATAAGTTATTATGTTCAATCTACCCTATTGGTCTATTGAATAAAAGTTACAATTTTTCTCTCAATTTGAGTTTCTGTAATTGAAATTTCATTGCTTTGATATTAACTCGCTACATCATATAGTGATTATTAGTGACAATGTGATTTATTTTTTTTTATTTTAAAATTAATTATTATTATATTGTGATTTGTGATTGTAAAACTAAAATCTTCTTTGTGTAATTTATTATTAGTTACGTGTGTTATGATTTTATGATTTATAAAAAGATAATTTGTATATATATAACATAATTATGACATCGTTTAATTTGATTGTTTAATATAGTCGGTTGAATCTAAATTAAAAATCTTATTAGTTTAATATTTAATTTAGTTTTCACAACATTATATATAATTATATGATAATATAACATAGTTGAATTTCACTATTAGTTGCTCGAGCATTGAAATGCTCAAACTTTGTAGACATTGATTTAAGTGAGCGTAACATTGAGATTTGCATTGCCAATCCAAGTCAAGCTTTATACTTATTAGGATTTATTATGGGTGCGCGACCGTTGAAACACAAGAACGTCCCATAGCAAATCTTAAAAAGAATCAAAATTATATGATTTTGAAAAAAATGTCACATAAGTTCCCATCCTAAGGTTTAGGGGGCAAATAGGATATCATCATATGATTCAACAAATCTAATCCATTGAAAGTGAAATCTTGTAATTATGAGAACATACACGCATATACATTTGATTATTATTCACTATAGCACTTGATTATTTTTTATAAAGTAATTATGATTGATAATATAAAATATTTTACATCAATAATAAATTAAAATTAAATTATTTAATAATATAATAACATATAATTTGATAATAATATTAAATTTTATTATTAATTGCATGAGTTTTGAAACGCTTAAACTTTATAATCATTGATTTGAACGAGTATTATATTGAGATTTGAAATTTGCAAACAGCCATTCAAATCAAACTTTATATTAATAAAATTTAAAATAAATTTTTAATTTAATTTTTTTAAAATTATATTAACATCTTTATAATTTTTTTAAAAATATTAACATCAATTAAATTTTTAAATTATAATATGTAATATCAAAATCGACATCACAGCAAATCTCAAAAAAGTAAATCAAAATTAAATGATTTTGAAAAAAAGTTCAACCCCGCGATGAGAGGCAAATTTGATATGATAATGTAACCTAACAAATCTCATCCGTTGAAAGAGAATACTTGCAACTGTGACAGCACACACGAATACAACTTTAATTCTCTACACTCTGTAGCACTTCACACACAAACACAAATTCGCTCGCTCACTCTTTCTCTACTACCGAGTCAGCCCAGCCTCACAAGCCCTCTTCTCGTCCCTTTCGCGCTTCTCGCTTCCAACCACAAACCCAAAAGCCCACCTTCAAATATTTGCAGAAATCAGCTTCTAGAGAGAGAAAAAGGGTAGAGAGAGAGGGAGGGAGGGCGAAATGGATTCGGATCAGGGGAAGCTTTTCATTGGTGGGATATCGTGGGATACGACCGAGGATAAGCTCAAGGAGCATTTCGGCAACTATGGTGATGTTTTGAACGCCTCGGTCATGAGGGAGAAGAACACTGGCAAGCCCAGAGGTTTTGGTTCGTCGTCTTTGCAGATCCTTTGGTTCTCGATAGGGTTCTCGAAATAAGATGTAATCGACGGAAGACGGAAAGGGGTCTCCAAAATTTTGTATCTTTAACTTATTTCACTCAGGTTTCCCCAACCCCTTTTGTCGTATGTTGGGGTTCTTGTGGTGTGTGTTTATTTTTGGGATGCTTAGTGTTTTTTTTTTGTTTCATTTTTTAAAATTCGCTCTTGCAAATTTTGTCGTGCAATTGTTGCTCTTGCTTCTTCCGAACTGCATATTTTTTTCTTTTGATAAAGATTATTCCATGGTTTATTTTGTTGAATGAATGATAGCTTTATTTGGGGGTCTTTAATCGTTTTCATGGTTTGTTCTTAAATACATGTGTGTTTATCTGCTCTATTTGCTTGATGGGATTTTCTGTTTTAATTTATGGTTGACTAGTTTTGATAATATGGGCCTAATTATTTCTTCATGGTTTAGTTTTAGTGTCTTAACTTCATATATACTTCCCCAAAACACAGTGAAATGATGACAGTTTTGTGTGTTGTGTTTGTGGACAAAGTCGTGTGACACAAACTATAGCTATTCTAGCAGTTATGTAACCACTGTTAATGGATCAATATATAATGGAATTACAAAGATACATTTTCTCTGCCTCTTGGTGGATGAATTTTGTTTTTTCTTTGGGTAACTTCGTGGAAGACTATTTGCTGTTTGACGTCTGGGGTAATATATTTGATTGTTGTATCATTGGCTGTAAAAAGTGCTTTATTATTCAAGGAGAGGATTAAACGTTGTTCATCAATTTCTTTGGTTGGAGGCACATTATCTGCCAATTTGGAATGTCATTTACTGACACCATCTGACAGAATCTGATTTTTTCTATTTCTTCTTATATACTTTTACTATTGGATGTCCTTGCTTGAATGCAATATGAGTAATGATTCTTGTGGGACACATTCACAGCTTTTACCATTTTTAATTTTGTGAGATTTTGGACATGCACTAATATCTGAAAACATGACTGAAAGGTAAAAGATTAGCTTTGATAATGTTGATAATTGTGGAATATTAGATGCTAAACTGTGCTCCTGTGTATGATTTTCTTCTCGTCATTGATAATATGTGTAAATAGCAATTTGTGTTATAATGTATTATGCAGGTTGACGCCAAGAGGGCCTTCTCAAGAGAGGATCAACAAATCTCTTTCACTTCAAGAACTGGAAATCCCAATTCTGCTAGGAATGCTGGAAATGGTGGAAATATCAGGACCAAAAAAATATTTGTTGGAGGATTGCCTCCCACTCTGACTGAAGAAAAATTTCGTCAGTACTTTGAGGCTTATGGCTATGTAACTGATGTAGTAGTCATGTATGACCAGAATACTGGACGACCGCGAGGATTTGGGTTTATTTCTTTTGATAATGAAGAGGCAGTTGATAGGGTTTTGCACAAGCCATTTCATGATTTAAATGGCAAACAAGTAGAGGTAAAGCGTGCACTTCCCAAGGATGCCAATCCTGGTGCAAGTGGCCGTATGGGTGGTGCTGGAGTTGGTGCAGCTGGAATTGGTGGGTATCAGGGATATGGGGCATCCGGTGGCAACCAAAATGCATATGATGGTCGGATGGATTCTAGTAGGTATATGCAGCCTCAAAGCACTGCTGGTGGATTCCCACCTTATGGTTCTTCTGGGTATAGTGCTCCTGGGTATGGATATGGTCCAGCTAATAATGGCATTGGTTATGGTGCATATGGGAGTTATGGTGGCGCCACTGCTGGTTATGGTGGACCTGCTGGTGCAACATACGGGAATCCAAATGTTCCTAATGCTGCTTATGCTGGTGGTCCACCAGGTGGCCTTAGGAGTTCATGGCCTGCTCAGGCTCCCTCTGGTTATGGGTCTATGGGCTATGGAAACACTGCTCCTTGGGTGCACCTAGTGGTGGTGCTGGAACCTGGTGGCGGCGGCTGGCGGCGGCCCTGGTTCAGCACCTGCAGGTCAGTCCCCTAGTGGAGCTGCTGGATATGGAATCAAGGTATATGGATACAGTGGTTATGGTGGAAGTGATAGTTCTTATGGGAATCCAGGTGTATATGGTGCTGTTGGAGGCGCGCTGGGAGCGCCCCAAATAGTAATGCTTAGTGGTGGGAGTGAACTACAAGGTAGTGGTGGAGCTATATGGGAAGTGGCTATGGTGATGCAAATGGAAATTCAGGGTATGGAAATGCAGTGTGGAGATCTGAACAGGCACAAACATCAGGAAATTATGGGACACCTCAGGGTGGCCCCCATACTGGGCAAGTTAATTATGGTGTGGCTATGGAGGTGCTCAGTCTCGACAAGCCAACAGCAGTAATTGGCTGTTAAATCTCTTACTGGATCTTCAACTTCAACTTGAGGATCCGTGCTATTTAAATATTATCATGAGCTCACAATGAATTCTTCTCCCAGCGGCAAAGAGTAGCTCAAGTTCAATGCAATACACTATGGGACTGGTTGGGTTGCTCAAATCCCAGTAGTTGCAGTATCTACTTCCTTAGTCTATAATAAGTAGTATTTTTTGAAAGAGATACTAGATGCTACTTCATATTTAGTATTTGTTTCTGCGTGTAGCTTTAAATTTTGCGTGCTTATGATTTTAGTTGATCTGGAATTGTCAGTTGTCACATTTCAGCTATAGTAGCTTATTTTACCTTATATGTTGGTTTGATGCAGTTAATTATCTTTGTGTTATCATCTTGTTGGTGTTTCTATTTTGTTTCCCGTTTGTGTGTTCCCCCCCTTTTGACAACAGTTAGGTGGTACAAAATCTTAGTGTATAGACACTCATGCTTTAATTGCTGTGACAAGTAGAAATAAGGAGATGTATTCAAGGTATTTAATGATAGCAGTGGACACTTGGGATCACTTCGTAATGGGTAGCGATAATGGTAGTGGTAGTTGAAACTTTGAGGTGGCATAATCATTTCCCCTTGTATTTGCACTTGTGTTGTACAGGAGGAGAGGTGCACGAGTACTGAAGTGGAGCCAAGTGTCACTCATGGCTGAAACGAGCTTCATAATGGGCTTGGTCAGGGGGTGTTCACCAAGGAATGAACTTTGTTCAGTCATATTGTGTTTTTCTGGATCGATGCAGCCTCAAATTTGGAGATTCCTGGATTTTGAAGTGATAAAATTTCCTAACTTTCACTCTGGTTTGTGGTGGCTGACAGAAATTGTGAGGTGAATAGTTGCGGTACGTTGACTAAAGCAGTTAGCTGTGACTCATTAAAATTTTAGCCTGAATTTTAGGTGGCCTGTTGGTTGATACTCTAGATTTTGACATATGTTTCGATAAGCGTACTCTAGAGATTTCCCTGTTTGAAACAGTTTTGACTTTGATGAGCAAGATTTTTCTGGGTAGGGTTTCCTCATTACCCGACTTTCTTCTAATTTGTCTTGATTCCTGGCATTTATTGGCTATCCTTCAGTTTTAGATTTTGTTTGACCTCTGATGGGGGTAAATTGGTATTGCTTTATGGCATGTGCTTTCTGTTCTTTATAGTTTATATACTGGTTGATGAAGGAGATTATAGTTGCAGTCTTTCTCATGTGGCCATGTTTTCTGAGTTTATAAAGTGTTGTGTGCTGACTGTATTGTGAATTTGTGACCCTTATATTATATGTTGGTACTTTTGAGTCAGATAAAGGTAACATGCTACAGAGATGGGTTAATTTTATTTCTCTGGTTATTTTATTTTGTGAGCATATCAATGATCAACGTGTTTGTTCCTTGATAATCTGGGAAGCGTGTCTTCTTGGTCTTTCTGAAGTTGAACTCTCTATAGTCTTGGAGTGTGCCTGATTGATTAGCTATATTTCTGACTTCTTATGGCCCCAGTAATCCTGTTGGGGCGGAAGATTTTTGAAGTTATCAACTTTCGTTGACCGAATGGCAGTTTAAACTAATTGAACTGTTAATTAGAGAGTTAAGTTTTGCAATAAATTGATGAAATGAAGGCATTGAATTTCCACTGTATCAGGTTTGGGAGGATTGACACGTGTCTTTGAGCTCAAGTGGGTTAATAATTTTCTTTTGAATCAAATCATGCAAAAGGAATCTATGTAGTCGTTTTTCCCATATTTCTGGTACTGTTTTTGGAAAAATGTTGAGAGAATAAAATGGTGGAATCTCCAGATAATGCTGGGCAGATACACCAGATGATACTTCCTGGACACAATGTTAGTAGTTATTCTTGAACGTGGTCTCTTAACATATGCTCTACCAGCAGCATTAGGTATTCATAATTCCTGTGCACATTGAAAAGAAAAACTGTATTTTGATGAGAGTTGTGTCATCATGAACTCTAGTTCCCATCCTAATGGTCGAGAGGCAAATATGGTTTCATCATGTAGTCTAACAAATCTCATTAGTTGGAAGTGAAAACTTAAAACTCTCAAAGGACATACACATACACACTTGATTATTATTCTTTGTAGCACTTGACTATTTTTTATAATGTGTCAACGAATAATAGTATAACACATGTTTTAAAGTGAACTGAATTAAAATTAAATTATTTAATAATGTGATAATACATAATTAGATGATATGATAAAATTGAATTTTTTTATTAATTGCTCGAGCATTGAAACATTCCAGCTTCATAGCCATTGATTTGAATGGGTGTTTCATTGAGATTTGCAACACTCATCCAAGTCAAACTTTGTACTAATAATGATTTACTATGGGTGTGCAATTGTTTTGTGATTTTAAGACTAAAATTTTCTTTGTGTATTTTGTTATTAGTGATTTGTGTTATAACTTTATGACTTATAAAAAAAGTAATTTATATATATATAATGTAATTATGATGTCATTTAGTTCGATTGGCTAGTATAATCGGTGGAATAGTCTCTTTGGTTCAATGATTAATTTAATTTTAACAATATTACATATAATTAGATAATATTATAACATAGTTGAATCTCACTATCAATTGTTGAGCATTTAGACGCTCAAACTTTGTAACCATTGATTTAAATGAGCGTAACATTGAGATCATCCATCCAGGTCAAACTTTATACTTATTAGGATTTATTATGGGCAGAAATGCGTGAGTGTCCCATAGCAAATCTCAATCATATTCAAAATGAAGTGATTTTGAAAAAATGTGACATGAGTTCCCATTCAAAGGTTGGGAGGCAAATATGGTATCATTATGTGATCCAACAAATCTTATACGTTAAAAGTGAATGGTTGTAATTCTGAGAACACATACGCATACACACTTAATTATTATTCCCTATAACACTTGATTATTTTTTATAAAGTGTCAGTAAATGATTGTATAAAAAATTTCATGTCAATAATAAATTAAAATTAAATTTTTTTAATAATATAATGACACATAATTTGATAATAATATTAAATTTTACAATTAATTGTACGAGTATTAAAACGCTTAAAACTGTATAATGATTGATTTGAATGAGCGTTGGAGATATAAAATTTGTAAAATCCATCCAAATCAAACTTTAGCGGCCATTGAAACGCGTGGGGTGTGCCGCAGCAAATCTCAAAAAAGCAAATAAAAATTAAATAATTTTGAAAAATGATCATCGTTAAGAGGAGAGGCAAATATGATATGATGACGTAAATTAACAAATCTCATCCGTTGAAAGAGAATACTTGCAACTGTGACAGCACACACGCATACACACTTAGACTATTGCTCTCTACACCTCGTCACACACAAACACGGAACACAAACTCGCTCACTCTCTTTCTCTACTACCGAGTCAGCCACAGCCTCACAAACCCTCGTCTCTTTCCGTCGTCTCTTCTCGCTTCCAACCCCAGACCCAAAAACCCACCTTCAAATTTCTGCAGAAATCAGCTTCCAGAGAGAGAAAAAGGGTAGAGAGAGAGAGAGAGAGAGGGGGGGAGGGGGAAATGGATTCGGATCAGGGGAAACTTTTCATTGGTGGGATATCGTGGGATACGACAGAGGATAAGCTCAAGGAGCATTTCGGCAATTATGGTGATGTTTTGAACGCCTCAGTCATGAGAGAGAAGAACACTGGCAAGCCCAGAGGTTTTGGGTTCGTCGTCTTTGCAGATCCTTCGGTTCTCGACAGGGTTCTCGAAGATAAGCATGTAATCGACGGAAGAACGGTAAAGGGGTCTCCAAAATTCTTGCAAAATTTTGTATTTTTAACTTATTTTAATTCAGGCTCCCCAACCCCTTTTGTCGTATGTTGGGGTTCTTGTGGTGTGTTTGTTTATTTTTGGGATGCTTAGTGTTTTTTTTTCTTTTCATGTTTTGAAATTCACTCTTGCAAATTTTGTCGTGTAATTGTTGCTGTTGCTACTTCCGGACCGCAGATTTTTTTTTTTTTTTGGGATAACAATTATTCCTTGGTTTATTTTGTTGAATGAATGATAGCTTTATTTGGGGTTTTTAATCGTTTTCATGGTTTGTTCTTAAGTACATGTGTGTTTATCTGCTCTATTTACTTGATGGGATTTTCTGTTTTAATTTCAAATGGGTCATCTCTATGTATATGCACTTATTTATGGTTGACTAGTATGATAATGTGGGCCTAATTATTTCTTCATGGTTTAGTTTTATTGTCTTAATTTCAGATATACTTCCCCAAAACACAGTGAAATGATGGCAGTTTTGTGTGTTGTGTTTGTGGACAAAGTCGTGTGACACAAATTATAGCTATTCTAGCAGTTATGTAACCACTGTTAATGGATCAATATATAATGGAATTACAAAGATACATCTTTCTCTGCCGCTTGGTGGATGACTTTTGTTTTTCTTTGGGTAACTTCGTGGAAGACTATTTACTGTTTGACGTCTGGGGTAATTATATTTGATTGTTGTATCATTGGCTGTAAAAAGTGCTTATATATTCAAGGAGAGGATTAAAACGTTATTCATCAATTTCTTTGGTTGGAGGCACATTATCTGCCAATTTGGAATGTCATTTACTGACACCATCTGACAGAATCTGATTTTTTCTTTATCTTTTTATTTACTTTTACTATTGGATTGTCCTTGCTTGAATGCAGTATGATTAATGATTCTTGTGAGACACATTGACAGTTTTTACCATTTTTAATTTTGTAAGATTTTGGACATGCACAAATATGTGAAAACATGACTGAAAGGCTCAACCTAAAAGATTAGCTTTGATAACGTTGATAATTGTGGAATATTAGATGTTAAACTGTGATCCTGAATATGATTTTCTTCTTATCATTGATTATATGTGTAAATAGCAACTTGTGTTATAATGTATTATGCAGGTTGATGCTAAGAGGGCCTTCTCAAGAGAGGATCAACAAATCTCTGTCACTTCAAGAACTGGAAATCCCAATTCTGCTAGGAATGCTGGAAATGGTGGAAATATCAGGACCAAAAAAAATATTTGTTGGAGGATTGCCTCCCACTCTGACTGAAGAAAAATTTCGTCAGTACTTTGAGGCTTATGGCCATGTAACTGATGTAGTAGTCATGTATGACCAGAATACTGGACGACCGCGAGGATTTGGGTTTATTTCTTTTGATAATGAAGAGGCAGTTGATAGGGTTTTGCACAAGCCATTTCATGATTTAAATGGCAAACAAGTAGAGGTAAAGCGTGCACTTCCCAAGGATGCCAATCCTGGTGCAAGTGGCCGTATGGGTGGTGCTGGAATTGGTGGGTATCAGGGATATGGGGCATCTGGTGGCAACCAAAATGCATATGATGGTCGGATGGATTCTAGTAGGTATATGCAGCCTCAAAGCACTGCAGGTGGATTCCCACCTTACGGTTCTTCTGGTTATAGTGCTCCTGGGTATGGGTATGGTCCAGCTAATAATGGCATTGGTTATGGTGCATATGGAAGTTATGGTGGCGCCACTGCTGGTTATGGTGGACCTGCTGGTGCAACATATGGGAATCCAAATGTCCCTAATGCTGCTTATGCTGGTGGTCCACCAGGTGGCCCGAGGAGTTCATGGCCTGCTCAGGCTCCCTCTGGTTATGGGTCTATGGGCTATGGAAACACTGCTCCTTGGGGTGCACCTAGTGGTGGTGCTGGATCCTGGTGGCGGCGGCCCTGGTTCAGCACCTGCAGGTCAGTCCCCTAGTGGAGCTGCTGGATATGGGAATCAAGGTTATGGATACAGTGGGTATGGTGGTTATGGTGGAAGTGATAGTTCTTATGGGAATCCAGGTGTATATAGTGCTGTTGGAGGGCGCTCTGGGAGCGCCCCAAATAGTAATGCTAGTGGTGGGAGTGAACTACAAGGCAGTGGTGGCAGCTATATGGGAAGTGGCTATGGTGATGCAAATGGAAATTCAGGGTATGGAAATGCAGCGTGGAGATCTGAACAGGCACAAGCATCAGGAAATTATGGGACACCTCAGGGAAATGGCCCCCATACTGGGCAAGTTAATTATGGTGGTGGCTATGGTGGTGCTCAGTCCCGACAAGCCCAACAGCAGTAATTTTGGCAGTTAATTCTCTTACTGGATCTTCAACTTCAACTTGAGGATCTGTGCTATTTAAATATTAAATCATGAGCTCACAATGAATTCTTCTTCCCAGCGGCAAAGGAGTAGCTCAAGTTCAATGTCAATACACTATGGGACTGGTTGGGTTGCTCAAATCCTAGTAGTTTGCAGTATCTGCTTTTCCTTAGCTATAATAAGTAGTATTTTTTGAAGAGATACTAGATCCTACTTTATATTTAGTATTTGTTTCTGCGTGTAGCTTTAAATTTGCGTGCTTATGATTTTAGTTGATCTGGAATTGTCAGTTCTTGTCACATTTCAGCTATAGTAGCTTATTTCACCTTATATGTTGGTTTGATGCTGTTGATTATCTTTGTGTTGTCATCTTGCTGGTGTTTCTATTTTGTTTCCCGTTTGTGTGTTTCTCCCCTTTTGACTGCAGTTTGGTACGAAATCTAGTGTATAGACACTCATGCTTTAATTGCTATGACAAGTAGAAATGAGGAGATGTATTCAAGGTATTTACTGGTAGCAGTGGACACTTGGGTTGATCACTTCGTAATGGGTAGCGATAATGGTAGTGGTAGTTGAAACTTTGAGGATGGCATAATCATTTCCCCCTGTATTTGCACTTGTGTTGTACAGGAGGAGAGGTGCACGAGTACTGAAGTGGAGCCAAGTGTCCACTCATGGCTGAACACGAGCTTCATAATGGGCTTGGTCAGGGGGTGTTCACGAGGGAAAGAACTTTGTTCAGTCATATTGTGTTTTTCTGGACCGATGCAGCATCAAATTTGGAGATTCCTGGCTTTTGATCTGATAAAATTTCCTAACCTGCTGTCTGGTTTGTGGTGGCTGACAATATGTGAGGTGAATGGTTGCGGTGTGTTGACTATAGGAGTTAGCTATGACTATAGTCAGAATTTTAGGTGGCTTGTTGATTGATACTATAGATTTTGACATATGTTTCGATATGCATACTCTAGAGATTTCCCTGTTTGAAACAGTTTTGACTGTGATGAGCAAGTTTTTTTCTTGGTAGGATTTCCTCATTACCCGACTCTTTTCTAATTTGTCTTCATTCCTGGCATTTATGGGCTATCTTTCAGTTTTAGATTTTGTTTTACCTCTGTTGGGGGTAAATTGGTATTGCTTTATGGCATGTGCTTTCTGTTCTTTATAGTTTTTGTACTGGTTGATTAAGGAGATTATAGTTGCAGTCTTTCTCATGTAGCCATGTTTTCTGAGTCTATAAAGTGTTGTGTGCTGACTGTATCGTGATCCTTATATTATATGTTGTACTTTTGAGTCAGATAAAGGTAACGTGTTACGGAGATGGGTTATATGGTTGTACAATTTTATTTCTCTGGTTCTTTTATTTGGTGAGCATATCAATGTTCAACATGTTTGTGCCTTGATAATCTGGAATTCTCTATAGTCTTGCTGTGTGCCTGATTGTGATTTTAGCTACTTGACTTCTTATGGCCCCAGTAATCCTGTTGGGGCGGAAGATTTTTGAAGTTATCAACTTTCGTTGACCGAATGGCAGTTTAAACTAATTGAACTGTTAATTAGAGAGTTAAGTTTTGCAATAAATTGATGAAATGAAGGCATTGAATTTCCACTGTATCAGGTTTGGGAGGATTGACACGTATCTTTGAGCTCAAGTGGGTTAATAATTTTCTTTTGAATCATATCATGCAAAAGGAATCTATGTAGTTGTTTCTCCCATTTTTCTGATTCTGATTTTGGAAATATGATGTTGAGAGAATAATATGGTGGAATCTCCAGATAATGCTGGGCAGATACACCAGATAATACTCCCCGGGTCACCATGTTTGTAGTTATTCTTGGACGTGGTTTTACATATGATATACAAGCATTCGGTATTCATAATTCTTGTGCAAATTGAAGGGAAAACTCTATTTTGATTCGAGTTGTGTTATCAAGAACCCGTCACTTGTTTTTTCTCAAATTTCTTTTCTGGTTTCAAAGCTTACATATACCCCCCTTTGAAGTTTTTTAAGAAGTTACATGTAGCTTACTAAATATTTAAACTGACTTCTTTTATATTTTAAAAGTACATGTAAATCCTTTAAGAACAAAAGAGGTTTGTGTAAGTTTTGAAAATAGAGAAAATTTAGTGTAAAAACAACCAAGTAAAAGAGAGGTCCAAGGAGTTTGCTCTGAATTTGATGTGGTAAAATGCCTATATATTTTAGATAATTTGAAATTAATTATTTGTACATACTAAAAAAGTTCAGTTTTTAAACTTGTAACTGATTGAGTTTGTTGTAATAAAACTCTTACTAGAGAGGCCCTACTCGTCATTTTCACTCAGTTGTGGGATTTGGACATTTTATCGATTCTTTGGCTATTACCCATTAAATCATATCCTAATTCCTTTTATATTCTCTCATTTTTCAACCTAAATAAAACCAGAATAGATTTGGCCACCGCATGTACCATAACAAAGTTAGTTGCTCCATGCATTCACCTCACTTAAGAACTGTAAAATAATTTAGTACAAAATTCCTTGAAAATATAAAGTGAATTGAATACAATGAGAGCGGTTAACAGAGTTCAATTTGTCTTATTGGTGATAACTGAATCGGAGGGGTTCAAGTGAGAACAATCTTGGATCCATATCCAACATAATATATATATATATATATATATATAGGTAGAGATAATGGTTATTTATATTGAATGCTTTTAAATTTGAATTTCATAAAAAAAAGGGGTGAAATTAATGGTGAAATATAGCCTATCCCCGATTTTGCATTTTTCATAAAAAAAGCAGCTTTTTTTTAAATATTCTTTTAAAAAGATTTTGATTATAAACTGTTTTAAATATAAAATAAGTTAATTCAAACATATATTAAATCTTAAATCTAAAGAAACAGCAAGCAGTTGGATCCAATGACCAAAACAGCTAATCCTCCACTCTTCTTTTTAATCAGTCTTTAATTTGTTTAATAAACAGTGTATTGACTACATATCTAAATGCCCTTAGTTATTTCAAACAATGTAATGACATTTTAGAGAAAAAATCTTATTTTAAGCAAAATTAATTATATGCATTGTGCGTGCGTGTGTTGGCTCAATTGGTTAAAGAAATCTTGACGTGTCTACATTAACTTCATGTAAAGGTTTAAATTTTCTTTTCAACTACTAGTCCCGCTCGATTGCTGTCCTTTCTTTAAAAAGATCTTCTAGAGAATTTATTGAAAATAATAGTCATATTGGGTGGACATAATCTTAAAATACCTATTCTTATTAATATTTTAGTTTTTTTTTTTTCAAATATCCGTTGCCCATCCATGAATGACAATTAATGTAATGATGTGTCTAATGGGTAATGCCATTTATAACCTCAAACTAATTACCTCTCTCGACAAAAAAGAGGTGACAACAACACACACCAAAATAGAGAAAATAAAAATGAGGTTGGTTAAGAGAAATTATTAGGTAGATATTCCTTAGCTTAAGTATTTTATTTAATATTTACACGTATTATTAATTTTTTAAATATAATATATATTTATAATATGATTCATTAAAATTTACACGTATTAATTATTAAATATCAGTTTAATTAGAGGCCATTATGTAACACTAATAGATGCTACTTGCTTCTATTAATTTTATTTCAACATATACAAATGGAAACAACGAAATAAAAGAAAAATTAAGAAAAAACAAAAACAAATTGTGATTCCTTCCGAGGAAAACGCATTCAAATGCAAGAGTGTTCTATTTTTGTTTTTCGTTTTCTTCGCACATGACAACGCGGGCAAAACCATCATCGCCCATCTCATTCTCTCTCTATCGCCATGACCATGCAGAAAAGTGCTGTCATCAAACTAACGAAAAAACGAACACCACCTCATTATTCATGGTTATGGTCTCTCTCTCTCTTGTCCCTTCATTTAAGAGAAAAACATGCACTTCTTCTTTCTCCACTTTCTCCCACCACACATCCTTTGACATAATACGCTGCTGCTGCTGTTGTCGCCGCCACCCTTAACCGCCGGTTCCTGACCCACCTCCCATCTTCTCTGCCGCATGGGTCAGCAGAACCGCCGCGAGTCTCCCTTCCCTTCCACGTTGTCCCGTCATGACCACCAAAACCACCACGGTCACCGCCAGATTGAACTCTCCGATAAGGGCGGCAATGACGACGAGCTTGTCTGGCCCTTCGGCAAGCTCGACGGCCTTGACCCCGACGATGTCCGGGAAACCGCCTACGAGATCTTCTTCACAGCGTGCCGTTCGTCGCCGGGGTTCGGGGGCCGACACACGGTCACATTTCATTCCAACAATCACGAGAACGGCGGTGATGGCGGGTTGAAGCCGAGCCAGGTGGTGATGACGCCGAACAGCAAGGTGAAGAAGGCCCTCGGGTTGAAGATGTTGAAAAGGTCGCCGTCGCGGAGAATGGTGTCGGGTGGTGGGGGGTCGTCGTCGCCAGTGGCTGGAGGAAGCCCTCTGCCGTACACCGTGTCTGCGTTCAGGCCACGGCGGCCGATGACTTCCGCGGAGATCATGAGACAGCAGATGCGGGTAACGGAGCACAACGATAATCGCCTGAGGAAGACTCTCATGAGGACGCTCATTGGCCAAGTACGTATAAACATGTATATATAATAATAATAATAATAATAATACTAATAATAATAATAATAATAATTTGTACTTACTTCTTAATGTCTTTTTTTCATGTTATTTTGTGATTTAAATATTTATTTTATATTTTTTGGTTCTTTATTTTTTACAAAAATAACATGTGAAAGGGATGTGTGTGCACAAAACACCATTCTTTTGGGCTTTAAAATGTCTTAAAATGATGTAAATTTTATGATACATATGTTTATCATGTGTTTGTTTTTTTAGTCTGCTTGAAAGTATTCATTCAAAACCATACATTTTGCAGCAAAAGATTATGAACTTGATGCGGAAGGAAGAAAATGGAGGTGGCTAATGAAAAGAATAAGCAAATTGACTATAAATCTATTGACATATTTGAAAAGCTTTTTGTTGCATAGAACGTGCTAACTATTGCCATAAACATGTAAAGAACATGCTATTATTGGTCTAAAATATGTTCAAAATGCATGCATTGCAGGTGGGAAGGCGAGCAGAAACTATCATTCTCTCTCTAGAACTCCTGCGCCACCTAAAACCCTCAGAATTCAGTGATTCCCATGAGTACCATATGTGGCAGAAGAGGCAGCTAAAAATCCTTGAAATAGGGCTCCTCCTACACCCTTCAATCCCTCTAGAGAAGACCAACACATTTGCCATGCGCCTTAGGGACATTATACGTAGTGGGGAGGCCAAACCCCTGGACACTGGGAAAAACTCAGATACCATGAGAACCCTCTGCAATTCTGTGGTTTCCTTGTCATGGAGAAGTCCTAATGGGACTCCCACTGATGTTTGCCACTGGGCTGATGGATTCCCTTTCAACATTCACCTCTACACTTCTCTCCTTCAATCCATTTTTGATATCAGAGATGACACATTAGTCCTTGATGAAGTTGATGAGCTACTTGAGCTGATGAAGAAGACATGGTCTATCTTGGGGATCACCAAGCCAATTCACAATGTGTGCTTCACTTGGGTGTTGTTTCAGCAATACATAGCAACTGGGCAGATGGAATCTGACCTTCTCTGTGCCTCACATGCTATGCTGAATGAGGTGGCCAATGATGCCAAGAAAGAAAAAGAATCTTTCTATGTTAAGATATTGTCCTCAGTGCTGAGTTCAATGCAGGGGTGGGCAGAGAAGAGGCTGCTTAGTTACCATGATCATTTCCAGAGAGGGACTATTAGCCAAATTGAAAACCTTCTTCCTGTGGTATTGTCAGTCTCAAAGATTTTAGGTGAAGATCTTACAATCTCAGATGGGGAAGGGGCAGAGAAAGGAGATATAACCATAGTGGATTCTTCTGGTGATCGGGTTGACTATTATATTCGATCTTCCATGAAAAATGCATTTGAAAAGGTTTGCACTTGACCTATCTTCTTCTTAAGATTCTAAACTAGTAAATTGTTTTTTAATCATAATGTAGTTTTCTTGTTCATGATTGTAGGTAGTTGAGGCAGTGAATACCAAGTCTGTAGAATTGGAAAGAAAGGAAGAATTAAGTGAATTTTTGCTTCATTTAGCTCAGGAGACCGAAGATTTAGCAATGATGGAAAGAGAAAATTTCATTCCAATGCTAAAGAAATGGCACCCAAGAGCAGGTGCTGTTGCAGCATTGATGTTGCACAACTGCTATGGGCATGTGCTGAGGCAGTATTTAAGTGAAGTGACCTCATTAACGCCTGAGACAATTCAGGTATTGCACAGGGCTGGAAAGCTAGAAAAGGTTTTGGTCCAAATGGTGGTTGAAGACTCTGCTGAGTGCGAGGATAATGCCAAAACAGTAGTGAGACAGATGGTTCCCTATGAAGTTGATTCAATCATATTGAACCTTCTGAGAAAATGGTTACATGAGTCATTGTATAAAGGCAAAGAGTGTTTGCAAAGAGCAAAAGAAACTGAAGTAAGTTTTGACTTTATGCCCCTCTTTCCTTCAAGGATTGAATGGAAGGACACAACTATGATATGTTTATAAAATTATATCATAGATTTATGTTTTTGCTCAAATTGAATATATATGATTTTTAATTTCTTTTCTCTTTTGTTTCAGACATGGAATCCAAAGTCCAAATTAGAGCCATATGCACAATCAGCTGTGGAGTTGATGAAATTGGCCAAGACAACTGTGGAACAATTCTTTCAAATTCCAATAGAACTTACTGAAAATTTAGTTCAAGGTCTTGCTGATGGATTGGAAAGTCTCTTCCAGGACTACATGATGTTTGTTGCAGCATGTGGTAAGTACTGTGAATACATATAAAACTGAAGTTATAAAAGACAACAAAAACTGTTAGACTGATAGTCAACAAATAGGAACAATATACTAGCAAAATGTGTAGCATAATTCAGGTTTACTTTGTTTCAAAGTTTAAAGTGATTTAAACTGTATCATCTTTCAGGTTCAAAACAGAGCTATATTCCTTCACTTCCTCCACTGACCAGATGCAACAGGGATTCAACGTTCATCAAGCTGTGGAAAAGAGCTAGCCCCTGCAGTGCTGGTGTGGTAGGACAAGAACACATAAATGGAACAAATGAAGGCCATCATCCTCGTCCATCAACCAGCCGTGGAACACAAAGACTCTACGTTCGTCTCAACACCTTACACTACCTCCTTTCTCAAATTCACTCCCTTGAGAAATCACTCTCTCTCACCCCTGGAGTATCACCTTCAAATCGCCACCGTTTTGCAAACGGCCACAGGACTCACAGTAATAGCTCTTCATACTTTGAAGTAGTCAACTCCTCCATTCCAGCAGCATGCCAACATGTCTCTGAAGTTGCTGCCCACCGTCTTATATTCCTTGACTCAAACTCTGTCTTCTATGAAAGCCTCTACGTTGGTCATGTAGCCAATGCTCGGATTCGGCCTGCACTGAGAATCATCAAGCAGAACATCACACTGATGACTGCAATTCTGATAGATAGAGCTCAACCAATGGCAATGAGGGAGGTCATGAAGGCCTCCTTTGATGCTTTCCTCATGGTTTTGCTCGCTGGAGGAAGCTCAAGGGTGTTCAACAGGTCTGATTACCAGATGATCCGAGATGATTTTGAGAGCTTGAACCGGGTTTTCTGCACTTGTGGAGAAGGATTGATAGCAGAAAATGTGGTGGAGAGAGAGGCTGCAGTGGTGGAGGGAGTCATAGCATTGATGGGCCAGAGTACTGACCAATTGATGGAAGATTTCAGCACTGTCACCTGTGAAACAAGTGGGGTAGGACTTATGGGTAATGGGCAGAAGTTGCCAATGCCTCCTACCACAGCAAGGTGGAATAGAGCAGACCCAAACACAATATTGAGGGTGCTGTGCCATAGAAATGACAGAGCTGCAAATCAATTCTTAAAGAGGACATTCCAATTGGCAAAGAGAAAATGATAGCAAAGAAGAAGAATATTGTATCTCTTGGTAAAGTTGCAGCACAGAGATCCTGTTGGCAATGCATTCTTGGTACAGAAAACAAAGAACTTGATGGAACTATGGGGAGGGAGCAGATTGTATTGGAAATCATAGAAGAAGTTGTGAAATGGAGGAAACATGGGGTTAGGAAAGCAATGTTTTTGTTTCCATCATTAGGCATTTTCAACAATTGTGTTGAATTGAGGACTACAGAATATGTGCTGAATTGTATTTTACCCAAAGAAATTCTTTATTTTTTTGGAAGAAAAAGGGGGAAGGATAGAAGGGCTGTTTTCTAATGTAGTTTAGTGATGATGCGTTTAGTCTAAGAGTGGCTTGTAGCTGGGATGCTACCAGTAGTTATGCTACAATTAGTCTACACTACAGATTACAGAAAACAAGTTGTCTAGGCCTACTCAGACTTCTCTAGAATTTTTGTTGTAAATAACCAGAAAGGAAAATGTATTTTCTTCTCTAATTTCAGTGTGAAGTGAAAAGGGCTTCTTGGAATAAGGGCTTAAATCAAAATTGGTATTCTAGAAGTGGGTAATGAACATATATAACATATTCTATACTATTATAAAGAGGATTGTCATATTTGGTATCTATTTTTTATTCTCCAAAATGTCATTATTATTAAAAAACACAAAATCAAAATAATTATAAAAATAAAATAAAAAATGCAAATTAAGATACACGTTAATAAGTATGGGAGCATATCTAATGAGAGGAGTATTTATTGTAAGATGCGAAAGAATGAATGTTGACCATTGAATTTTAAATAAATGATCAAGATTAAAACAAAAAGTCATAATTTTTTTAAGTGATTATGGAGCATTAAATAAGATCTTATCCTAACTATCCATGTATAGTTTAATGGTTAGGATTTACTATTCTCATCTTTTATGATTAAAAATATTCTTACTTGATACATCCTTAATAAGTATAATGTTTTTTTTTTCTTATTTCTTGTCAACTAAACTTGATGGATTCACAAAAGGTGACAACTAACCAGTTTTCAAACGCTTGGCAAATGGCAAGGCAATAAATCGTTGGATATGGATCAATAGAGCCCTACATTCCAATTATCGTTCTCGGTAGTAATGCAATTGTGTCGTCTGCATTATTACCCTTGTATGGAAAAGTAAAGGAATTTTATAAGATTCTGTAGGACGTGTCTCAGAAACCAAATACCTTACCCTTGTATGGAAAAGTCAAGGAATTTTGGGTCAATTTTTCAGATGACTCGTGCTAGCTTTTCATGTCCAAATTTAAAATTGCAAATGGAAGGGTTCATCAAGGAGTTTGGTTTAGTGGTTAGAGGTGTGTTTTTTATCTTCTATTTTGGTTTAAATCTTGAGCCAGTACCTAGTAGAATTAATTAATTCTGCCGTTATAAGTACGTCTTTAAAATACTTTGCAGAATGACTTAATCTTAGTTAATGTATAAGAAAGCTAATTCAAATATATTCTTATCGTACAAAACAAAATAAATAAATAAATAAATAAAAAGGGTTCATGGAATAACAAAATAACATGAAATATTCTTTTAAACGTGACATCTGAATAATTGAGTTAATACTCTATACATTTTGAAATTCCTGAATCAAACTTCACTGGAAGGAGTGGGTGGAATTTATGAAAGGAGAGTAGAGAGGCCATTGGAGTAACTTGAATTCTAATGAATAAACAAATCAAGTAAATTAAATGAAGCCAACAATGGAATCCAAGGATGTTGTGTCAAAGAATTGGTAATTATAGACTGTATATAGTCGGGCAGAATATGTATGCATGAGTTACAATTTGCTTATGGAAAATGTTACATAGTGAGAATTTATACAAAATGAATTGTCATTGTTATTCACTCAAAAATAAGTGGCTCTTACAAATATCAATTTGTTATATTCAACAACTACATTTGAAAATGAGTAAATTCTGTCTATTTTCTTTTAGTTATATGTTGCACTAATCTTTATTTATTAGAACATAATAGATTCAATTTTCAGCGTGGAAAAAAAAAAGGTAAAGTAAATAAAACGATTTGGGAAGATTTGATTTCAAAATCAAGTAATTTTTTTTAAAAAAATTAATATAACTTGAATTACGATTCTTTTAAGTGACAGATTTTTATTTATTAATGTGTTATTATCAAAGTGTAATGCATTGACTAATAACTACAGCACTTACTCCTACCAACTTTCTTGGTTTGAAAAATGTCATTTTCACGTATAATTATCAAAGTTGATATGTTATTTCATGGAACACGTTTTGAATACGAGACCTTAGCGGTGGGAGTTGAATGTGAGACAAGAAAAAAATTAATTATTCTAATCCTTTCTTAATTTTTTTTTTTTTGGTTTTACTGTCTCCACCATTTCATAGTTTTTGGTAATTAATATTTTTCATTTTGCATGAAAAGTTATAAATAGTTTTTGCCTTCAAAACAATTATACAAATTTGGGTGCCATGTTTGGATGGTTCTAGGAACCACTCACGTAGTCTTCGGAAACGTTGGCCGGAGATCCGAAGACTAAGTCTTAAGGTGGTCCACGTTCATCCACATCCGCATTTCGCGTTCATTCCTCATTCAGAAACCGTCCACTTTGGTTGCACGTTCGCAACTGCTTTTGTGATGGGCAGAAGTTATTTAAGAGGATGTGTGTTCATGGTTTCGGGTCCCTTAACTTACTTTCGTATTCAGTCTAACATACATTATCAAAGTGACGAGAGTGAAAGTTTAGAAGCACCACTGAAACCAAAGTTCGGAGCTTCAAAATTTACAGCAATGACCGGAGGTATTTATGATCCTATTTTTTCGCATTTGATTTAATTGCTTTATGAAATTTGTTATAAGCATGATTAGATCATTTAGATTTTTAACTAACATGCCATAGATTCTTTTACACTTTGCAGCACTATTTTGATCAAATCTATTAATGGTTCTTTTGGTGAATTTCGATCGTATGTCGTTCAAATAATTTATTAGAAAAAACTAAGAATAAAGACTAAACTACATTAAGTTGAAATTTAGTCTATTTTTTAAACAAACTTAAAATATAAACAAATATATCAAACAAGTACTTCCATTATGCATAGGATTTAACTTTGACTCATTGTTAGTATAAAGTATTTTTACACTATCATTCAATCATATTTTATTAAGTTTTTTACTTTTTAGATAATTATTATTTTAGTTAAATTTTATTTAATAATTTAAAAATTCATAATTAAATGATATTATAAAATTTTTATATTGATAATAGATCAAAATTAAATTCATATATATTAATTAATTTCTGCTGTCAAAGAAACGCTATCATCCAAAATATAATAATAATTAATAAGTCAGCAATAATAAGCTGTTAGCTGTCATGCCTCTGTTGTTCATTTTTTTTTTTATAATTGCAAACCTAAACTTAATTCTAATACGCAAGTGCACAACAAGATCAACATAGTCATCGTATGAGTTGGTATCCACTTAAACAAAGAATTAGGCACAATTAGCTTTGGATATAAGAAACTAAACTTCACAATATATAAACTATTAATCAAGAACTTTGTGCTTTGAAAGTGTTACTTGATTGAAAACACGTAACTTTTTTGTATTGGGCATAAAAATATAAAATCAGAAATGCTAATTTTGTTAACTTTGATAAAACTAAAACTATATTAATACAACCAACATTTGTAAATTGAAATATATGCAATTCCCATGAGATTATTCTTCAGAAACATTTCTATACCTTCTGCTGTATACAACATATCAAAATATAAAAAAGACCATAATCAGTGGCAGAACCACGTTGTGTCAAAGGTAAATTTTTAAAAATCTTAAAAATACCCCTTATATTTTGATATTCTTTTATAAAATATAAGTTTAATCCTTTAAAAATTGCATATTGGCCCTGACTATAATACAACTGTCTTTGAACAACATGGTACATATCCAACATCAAGAACGTATGAAGATAAAGAACAGACAATCAACACAGAGAAAAAAAGAAAACTAAAAATAATCCATTAACCTAATATTTTGTTTTCTTTCTTACACAAATGATTTCTTCCATGTTTGAGAGAAGCTTCAGCGCTGGCTGGTTGCCATGCCAAATGGAACCACAAGACGGGGATTGGCGGTGGCGCCATGGTGCAGGGCGTCGCCGGCAACATTCATTTGCTTGACGGGCAGTTTGTGCCACTGCTTCCGGGGATAAATGTGCAGCCGGAAGGCCCTGAGGGAGGGACAGGACCCTTCTCAAGAGACTGCAGTACCCTCAGTTTTTCCATATTCAATGCCCTAGCGGCAGCTAGGTTTGGCTGAACATGCATTAGGGTAAGAAGCAGAAGCAGTGCCAAAACAACGTTGAGAACCCTCATGGTTTGTGTGTTTAGAAACTAGGGGTTTCAAAATTGCAAACAATTAACCAAGGATACGAAGGATCTCATTAGGGGCTGTTGGTATTTATATTGGTAGCCTTTGAGGCTTTTGTCACTATGCATTTCTAACCATTAAAAAAAAAATATTTGATTTGGTTTTTGAATTGAATTGATTTAATTTGACTTGAAAATTAATTTTTATGTGTGAAAGTTATTATAAATCACATCAATTTTCAAAACTTGTGGTTTCAAAACATTTGTGGAATGATTTTGACTAATGATTACTAGGATTTAATTAATAGTATTTGTAAAGTGTCATCAAATTTTAACATTGAGTTGGTCATAGGCTGGAATTAGTGCCGTGCTTGTTTCACGCATTACCAAAGAGTTGTTTCACTTGAAAATGAATACCCTTGGTTTTCCTTTTGTCCACAATCTTATCCACATAATTGAAAGATGCTTATATGATAATAAACATTGTTGTTAAAATCAAATCAGACTTAACAGTCTGACACTCATTTAGTTATGGTTCAATTTCAAAATCGAATTTACAGTTAAATTAGTTTAGACTAGTAAAAAAAGACCAATTAAAACCATTTGAACCGATTGTTCATTAATTTTTTTATTTTAAAAAAATTCAATATTTTTTTTATATTTTATAATTTCTTTCATAAATTTTATATTATTACATGTGTATTATTTTTATTACATCGTCTAGTTCAATTTGTCAATTTAAACGGTTAAATTAGTTAAGCCTAAATTAAAAGTTTTGTCAATTAACTATTGGGTCCGATTTTAACAATATTGATAACAACTACTTGGATAGAGCCATCAAAATTGTAGCTTTTTTTTTTTTTAATGAACAAGGTTTGATTGTTTTGTCGCTCCTCGTTAGAGACTCTATGTTTGAGTTGGAGGAAGTTGAAGGTCAAGTTTGAGAAATTTCTTGGCACTGCTGTGAATGAATATGGTACCATACAAATAGGCATAAAGAATTCAAAAGTGAAAGTTTGGCAAGGACATTGGCAACAGGGCACGGGGTTTTAATTTGTCACAAACTCAAGAACACACGCAAGCATGTGCCTCAAAGCCACCATGATTTTGCATGAGATATAATTTATCTAAGTAAAATTTGTTCCATCACAATGTAAAAATATTATAAACTTGGTCAAATCCTACCAAAACTATGCATATTCAAAAGGTCAGAAACAGTTAATTTGGTGTGGTCATGTTTCAGCGGCGCAGCTATAGGACCCCGCATGAGTGTGAGCATTTATGTACAGTGAAATTTCTTAAATATTTATGGTGGAAAAATAAAATATATCAATAAATAACCCAATAAAATGTGATAGATATGGTCTCAAAGGTTTACATTTAAAATAAAAATTGTTTAATGCACCGAAACTTAAAATAGCAAATGAAAAAGAAGGAAGAAATATTCTAATAATTTCATAACATCTTATAAAGGTCCATTTACTTTACTCTAATTAGATTTAATGGTCACTGTAATTTCACATATCACAACAGCCTCCCTCTAAAAAGAGTTTAGTTATGTCAAACCAATTTTCAACCCCTTCTCAAATTTTATTGATTTATCATCTTTTTCGTGCATAAAACGTAAACCCTTACTCGAGAAGTCTATCTTGGGATCTACATGGACATGAATGAAACACATACCTAGAGTCCCAAAACTGTTAGAAGTTCACCATGATTTATTATGTGTTCATATTAGCTTATTTTGTACTCAAAATAACTAAAGAGCTCTAAAGAAAAACAATTTTTTTTTCTTAAAAATTAATTAAAACCAAACATGCACTTAACCATAATCCCATAAGGCCAGGACATGCATAATTTCATGAAAAGCTGGAAGCAAATAAACACTCTTTACAAAATGTTTGCTCATCAAGGGATTACAACCTCACTCCAATCTAAAGAGACCTCCTCAAATACATTATTACATTTGTTGGTGACCACTAATTTGTGGGCAGCCTCTGTCATCCTTTCCCTCTACGGACCATTTGAAGGCCTGAATACAGTATAACCATTGACACCACATGCCATATTTGAGTAATCTTGGTAGTACGAGTAACCATCATTCTCTGTGTTTCTCATGCCTAGGTAAGACAGATCGGAACCAGCCACCTGCCATTGGTTTGGAATCAATCCATCTACCTTGCCATTTACGTAAGGTAGCGTACTCGCCCGTGGAATATAATCCCTCAGCAAGTCAAAATGCCCACCAGATGAGCCGTAACCTTGTTGAAACCCAGGATCATGGTAACTTTGCGATCTCTCAAACCGACAAGAACTGGTTGAGGATCCCAAATCATCATTGGTACCCAAGTCTCTGGGAAAAGTGAACTGTCGGTTTAGCCGTTGTGGTCCATCATTGAGAGACTGGAAGACTGAACTTGCCTTGGCTGCCTTCCCAATACCATGTTCATCATCAAGCAGGTCATTTATGATGTCAAGGTGTGGGAACTCATCCACCAACAACCCTTGGTTCTGACGCCCGGATGTGCAGGCTGAGAACTCAGGCTGCATGTTGCCTAAAGATCTACTGTGTACCGGCTTGTAAAAGTCAAGGTTTTGAACATCATTAAGCCGGGAAAATGGATCACTGTGCATGCTTCTGCTGGCTTCCCTTTGAGAACTCTCAAGCCACTGGGGTACATTCTGTAAAACATCCCGTGTAACCATGCCAAAGGGAACACCAGACTGGCCAGCATTAGAATCAATTTTGTCAGAGCTCTGAGATAAAAATATTGGTGATGATACCAAGGAAGGTGGTTGTGAATAGCCGGGCGAAGGGTTTACCCCCGAACTAGAGCTGGAATGAGTGAAACTGGCTGCAGTCGAGGCCACCTGGCTCCCCATCATCGCATTTCTGTAGGACTGAGGAACATAACTATGATTAGCAGGTGAGGGATCAGGACCCAACCGGCCAGTTGCACTCACTGAGCGTGCAAATGATGGAGCTTTTTGAACCATAGAGACAACAGGAGCAGTTGGCCTGGGACCAGGAACTAAAGGAGCAGTAGAAGGCCTTGACATCACAGGCACTGAAGCCACAGATCTTTCAGTTAGTCTTGTGGTTGAAGTCTTCTGGATCTCAGTTTTGGGCACAATTGTTACCTGTGATGCAGAAGTGAAAGGTGAAGATGAATCTTTATCAGTCTGTTGGGAGCCACTTGAAGATGTTTTCCTGACATGAACAGTATCTACAGTAGCACTAGTCTGGTGTTCTAACTTCATTTGAACAGATGAGGGTAAGTTTCTAGGAGGACTTCTAGGTGAGGATGGCACTGCTGATGTCTTCTCTTTCTGCATGCTTTCAATGTCAACTTGGTCTTTGATGCTCTGTTTCTTTTGTAGTGAAATAACTTCCTCTTCCTATCAATTAGAAAACAAATGCCTATGACATCAGGCTCAAATTGTAATAGGACAAGAGAGAGAGAGCTTTAATGTAAAATTCAGTACAAAGAAATTTATTCAAATAATACAGCAAGTTTAAAAGAAAAATTAGTCAAACGACATCTTTAAAAATGAATAAACATCAAATCAACCATCAATTTTACTGCCATTCCAAATCTAATCTCTTGCCCCCTTCCAGAAAGAGAAAGTCTAGATCCCTTTGCTTCATAAATAGGATTTTGCAGCAAAATTTTACATAAGCTATGCTTAAAGCACGGGTTGATAGCGAAAGAAGGAAAAGCCTCCTGAGAACAAAAGAGTCTGATTACAGACCATTATAATTTTCACATCTATGTACCTAATAGGAATGATAGTAGAATGGAAGGATTTAAAAAAAAAAAAAAATCACTTTTGCATGCAGGAGATTGAAACAAGATGAAAAATATAAACATCGTTCTCCCATGATTACTTCAATTTCCATGCAGACCAATCTTTAAACAAGATGGGTAAGCAAATTCAAAATGTTTTCATCTCATTTGCAGATGTAAAAGAAATAAGGCAAAACAAGGTGTTCAGTCATCTCTCATTTTCAATCCCCCGTAAAAATTTATATCCTTGAAATTATTCTCAATGAGCAAAAGACTCTTGCTCATCCTTGAAACAGGAAAAAATTAAATAGAGAATCTAATATGATAGAGCAACACTTAGAAGGGAAAACTTAAGAAGGGAAGAGTATAACAGCCAAAAATGAAACACATTCAATAATCATAGCAAATCATGAACGGATAAGCTTTTGAGAAGGTGAACATTTTATAGTAATTTATAATTTGAAGTATAACCAACAAGGGTGGGAATTGGACAACCTTTCGGACAACAGGCTGCTCGAGCCACTTTAATCGATCCTTCAAGCAGCAAACAGTGTCCTCTGACTCAGATTCACCTACCTTACCACTTCCAGACTCATTGTTAGTATCCCCAGCATCTACAGCAGAACCGCATGGCTGACTATCGATTTCAGTGGCCCAACTCCCCCCATCACATGATGCTTTACCTCGGTTCTTACCTCTACAGAGAAAAAAGTGCCAAATCAAATTAACACATGACACATCATTGATATTCATCCACACGAAAGAAACACTAACCCATATCCTTACCTACTAGGTGACTTTTGGACTTTGTGATTTGAAAAAGAATTCCCCTTGTAGGGGTCATTCATCACCACTGATGGTAATGAATCAGTAGAACATGTTGAAGAACTATCGTCCATCAAATAACTGCTCCTTTTCTCAGCCATTCCATTTTGTACAGATGAAAGACCAGCTATACCACCATTGCTACTAGCCTCAGTTGGAGGATGAACTTCCGATGCATCAGTATCCCAATTAACAGGACTAGCATCTCTGTCTTCTGAATCAGGCTGAATCACTTCACCAACTCCATCCACAGAGTCTGACACATCAGAAACAACTTCCAGGGCATCAGGCTTTTCAGCCAGAGTTTGAACTTCGTCCACGTTAAAATCCTTTTTATCATCAGCAGTATTATCTCGGTGCCTGTCATGTACAGCCACAGTAGGCCTCTCTTCCCTCCCTTTATCCTTTCCTTTCCGATTGTTCCGTTTTTTGTTTGGCCTTTAGTGACAAGAAAGGACTGTGAGTCAGTAGCGAAAAAGGAAAAATGAACCAACAACTCTCACCAAGCCCATGCACAGCATCCTTTAATACCACAGATAGCAGGCATGCCATAGGAAAAGGGAACATCAAGAAAACATAATGGGATAATACAGTTTACAAGTTGCCAGAAAAATATTTTCAGTTTAGGAACAATTAGAAGAGCGGTTATTTTTTGATAGAAGAGTGGTTATTGGTTAACAATGTTCAAAAAGTGCTTAATGGGTTAGCCATATGCTGAGTAAATTGACCGCTCATTTGGCTAATTA
Source organism: Castanospermum australe (assembly GCA_019955255.1). Taxonomy (NCBI): domain Eukaryota; kingdom Viridiplantae; phylum Streptophyta; class Magnoliopsida; order Fabales; family Fabaceae; genus Castanospermum; species Castanospermum australe. The sequence continues at coordinate 15,264 of NSJW01000371.1, read as the reverse complement.
TTCCTAAGCTGGATTTTTTTTTTTTCAGGAATTCCTAAATTGTAATTATCCCAAACATTTCCTTTTGGTTAATAACATTTTTTATAGAAAAATAAGAAGTGAAGCAAAAAGTCAACAGAAAGTAACAGAAATACAGAATAAACAGATGGCATAAGATATTGATGCAGGGGGCATCCTACAAGCTTCTAAGCCCAAGTGGGCCCAGTAAGCTAATGGGCTACCCATTAGCAGCTAGGGGTTTTGCTCATTACTTTGTGTCATTTTATGTCTTTTGTTTATGTCTTATATTACGTTTGAAGTGCCGGCCACTAGTTTAGTTTTAACTCATTTAAAAAGTCATTTGACTAGCATATGACCTTTTAATGAACTTGGATGGATGAGATTTAACTAAGTTTTGATGGACGGTAGGATGACAGGGTTCCTAGGGCCTAGCTATAAAAGGCCCTTAGGAGCTATTGTAATCAGTTTTCAGCCACCATATTAACAAGACATCAGACCCGAAGCTCTCTCCAGGGTTCTGGAAAGAGAGTTTCATTGTTCCACTTCAATTGCCTAGCTTTACTTAACTAGTCACCTACTGTTTTTCCTTTATTACTACTTCTGCTGCATCAGATATCTACATTAAGTAATTTATGGGAAGGTGAGGTTGGTAAAGAAGCAAAGGATCTTAAACATATACATGAAACATAAATATATGCAAATCATGTAAGGCCTGACTTCATTACAATTTACAAACCAACATTCCAAAGCTTAGGGTCTAGCATACAAACTCACTAGCCATAGTAGCTACCATATATCCGAAATTTTATCCGAAATTAGATGATAACCTTACCTAAAGAGAATATCGGTAAGTAAAACTTCACTAGCATATCTGTCCTCTAATCCCTCTTGCTTATCAATTTTCAATGAAAAGGAGGAATTATCCTAGGCAGACCCTTCCTAGCAAGGGAAATGGCATTTTACCAAGTGAAGCTACCTGATACTTTGTTCGTTATCTTATAATTGTTGTCATCTATGATGCATGTTCTGTAGTTCAATTATCTTCTGTAGTGAAAATTAGAAGAATGACTTAATTTTGCCTCTATTGAATTTTTAACATCATAATATTAACTAAAAGAGGCAGACAATTGCACTTCAATCTCGGACAGATAATCCAGTAAAAACCCCAATTTGCTATCAAGACAATCAGACAAAGCAGTAGCATCTGTGAAATCAACTTTATGATAACTGAAGATCCCTTGACAATGCAGTTTAGAGGTGTGCCAGACCTGTTTCTTCTTTGACTTCTTTTCCCTCTCATTCACTCGACGTTTTGCTTTCTGCTCGCTTTCAGCCAGCGATGCCGCCTCTTCTTCACGAATGAGCTCTTCTTGTCTCTTCAGAGCAACAGCTTCCTGGTAGGCAACCTCAATTTTATTGCTGCATGCATGAAGAAAATAATTAGGATATCTTAATCCATTCACATCCTACAAATAGCCAATACATACGTGAAAAATACCACTGAAAGTAATGAACAGTACAGACCTAGTACAACAAAAATTATGCTATTTTCTTTACCTCCCACAGTTTATATATTATGGCAAAAGAAAACCACAAATCGACCAATACTTATGGTCATATTAAAAACTACAAATGCTTTATGCTACTAGGTTTGCATGACCTAAAGTGAAGCAGGAATCATAAAGCATTTCAATACAAGACTTTATTAAGTTTTTCTCAAATGTAATGGTCTGGATTAAATGTGTTGACTATTCTCGATGCTCCAAAAACACCATCATATATCATCCATACAAACCAAGACAGGTGCAAAATATCTGCATAAGGTTTTCAAAATGAGTTTTAGATCATAGGATCACATAATCCTACAACCCAAACTTACGCAAATCAAATTTGTTCTTCTGCCTGGAACAGTTATGTTGAATCGTGGTGGGACTGCAAAGTAAGTTCATAAGATTAGTTGATCTGTGGTAGGATTGCTTGATCCTACTAATCCTAAATAGTAGGCTTCTGCAATGCGTTTTGAGTTTTTGTGGCCATTTAAATTTCTGGGTCAGTGTTGGAAAGAAAACAATTACAGATCTAGCACAAACTTAATTAAACTATGCAGTTATGACACTAGGAATTGGGGAAGATTTCCTTCAGCATTTTCGCTGCTGAAAACTAGTGGGCACGCACACCAATTATCAGCTCTAGTGGGTCTCTCTCTCTCTCTCTCTCTCTCTCTCTCTCTCTCTCCCCCCCCTCCCTCGATCTTGACGACTTGGATGTTGGATTCTTGGATCTGCATTTCAATTGTCTACAAGCATCCCGTCTCCAAATCAGGTTACCAAGTTAAGTAATCTTTATGTATTATTCACAAAGTCAACACCTCATACAGAAAGCAACACAAAGCCGAGGTCGCTGGACTATTAACAAGCACTTGTTCACTTTTGTGTAGATAATGATATTACACTACATGCTCAAGGACAGTGGCGGAGCTTCACCAAATATTTTTGAGGGGGCCATAATAAATAACTAATATATAAATTTATTTATAATACTATTGATTTTATAATAAATCTCATGTTAAAGAAAAGTATGGTATATCAAATTAAAATTAAAGTTATAAAAACACTTTTTCTCATAAACAAAAATGAAATTAATAAAAGAAAGGGGGAGTAGATAATTTCAAATGAAAATTATTTCTAGCTTAGAAAATTAAAAGTAAATTACAATTCATTTGCATTTTATCCAACAAATTATGATCATAATATTTCATCCACTACAATGTAACAGAGAGTAAAACATCTTACTTTATTTTTACCCCCTTCTTCCATCTTTCATTTTTTCATTATTTTCCTTACTCATAAGATCACACCTGAAGAAAAATGATACACATATATACCCACAAAAATATGAAATAAAATTAAAGGAAATAGAAGTATACAAATTTTATATTATTTTGGGGGTTTAATATTTTTTTTCTCTCATATTTCAAAGAAATTTCAAAATGTTTGGGGGAGCTATGCATAAGGAAGATCCGCCATTGCTCAAGGATAAACTTCTATGAACCCCAAAGCTATAATTGAAAAAATACCTGAAATTAGTGGCCAAAGCTACTGCTAGCTAAATATCATCTCCTATTGTCTAATATGGTAATTATGAAGTCAAATTCCATGTCCATGTCCATGGCTATACGTCTATATATCACAAATTCCAAACTCAGTATAGCTCATAAGCAAGAGCACATACTTAAGCTTCAAAGTGTGATGTCATCTACTGGAAACAAGGTTGCCAGTAGACAAGCTCGTAATCCTTTTTTTTTTCTCATCCATTATGAAATATCAACTACCCTTAATAGATAAGAACAGCTTTTGTAATCTGTATATGGAACTTTTGCAAAGATAGTCTTTTTCATGCTACCATGAAATGCACAGTTTGAATAGACCTTCTCATCTGTAATTGATTATAGGCTTCAAGTAAGATTCCAAAAGAGAAGTACATGATTCTGAAATAAAGACTAAAAAACAATTTTGCAATTTGCAATGGATGGCCAATAAACTTAGCATCATGTCTGAAATCACATCAGAGCCCTTCCAAGTACTCACAACCTTAGAACAGCAAATCATCTAAAATCTCATCATACAAAACCCTAATCCTCATAAAGATGAACAAAAAATTATGAAACCTTTAATATTCAAATGTTGGTACAACCAGCAAATAAACAATATAAGAAATCGAATGATACGACCCCTAGGGTGTATGTTAGGAAAAGGTTCAGGAAAAACAGGGTATCAGAACCCTGCATCAGTTATGAAGATCCGGTAGAGAGGAGTAACTAACTCACACCACACGGGTGGGTGAGCATGGGGCCAACGTGCATTGAAGGAGAGTAGGATTGCATGACAAGCTGAGCCTCTGCGTGACTCTCAGCAAGCATGGGAAGCGTGATGGAAGTCCCGCGCAATTTCAAAAGTAAGAGAATGGCGGGAGAGGGAAGGTGCAACTCTATATAAGAGTTGCGAGAGCTAGTAGAGAGGCAGAAGAGAACTGGGTGAGGACTGGGAAGGAGGAACCGAGTATCCTCGAATTTACTCGGGTATTCTGTAACTTTTCTTCTTCTTTTTTGTCTATCTACATTGTAAGTTTCAGCCCCTCTATTCAGTTTCCCTACTGGAAATTGAGTAGCAGAGGAGATATATAGCTGTTCATTCAACAAAAAACTCTAGATTCTGGTCTAGTTCTATCAACTGGTATCAGAACTCCCGATCTAGGGAGCTGTGCTATGGTTCACACACGCATGGAGGCCAGAATAGAAGCTATGGAACGCAGCATTAACTCGATGGAAAGTTGGAGGGACGAAGTCCTTCAATGGAGGAGAGAGGTGACAGAAGATTGGCAAGCCAGGGAGATAATGCAACAGGAGATGATGAAACTCATTCGAGGCAAGTCTCCAGAAACCTCACGAAGGCGAGCAGAGATTAATTCTGACAATGAAGGAGAGGTGGAACGAAGCTATGGCACTCCCAGAGGCATGTACCAGGGAGACAGATGGAGGAGGATGGAGCTACCGCTCTTTTCCGGAGAAGATACTTACGGGTGGTTAAATAGAGTTGAGAGGTATTTCCTTATCAACTCTATTCCGGATAGAGAGAAAGTCCAGGCCATAATTCTGGCGCTAGAAGGCAGAGCTCTGAATTGGTTCCAGTGGTGGGAGGCACGTACGGTGGAGATCACATGGGCCAGGTTTAGAGAATCTCTTCTGCGGCGGTTCCAACCAAGTTTGGCCGGGAACCCATTCGAGATACTTCTGGGACTACGTCAGACTGGATCGGTAGGAGAATTCAGAGAAAATTTTGAGTTAATCTCTGGACCATTGCGGCATGCTGATGAAAATATCCTAAGGGGAGTATTTTTAAACGGATTGAAGGAAGAAATAAGAGCAGAACTGAAATTACACCGACTAGATTCATTAATTGATATAATGGATCAGGCAATGTTGATTGAGGAGAAGAACTGGACGTGTGGGAAGCTTAATACGATAGCTGGTAAGACATCAGGCTGGAGCTACAAAGCTGTTCCCGTCCTCTAAATCAACAGATGTTGGGGGAAATACAGTAATGAAATACAAAAGGGAGGGACCAGCGCCCCGACTAAGGCTCTTACCCTGACCACCAACACAGGGAATAAAGCCACGGAGGGGGTATCAGGAGCCACTCGGAAAAAAGAATCACGGTGGTTGACGGATGAAGAATACCAGGAGAGGATGAGAAAGGGACTCTGCTTCAGGTGTGATGAGAAATACAGCCGAGAACATGTGTGCAAAAACAAGCAGTTCCACTTGTTGCTGATCGAAACGCCAGAAGAGGAAGCAATGCAGGAGAACAGGGAAAAGGATCGAAGTGGAGGAAACCAACAAGGAGCTACAACTATCCATGCACAGCATAATGGGGATGACCTCTAAGAAATCCCTTAAGCTGTGGGGGGAGATAAAAGGAGAAAGGTTAGTAATATTAGTAGACTGCGGTGCCTCCAATAATTTCATTGCTCAAAGCATCGTCCAGAAACTGCAACTACCAATATCGGACACACCGGAATATCTGGTGGAGGTAGGGGATGGACATAAAATAAGAAGTAAAGGGGTATGCCAAGGAGTAGCACTGCACATGCAAGGTGTGGAGGTTATTCAAGACTTCTATCTGTTCGAGTTGGGAGGTGCAGATGTAGTTTTAGAGATGGACTGGTTGGAAAGCCTTGGTGAAATACGAGCCAACTTTAGAGATCTCACTCTGAAGGTGGAGGTAGGCTCACGGAATTAATCACAATCAGGGGGGAACCTTCCCTCTGCAAAGCTTCAGCATCCCTAAAAACCATGATAAAGGTCCTTCAGGAGTCCGGAGAAGGATACATTGTAGAATACAAGATGGTGACAGCTGAACAGGAATGGGGCAACCCGGACTGGATAGAACTACAGACAGTGTTGGCAGCATTTGAGGACGGGTATTTCAGCAACCCGCAGGGCTTACCACCAGCCAGACAACAAGATCATGCTATCATCTTACGCGAGGGAGCCCAAATTCCAAAATCTGCGACCGTACCGGTATCCGCATTACCAGAAAAACGAATTGGAAAAGATTGTGGAGGAGATGCTAACGGCGGGAATCATCAGGACTAGCAGCAGCCCATACTCCAGTCCTGTAATTCTGGTAAGAAAGAAGGATGGCAGCTGGCGATTTTGCGTGGATTATAGGGAACTCAATAAGATCACTATACCAGATAAGTTTCCTATCCCGGTCATAGATGAATTACTAGACGAATTGGGAGGCGCAACGATGTTCTCTAAACTGGATCTTAAATCTGGATATCATCAAATACGGATGAGCACAGCAGACATCCCAAAAACTGCCTTTCGAACTCACACCGGCCACTACGAATTCCTGGTCATGCCATTTGGCTTGACCAATGCTCCCTCTACTTTTCAGTCACTCATGAATGAAGTATTGAGGTCATTCTTAAGGAAGTTTGTGCTGGTGTTTTTCGATGACATCCTCATATATAGCAGGGACGAACAGTCTCACCTGCAGCACCTTCAGCTTGTGCTGCAACAACTTCGGCAACAACAATTATACGTGAACAAGAAGAAGTGTGCCTTCGGGCAACGTCATATTGAATACCTGGGCCATTACATTTCACAGGATGGGGTAGCAGCTGACCCCAAAAAAAGTGGAAGCAATGCAGTCCTGGCCGATTCCCAAAGATCAGAAGGGACTCCGAGGTTTTCTGGGTCTTACAGGCTACTACCGCAAATTTGTCCAAGGATATGGGAAGATTGCAAAGCCATTAACGAACCTTCTCAAGAAGGATAACTTTTCTTGGGGAATGGAGGCACAATTAGCTTTTGAGCAGCTAAAATCGGCCATGACCAACATTCCCATCTTAGCAGTCCCAGATTTCTCCAAACCTTTCACAATCGAAACAGATGCCTCCAGTATAGGCATTGGAGCAGTTCTAATGCAGGAAGGCCGACCATTGGCCTACATTAGCCAAGGCCTGTCCGAGCGAGCTCAGGCCAAATCCGTTTATGAAACGGGAGCTCATGGCAGTAGTTTTTGCGGTACAGAAGTGGCGACACTATCTGATGGGCAGACACTTCATCATACACACGAACCAGCAGAGTCTCCGATTCCTTACCGATCAAAAGCTAATGGGAGAAGAACAATACAAATGGATTTCTAAGCTTATTGGCTTTGACTTCGAAATCCACTACAAACCAGGTGTTGACAATAAAGCTGCAGATGCTCTATCTCGGCGTATGCAATTTGGAGCTATGTCCACAGTTCACTTTCAAGGGTTGGATAGTTTGGCTGATGAAGTGCGAGCCGACCCCAAATTAAATCGAGTAATGCAAGAATTAGTACTGCAACCTGACTCTCATCCAGGTTATCAACTCAGAGGAGACCAGCTTCTGTATAAGGATCGTTTGGTCCTGCCAAAGACATCTCCAACGACGACCCTCATACTCAAAGAGTTCCACGACTCTGCTATAAGAGGCCACTCTGGTTTTTTCAAAACCTTTAAGCGCATCTCAGCATTGGTTTACTGGGAAGGGTATGAAGAAAGATATCCAACAATACGTAGCTGCCTGTGAAGTATGTCAAAGAAATAAATACCAGACGTTATCTCCTGCAGGGTTGCTGCAGCCATTACCAATTCCCGCTCATACCTGGTCCGATATATCAATGGATTTCATCGGTGGGCCTACCAAGAGCTCATGGGGTGGATACCATTTTAGTAGTGGTCGATAGACTTACTAAATATGCCCACTTTATGGCCCTGTGTCACCCTTACACAGCCAAGGAGGTCGCTGATATCTTTATCAAAGATGTTGTCAGGCTGCATGGCATCCCAACATCCATCATTACCGACCGGGACAGACTATTTATCAGTCACTTCTGGACCGAGTTGTTCAAGCAGATGGGAACTAAGCTCAAGTTCACTTCAGCTTACCACCCTCAGTCGGATGGGCAGACCGAGGTGGTCAACAGATGTTTGGAAACTTATCTCCGATGCATCACTGGCACTAAGCCCAAACAGTGGCCTAAATGGCTCAGTTGGGCAGAATTTTGGTATAATACCAATTACCATTCGTCCACCAAACTCACTCCCTTCAAGGCATTATATGGCGCAGACCCACCTACTATACTTAAAGGACAATCCAACCCATCAGCTGTGGAAGAAGTTAATCAACTGCTAGCTGAAAGAGATCAGATGTTAGCTACTCTCAAGGATAATTTCACGCAGGCACAAAACCGTATGAAGTCGCAAGCCGATAAGCATAGGCGAGAAGTAGCCTATCAACCAGGGGACTTAGTTTTCCTCAAAATTCAGCCCTACAAACTACGTTCCCTGGCTCAACGCATCAATCAAAAACTAAGCCCACGCTACTATGGTCCGTTTGAAGTCATCGCCAAAGTAGGCCAAGTCGCCTACACTATTAGGCTACCAGAAGGGAGCCGCATTCATCCTACCTTCCATGTATCTCTCTTAAAAAAATCTATCGCAGCTTCAGAAACAAGTCAACCGCTGCCTCCTTTTCTCTCCGAAGACATGGAATTACAGGTAATACCAGAAACTGTCATGGCTGTCCGCACCAATTCCGCGGGTCAACAAGAGGCCCTCATACAATGGAAAGATCTGCCAACTTGTGAAAATTCATGGGAGCTGATGTCCCACATCCAGACTCAATTTCCAACCTTTCACCTTGAGGACAAGGTGGAACTCCTGGGGGGGAGTATTGATACGACCCCTAGGGTGTATGTTAGGAAAAGGTTCAGGAAAAACAGGGTATCAGAACCCTGCATCAGTTATGAAGATCCGGTAGAGAGGAGTAACTAACTCACACCACACGGGTGGGTGAGCATGGGGCCAACGTGCATTGAAGGATAGTAGGATTGCATGACAAGCGGAGCTTCTGCGTGACTCTCAGCAAGCATGGGAAGCGTGATGGAAGTCCCGCGCAATTTCAAAAGTAAGAGAATGGCGGGAGAGGGAAGGTGCAACTCTATATAAGAGTTGCGAGAGCTCGTAGCAGAAGAGAACTGGGTGAGGACTGGGAAGGAGGAACCGAGTATCCTCGAATTTACTCGGGTATTCTGTAACTTTTCTTCTTCTTTTGTCTATCTACATTGTAAGTTTCAGCCCCTCTATTCAGTTTCCCTACTGGAAATTGAGTAGCAGAGGAGATATATATAGCTGTTCATTCAACAAAAACTCTAGATTCTGGTCCAGTTCTATCATCGAATAACATCATCACTGATTGATAAGCATTAGGGAAGTCTACTTCCTAATGATTATTACTAACAAACAACATCAAGACAAGCAGGAGTGGAAAAAATTAATTAAGGAGGTAGTAGAAACTAAAATCAAGAGCATATAAACAAGCAGTTAAGCTAGGAAACTTGAAGAGTTGAGAACTAATTGCATAACTATTGCATATACTACCTGAATATATGGGCAAGGACAAATATTTCCAAAGTCCTGCGACCCAACTCTGTGAGACGCCTTTCATCACGCTCTATAGAATCTTTATTGAAGTCCTCCCCGGAGTTTCCATCCTATCACAAAAGGTGAAACAGGTTCCTTAGCAATCAAAAGAATTCCAAAACTATAAAAGCCAAAATGTGTCATATCCATATCTTTCTTTGCTCTTATGGTTTCCTAGGTGACTGAAAATACCATTCTACAGGAGTAATATTAATATATGTCCACAACTCTAACTAGGAAAACGTGTTTCTTTTTTAAATTATAACTGCATATTAAAAATAATGCTTATAGTCTTATACTGTCCATAATATGAGTAAGCTAATATATCTATAGAAATATTGGTAGAAAAAGTAGTATATAGTCAAACTATATTCAAATTGAAAAAAAAAAAAAAGGAAATATTTCAGTTAAAGGTCTAGTAGTAAATAGTAACATACTAACATCTCCATTCTCAAGCATATGCAAAATTTTGAATAAACTAACTAGTTCATATTTGGATTGGACCTCCATTAGAGGGCTGTAGAATTGGCTCCTGAGGCCAAAATTAATTTTCCTCACAAAATGTAGAATGGTAGATGTTTCACTTTAAGATGAAATTGTGTTTGCACAAATACAAAAAGCATATGGGTTTAACTCAGAAGCAGCCAAGCAGCATGGCTGTTTTGTTCCCCATGTTGGAGAAAATGGGTTTCAGAGTCAATAACATAAATATTCAAATTAACTTTGAACAATAACAAAATTATCTTATCACCATTTATTATTAAATCCCATATAAATTAAAGTACTTTCATACTAATTCATGTAATTTGACACAAAAGAAGTGATTTTCCAAGACCCAAACAAAAATAATTTCACTCGACACTTTTAAAAAATATTCCCATACATAAAACAAATTCTTCCAAAAAAAAAAAAAATCTAGCAAAACTGTTTTTTCTTCAAACCATGAAATTTCAAAGCAATCCCAGACACATGCATAATCATTCAGAAATGAAAGCATAGAAGCCACCCCAAGAAATATGAAATAGACGAGGAAACAAACCAACCAGCAACCTATTCATAACCTTAAGCACACATTAGGTTATGGATTAGGATGGCCACCTGATGCAGCAGAAGAGTTTTATTTTTTTATCCTTTATGTCCTTTCATGTTATTTTGCTTGGTTATTTTGGATGGTCAAATTTCAGTGGTCAATACTACAATCATCTAAGAAGCATGGACACTTTAAAATGGTTGCCGTACCTGTGTCGGACACGTATCGTGTCGAACACTCCTCGGACACTTAAGACACTTCTAGTCTTTGTCATGATTTTTTTTTTGTACACTATTTTTTCAAATTTGTGCCAATATAGGTGTGATATCGCAAGAATTAGATAAATGATAATCTTTTATCATGTCTAAAATGACAAATATTGATTTTTTTAAAAATTTTTTTATAGGATCTAAGTTATAAATGACTAAGTAGTAATGGTTATATTTTAAATGTAGGTGTTTGTTTTAAGATTTGTGTTTTTATCTTACGTATATCTTTAAGATTTGTGTTTTTATGTTAATCTTATATTAATTTTATATTTTGTATCCTTACCTTGTCGTGTCCCATAATTTTTAAAATTTGCCGTATCCTCGTGTCCGTGTCGTGTTGTGTGTCCGTGTCCCGTGTTGTGTCTATGCTTCCTAGATAATCATCATAATGGGATTTGTTGTTTAATGAATGTTTATAAAAACTAAAAGAGATTATATGGCTGTAACAGACAAATTCAGATTATTATACTGGAAAGAATTCCATTCTCTTTTCCCGGGTTTTGACCAGAAGACAAGACTGTTTTCTGATCACTTTTATTTGTTCTTTTGTTCTCTAAAATCTCTTGTACTAATACCATCAGATTTCAATGAGCTTACTCTATATCGCATGTTATCAACATAATTCCTCAATTACATTTTACCAACACAAATTCTTTTTCTCACCTTTGTTCGATTTTGAGGACCCTTCTCATCTTTTGGAGGCAGAGGTTCCATAGCAGCTCTCTCAAGTAGCAGCAAAACATCATCCACCAGTACAAACAAATCTTTCTCAACACGAACAATTGGTGGTGGCATTTCTTCCGCATCCGACAATTTTGCCCCACCTTTTTTGTACTTACTCTGTCCTTCAAGAGCTTTCAATCCACTATACAAGGAGTCCATCACCAAAGTAGAAGTCACTTCTTTCTCTATAAAGAAGTGTTTTACAACTACCTTCAAAATTACATCTGTCTTCTCCCTAGACATGCGGCGCCTAGAAGCTTGGTCAATTTCACGCCAGAAAGCACAGAAGCTGCAAATATTGCAAGTTAACATTTGATCAGCCAATAAAATCAGACACCACAAATTAATGATTTGTCAATTCAAGTATGGAGCAGGGAGTGTGAAAAAGATAATTAAGTGATGCTGTCTTTTTTTAGGTAACACTTTTGAGCAAGATGAGAATTACAGCATACATAATGGGAGTTATGGGATAATTCAGATTATACATATAAGTGAAAAGATTGACACTGGTGAGCATGAAATACCTCGACCATCTAGCTTTATCCTCTATCAACTTCACAAGCTTGCTTCTTCTCTCCTCCACAAAACGCCGGCAAATTTGTTCTACGTTTGTCAAATATACCCTAACAAGTTCTCTCCTATACTGACAATCAAGGCAACGAAAAGGCCTGTCTGCTTTCTCCCTATGCATAAAAAACAAACAAATATGGTCACACATCCAAATCAAAAACTCCAAGGAAAATTGCAAAAAAATTAACACAATCCAATCTGACAGCAACACAAGTTTCAAAAGGGAAAAAGTAATAACAAAACTCAGTTTATTGAAAACACCAGAAGACAGGAGAACTTCACAACATAATAGACAACAAATGAACAATGGTGAATGTACTTTGTTAGTTATTAAGTCTTTAAGAGTGTAGTTAGTGAACAAGATGAGGAAGATCTCTGGATTCCCTCATGATTCTACCTTGAGGACAAAATAAGAAAATGTGACGAATATCGCAACTTCTGATTGGAGAAGAGCAAAATAGTGGAGGAAGCACAGAAATTCAGTGAACATAGAGTGAGACCTCCAGGGTATTTGGAGCATGTTATAGGCATATGTAGTTATAAGGCTTGCGGCACAAACTTTAGGTAAAAAAAGCCAAAGAAGAATAACAATGTACAGACGAGAAAGTAGCTATCCTCCCCCTTTAGTAGATGCATATTCATATAAAGTTACAAAATGACACAAATGGAATCCAAGGTTCACAACCTTCGTGATAAATGATAAATTAATGGCTTGAACTTGTTTAGAGCCAACTTCACCATGAATTTAGAGAAGTTGGCATCACAGGAAGAATATTACTTCTTGCTGGCTTTCAAATCTCCTATTTAAGGAATTGAAAAGGACCAATCACTCCAACTAGTAAATTACAGAACATTCATATTTTCTTCTTTCTAGATAAGTAAACAAAATAAAGTTGAAAGTATGTGCACAATAACCTTAATGACCAGGAAAATTGTATAAATGATAGTGCGTGAATATTTGTAAGATTAAAAATAAATTAAGCATAGAACACCTAATGACTTGAACTTGCGCTTTTATTATCAGATTGTCAGATGTGTCAACAAAGCCATCATACACCTTTGAAAGCTCCATAAACTTTTTCCATCCCCAGTCATGCTCCTTCTTCCAAAACCGATGCAATGTATCTGGAAACTCAGTAAAGTAACTCAATAATATTCGAGAGGGTGAACTCGACATTGATTCCATAGCAGAATTTGGCAGCTAACTCAAATGCCTCTGCACCACCAGGCACAGTTGGGAGGCTTATGCGTGAAACTTTTGAATCTTTTGCTTCTAACAGCAGTTTCCGAATTCTTCCACTCCGAGAAACGAGAGGAAACTGGGGAAAAAGTTGCAGAAGACTTGAGTTCACAGTGAAAAATCTCTTTTGCTTTGGGTTTTCATTTTCATGTCATGGTTCCACATTTCATCCATTCAATCTTCACATTTTCATAGATTATTCAAAGAGATTTGTTGCAATATTGTCTTTCTCTCCTTTTTATTTCTTTTTTCTTTTTAAACTGAGGCATGAAGAGAAGCCACTAAGAATTCATAGCATGTCAGCCCCATGCAAAAGCATGGAGCATTCTGTTTATTATTTTATCACCAGCTGTCAATGTCTAGTGGACTAATGTTAGGCATGAAATTCCCTTCAAAGGTGTTACTCATGCATAAATTAATGAAATAATCAATATTAAAATATATGATTGGCAAATATATGCTTGATGGCAAAAAAAAAGAAAAAACCTAGTCAGAAAAAGGCATACTATTTATTAGCAAATATGAAGGTCAACCTAAGAAAACTTTGCTAAATATGCATTAACCTATCAGAAAGATAGCTTGTTTCCTTTACCTTGTGAAGTGCAAAGCTTGAAGCTCCTACTTCGATGGTAAGATCGCTAGAGACATCAGATATTGGCCTGTAAAAAAGAATCTGGCTGAATCATTGCATGACATAGACATGGAAATTTCAATACAAGGCAACAACTGCAGGCATACATATTAACAAATAGAAATTATCAAAGACCTTGAAAGAGCCTCGTGCAGCATGTATTTGCAATTTAATGTACCAAACGGAGCTCAATCTATGTGCTTTGTACACCAGAAACCAAAGGACAACTTAACCTTCCAAGATCAAGATATTAGATGAGAATGGCCCCAACCCAACTCAATAAATACAGAATTTGGGGGAAACTACTTAGTCAGTACTGCAGACATAGACAATATGGATACACGAGTTCGAGTCAAAATTGAATATTGCAGGACTGGTTATGCCCCTGTAGTGTAACTGTAACCCATGAATCCAAATCATTGACCACCACAGATAAGAAGGGAAAACCATTTGAGCCACTCTGGTATTGTCAGGTTGATATTTATGTCTGTCCTGTTCTATGTGCAGCCAAAAGGTTCCCATAGCCATCGGAGAGCTCTTGTTACAGCATCTCCGTACTCATTTAGGGCCTAAAGATAATAAAAGCACGAGAATAATTGACAGACAAACATTAATTGTCGTTTACATAGCTGACAGATGAGATGTAGACATTCACCATGCAGCGCCATAACGCTGTCGGGTGGGACTACATCAAGGTCAAGGTCACAGCTTTATCTGCCAATCTCAGCGTTTAACCCATGTACCATGAATGCTGAAGTGTTGTTTTTCTACCATAAATTTGGATAGGCTGTGACCGAGTCAGATGAGAAATTGTGGGAGATTGAAGGAATACACATGAGATGCACCAAGACAAAAGAAAAGGTTCCCTGGTGGTGTTCCTTCTCAAAAACTTAACCTTCAGAATCCTACGGGAAAGAGACAGTAAACCCAAAAAATGAAACTGCTGAGAGTTTACCGTGGAGCACTAGATTCCAAAGATGTGGTCAATCTAATAAGATCAAAATCTACTGGATGGTCTGTGAAAATGACTGTACAAGAAAAAAAAAAGATTTGTTTTTGTAATATATGATCCATTAGATCAATGTGTTGAATTGCATGGCTTTTTTTGTATCTTCATTGCATTTGTTCATTTTGCCTCAGAAAAGGAAAAATCACCCTCAATAATGTATCGAAATGCTATATGTAGGATTGCTATCAACACTAAATGCAGCAAAACATCTTACTCAAGAACTAGAAGATTACCATTCAGCGGCATGCCTTATGCTTGAACTTGGACGAA